>MU825875.1:4469902-4474011 GCA_029204205.1 Desmophyllum pertusum
ACAAAACTAAATTCGATTTTGAGACGACATTACGGCTTTATAATGACGGCGTTGGGAGAAAATATATTCCGTATTGGGCGCGACTCCGCCCGATAGGAATATATTTTCTCCCAACGCCGTCATTATAAAGCCGTAATGTCGTCTCAAAATCGAATTTAGTTTATAGAAAGGCATTGATTTCCAGAAGCAAAGCACAGAATTCGATAGCAACAGAAGTAGGCCAAAAGTCTGATTTACATTTTGTAAGTGGATGTAAAGCTTAAGTCTGAGGATTCGGACGCTCATTATATTTCGTTCAATTGAAGTATTTGCTGTTGAACAGAAAACCACTAAGAAATACTCCACGGTCCAGAAGTTCTTATTTTTAACTCAAGAAAAAATTGTTTTTCATAATCTTTCGGAAATAAACCAGTGCATAGTACTGCTGTAATGTATGATATAAGTGCTACATCTGGTCTGGGTTTAGATACTTTCTTGTTCGAAAGTTTCAACTGAAAACGATCTCTAAATTTCGGGATTTTTTATTTTTTATTTTCTGATAGACTAGAACAACATGTTTTGGTTTTCCATTATTCGACTGCGTTCAAAAGTTAGAACATTTTCAAATCACGAGGAAAAAATACGGAGTGACTGCACGGAAATGGCTCTCAAGGAAAGAAGTTTTAGAATTATCAAATTCCCCAACACATTTCCTTTGATGCTACAGTAATCTAGCGACTCTCCAAATTTGACTGAAATTGAACAAATAGCCCTTTCAAGTGTCCCCATCAAGCGAAAAATAAATTGTGAGAAAAACAGCGCTTAATGCTGTCAATCAAAATAAACTTTTACTTCCGGTGGAAAAAGGGCTATATCCCCAATTTCTCGGAGAATGTTCAGTCCCTTTCAAAAATTTTGTAATCAAAAGTATAATTTTATGGGAAAAAAACGAAAATCGAAAATTTTCCACCCGTGAACGTTTTTAAACCGTATCCAAAAACTTGGATTCTGCGATAAAATTAAGACTTGGAGCAGGGATTCTATTGTAACAAAGCCATGCTAGACAAAACTATAGTAAACAAATATTTTTAACACGCATTATTTACCTGCTACATCATCCAAAGACAATTTTACATGGGTTACCACGTTTGTTCAGCAACATCTCTCACCATTTTCAGTTACACAGAAGGAATGCATTTTTCCGGAGAAACAAATAACATAAATTGGGTGAAAAAGACCGTGATCATTTTAAAATCCAACAATGTATTCGAAATAACGTCGTTCTCTGTTTTGTGCTAGATTGTTACGTGTGACGCGCGCTCTCTGTTCTGTGTTTGATTGTTACGTGTGATGCGGCGCTCTCTGTTCTGTGTTTGATTGTTACGTGTGAGGCGCGCTCTCTGTTCTATGTTTGATTGTTTCGTGTGATGCGCGCTCTCCTGTTGTGTTCGCTTGTTACGTGCGATGCGCCGCTCTAAGCTCTGTGTTTTTGATTGTTACGTGTGATGCACGTTCTCTCTGTTTTGACTTTGGTTGTTACAAGTGGATGCGCGTTCTCTCTCTTCTATGTTTGATTGTTACGTGTGATGCGCGCTCTCTGTTCTGTGTTTGATTGTTACGTGTGATGCGCGCTCTCTGTTTGTGTTTGATTGTTATGTGTGATATGCGCTCTCTGTTCTGTGTTTGATAATTACTTGTGATGCGCGCTCTCTGTTCTGTGTTTGATTGTTACGTGTGAGGCGCGCTCTCTGTTCTATGTTTGATTGTTTCGTGTGATGCGCGCTCTCTGTTGTGTACGCTTGTTACGTGCGATGCGTGCTCTATGCTCTGTGTTTGATTGTTACGTATGATGCACGTTCTCTCTGATTTGACTTTGGTTGTTACAAAGTGATGCGCGATCTCTCTCTTCTGTGTTTGATTGTGTGATGCGCGCTCTCTGTTGTGTTTGCTTGTTACGTGGTCGATGCTGCGGCTCTATGCTCTGTGTTTGATTGTTACGTGTGATGCATCGTTCTCTCTGTTTTGACTTTGGTTGTTACAAGTGACGCGCGCTCTCTGTTCTGTGTTTGATTTGTAAACGTGTGATGCTCGCTCTCTTTTGTGTGTTTGATTGTTACGTGTGATGCGCGTTCTCTGTTCTGTCTTTGCTTGTTACATGTGATGCGCGCTCTCTGTTCTGTGTTTGATTGTTACGTGTGATGCGTGCTCTCTGGTCTGTGTTTGATTGTTACGTGTGATGCGCGTTCTCTGTTTTGTGTTTGATTGTTATGTGTGATAAGCGCTCTCTGTTCTGTGTTTGATTGTTACGTGTGATGCGCGCGCTCTGTTCTGTATTTGATTGTTACGTGTGAGGCGCGCTCTCTGTTCTATGTTTGATTGTTTCGTGTGATGCGCGCTCTGTGTTGTGTTCGTTTGTTACGTGCTATGCGCGCTCTATGCTCTGTGTTTGATTGTTACGCGTGATGCACGTTCTCTATGTTTTGACCTTGGTTGTTACAAGTGATGCGCGTTCTCTCTCTTCTATGTTTGATTGTTACGTGTGATGCGCGCTCCCTGTTTTGTGTTTGATTGTTACGTGTGATTGCGCGCTCTCTGGTCTGTGTTTGATTGTTACGTGTGATGCGCGCTCCTGTTTTGAGTTTGATTGTTTCGTGTGATGCGCGCTCTCTGTTCTGTGTTTACTTGTTACGTACGATGCGCGCTCTCAGTTTTGTGTTTGCTTGGTTACGTGTGATACGCGCCTCATCTGTTCTGTGTTTGATTGTTACGTGTGAGCGCGCTTCTCTGTTCTATGTTTGATTGTTTCGTGTGATGGCGCGCTCTCTGTTGTGTTCGCATGTTACGTGCGATCCGCGCTCTATGCTCTGTGTTTGATTGTTACGTGTGATGCACTTCTCTCTGTTTGACTTTGGTTGTTACAAGTGATGCGCGTTCTCTCTCTTCTGTGTTTGATTGTTACGTGTTGATGCGCGCTCTCTGTTTTGTTGTTTGGTTGTTACGTGTGATGACTCGCTCTCGGTCTGTGTTTGATTGTTACCTGTGATGCGCGCTCTCTGTTCTGTGTTTGATGTTACGTGTGATGTGCGCTCTCTGTTCTGTGTTGATTGTTACGTGTAATGCGCGCTCTCTGTTTTGTGTTTGATTGTTACGTGTGATGCGCGCTCTCTGTTTTGTTTTGTATTTGTATTGTTACGATTTTCTTCGTGATGCTGGGCTCTCGGTTCTGCTGTTTGGAATTGTTTTCGTGGAGTAGATGCGACACAGAGCTATCTGTTCTCGTGTTCTGATTGTTATCTGTGTGACTTGCGCGCTCTTCTTGTTTTGTGGTTTGATTGTTTTACGTTGTTGATGCGCGCTTCGGTTCTGGTTTTGTGTTGAATTGTTTTGTGTGTATGGACCTGCTGCTGCTGTTCTGTGTTTAATTGTTTTACGTGTAACTAAGATGCGTCGCTACTTCTGTTTTGTGTTTGATTGTTACGGTGGGTGGCATGCTCGCGCTCTGTTCTGTGGTTTTTTGGAATTTGTTTCGTGTGCATGCGCACTCTGAGTCTTCTCTTCTTTGTGTTTTGATTGTTAGCGGTGTGATTGCGTCGTCTCTCTTTCTGGTTCTGTGTCTTCCGGTTGTTGAGGTGTGATTGCTGGCGCTTTTCTTGTTTCATTGTGTTGGATTTGTTACGGTAGTGATGCTCGTTCTCGGGTTCTGTGTTTTGGCTTTTGTTATAATGTGAAGCCACGATTCTCTGTTTTGTGTTTGGGGATTGTATCAATGTGAAGGCGCGCTTTCCTCTAGGTTCTTAGTAGTTTGATTGGTTAGTGCGTGTGCATGGCTAGCGCAGCTGCTCCGTTCTGTTTTTGATTGTCTACGTTGTGATTGCTCCGCTCCTCTCGTTCTGTGTTTGAATTGTGTAGGTGTGATGCGCGCTCTCTGTTACTGTGTTTGATTGTTACGGTGTGAATGCGCGCCGTTCTCTGTTCTTTGTTTTGATTGGTTTGCAGTTCGTGTATGGCGCACAATGCTCTTCTTCTTTGTTTGATTGTTACGGTGTGTAGTGCGGCGTCTTCTTTCTTCTCTGTTCTGTGTTTGATTGTTAAGGTGTGAAGGCGCGCTGCTGCTGTTCTAAGTGTTTGAT
>MU825875.1:4474511-4495023 GCA_029204205.1 Desmophyllum pertusum
ACAGAACAGATAGCGCGCATCACACGTAACAATAAAAAACAGTGAGTCTTTTTCACCCAATTTATGTCATTTGGTTCTCCGGACAAATGCATTCCTTCTGAGTAACTGAAAATGAACAAACACGGTAACCCTTGTAAAATTGTCTTTAGATTATGTAGCAGGGAAATAATGCGTGTTAAATATACTTGTTTACAATGGTTTGTCTACCATGGCTTTGTTTCAATAGATTCCCGGCGCCAAGTCCTTGAAATAAGTTTTTATGTCTTTCCTCTTTCCCCCATGAAAAAGCCCCAAAGTGTTTTTTATGTTTTATTTTATCGTAGAATTTAGTGTTAAAAACGTTCACGGGTGGAAAATTGTCGATTTTCACTTTTTCCCATAAAATTAACTTTTTGATTACAAAAATATTGAAAAGGACAGAACATTCTCCGAGAAATTTGGATATAACCCTTTTCCACCGGAAGTAAAAGTTTCTTTTGATTGACAGCATTAAGCGCTGTTTTTCTCAAAATATATTTTTCGTTTGATGGGGACACTTGAAAGGGCTATTTGTTCAATTTCAGTCAAATTTGGAGAGTCGCTAGATTACTGTAGCATCAAAGGAAATGTGCTGGGGAATTTGATAATTCTAAAACTTCTTTCCTTGAGAGCCATTTCCGTGCAGTCACTCCGTATTTTTTCCTCGTGATTTGAAAATGTTCTAACTTTTGGACGCAGTCGAATAATGGAAAACCAAAACATGTTGTTCTAGTCTATCAGAAAATAAAAATAAAAAATCCCGAAATTTAGAGATCGTTTTCAGTTGAAACTTTCGAACAAGAAAGTATCTAAACCCAGACCAGATGTAGCACTTATATCATACATTACAGCAGTACTATGCACTGGTTTATTCCGAAAGATTATGAAAACAATTTTTCTTGAGTTAAAAATAAGAACTTCTGGACCGTGGAGTATTTCTTAGTGGTTTTCTGTTCAACAGCAAATACTTCAATTGAACGAAATATAATGAGCGTCCGAATCCTCAGACTTAAGCTTTACATCCACTTACAAATGTAAATCAGACTTTCGGCCTACTTCTGCTGCTATCGAATTCTGTGCTTTGCTTCTGGAAATCGATGACTTTATATAAACTAAATTCGATTTTGAGACGACATTACGGCTTTATAATGACGGCGTTGGGAGAAAATATATTCTTATCGGGCGAGTCGCGCCCAATACGGAATATATTTTCTCCCAACGCCGTCATTATAAAGCCGTAATGTCGTCTCAAAATCGAATTTAGTTTTGTATCGCGATTCAAACATTTTTGGACAAATTAAAAGGAAAATTAAGATCAGTTGTTGTTGATTGAAATAGAAACTATACGCGACGAAATGTACACGAATACTTGAACGCGAAAGCATTTTATCGTTTCGAAGAAAGTCGGACTTTTTTCGCCGATAAATTGCTAAAATTC
This sequence comes from Desmophyllum pertusum, assembly GCA_029204205.1. Classification (NCBI taxonomy): domain Eukaryota; kingdom Metazoa; phylum Cnidaria; class Anthozoa; order Scleractinia; family Caryophylliidae; genus Desmophyllum; species Desmophyllum pertusum. The sequence goes on from MU825875.1 coordinate 4,475,968, forward strand.
AGAATTATGTCTCACAAAGTTTGCTAAAGTACCAAACAGCAATGAAATGGGAAAATAATCCAATTTTGCACCGAAAAAGTTAATTTACAATTTAGCGCGTGCACATCGCGAAAGCAAGTGAAAACGGTAAACAAACTCTTACAAGAAATAAATGACTTTTAATACTCACCATACGCTAACTTTTAGATTGAGAAAGTTGAACCGGCGAATAAAGCACTCCATAAATGAGGAATGACAAGATATAAACGATTGCCGACGAGTTCATCGAAGAAAACTTTTGATTTTTGATTCTTACGTGAGGAACCCAATTCAGTGCCCCGGTGCCAATCTGTATCTTCAGAACGAATCACCGGCCCGCATTTGAGACGACATTACCGCAAAATAATGTCGTCTCACTCGTAAGCAAAACTTATAGCAACCTCGATTCCAGGCTCTCTCTCCTTTTCCTCCCTTGTCATTGAGTAGAGAGACCCTGGTTGCGGCTGGTCACGTGACTATGCGGTTACAACAATACCGCAGGGAGGGTGGGTCTTTGAGGCCGTTTTGTCAAGGTGAACAATAATTACTAACCAAGGGATTGAAGGGGCAAATCGAGTTTGGTTCAAATGGAACAGCATTTTATACGGCAAGATTATGTTAAAAGTGAAACAGGCTATTTGTATGGAACGTTTGTTTTTATTCTTTACAACTTCATGACATGAAAATGTATACGTGACGGATATTTTCGAGCCACAAAAGCAGCGGCGCGAAAATTACGAGAATGGAAAATTGGAAAATTCGCTTTGCGAACACAAAATTTAAGCTATAAGCTACCGGCTCATTTAATATAACGATGAACCATCGACTTCAGATTCACTTTTACAATAAGTAGACAGGTTCATGATCGTAAAGCTAAACGAGGTTGTAAACCAGACACCTTGGTCTCAAACCAACTTTGAAAACAACAATAAGCTTGGCGAGCTCGTTCACAGCTGACACTGCGAACTCACTAAATTAAAACACAACGGCATTCATTTACAAATTAATTTGGAGCGAAATAGTCCAAATTTTAGGATAAAAGAGTAGCTTACTATTTTCTCTAACTGATTCTGTGTTAGTTTGACCATAATATAGTTTTCTTGTGTCAAAAAATCTACAACAACAACCGCTCGAAGCGGTTCCTTGAAAATCAACAAACTTGTACGGCACGAAATATGTCAAACGGACTGTACGAAGGAATTTTTTTCCATCGGCAGTTTTTGCAGTGAATACAATTTAACGATCACTTAAACTCGTTACCTTAAAGCTGTTCACATACCAAGCTTACATGTAAACTTAATTCTTGAAATGATCGGCTTTCTTCCGTGGACAAAATTCCGTTGTAAAACGTCCGATCGATCGTCGCCTGTGCAGTTCTGAGAATTACGCAAGCAGTTTCCGAGAAAAGATTATCGTAGTGATCTTCGGCCTGGCAAAGCCTGTAGAAGCTTGAATAGCCACATGTAAGCATATGTACAAACTTTTTTGGTGCTTTCTTTTTTTTCTTTTTTTTTTTTCTTTTTTTTTTTCCTGCTGCGTCTGCGAGTTGCGACTCAGAGTCAACGCTCTCACCCTCTCATGGTAGATTTGTCACAGCAACAACTCTAACACTCTACCACCCCTCCCTCCGAATATATTTTTTTACCACCCAGAATTTGGGTGGTCACGTGACCAGCCGCAACCAGGGTCTCTCTACTCAACGACAAGGGATAAAAAGGAGAGAGAGCCTGGAATCGAGGTTGAACTTATAGGTGGATCGCGATACTCCATGAGATTCCCATCGGGTCACTTTGATTTTATTTTCTCGTATTTCAGTTTAGGATAATAAAAGGGTGGAGACAAAACACATATTTTTTGATGACTCAGCCTTTATTTATCCCACTGCTTACATTAAATTCACCTTAATAATGTTTCGTTTAGGTTACAAGCAAGGCGCCTTGACTTAAACTGATACCCGCATTTATTCAATTACTTCAGCATTTTCCCAACTAATTAACTAGGTTAAGGCTGTCATTAAGGCTGTCATTCTGTCGTCACCACCTACGGACTGGAAAAGAAAAGAAAAATTACCCAGGATTACACCTTATTCAGTTCACGTGAGTTGATAATTATCTCATATATCCCACAACAAGCGCGCTTAGTTCATTATTAATTCATTCATTTTTTACATGTAAATTAAAATCATAAATCAACTGAATGATGTTTCAATTTCTTCAATCAAAAACGAAGCGTTTGATCCCAAGATTTGTATGGAAAAGACGACAAAACTAAGTGGTGTAGTGTTCATTGAAAGGAAGTGTATAAAACCGAGCGATACAGAATGTTATGCGGAGATAATCCTCGCACAATTTCCTAAACCGCGTATATTCTGGAAAAACAGTATTATTAAGTAAAAAAGAGGGTTATGAGCTGATAACCTGTGAGTAACTACCGTAGAGTGTGTCAACTAGTATAGTACGTACCTTATTCTCATTAATTTTCGCGCGTACGTGATTTCGCGTTCGTGATTTCACAAAAATGATGGACTCAAAGTTTGCGATGATGTCACCAAATTTTAATCACCATTCGGCTGAAATCCGTCATCCATGATCAACAATAAAGCAGTCAATTGAGAAAGCATCAGCAGTGCTGTAATCAGCAGTGCTGTACGGCGCAAGATATATATTGCCGGGTTCGAGAAATCGAGGGTTCGAGCTGAATCGGGTTAAAATACAGAGATGACGAGAACCTTGTAAAACAATATGGCTCAAAGAGCTTCTTTGATTTTTATCATCATGTCAAATATCTTTGTATAATAAGATCTGATTAATCTGCACGGCACCTTTTTTTCTCGGGTATTTAATTTGACGAATTTTTTTTCAATTGCGTAAATCGCGAAAATAAGTGAGAATAAGGTATCTGTAATATTATCTCCCGCCCGTAGGACCTGTACTTACACGCAGCAGCACTTTGACCAGCCATTAGAACAATCAAAAAAAGGGCAGTCATGCAATCCGTTTTCACATGGTAAATATACCGGAAAACACTGCCCAACAGGGTAGGGCGGACATGCTAAAAAAATAGGAAACGAATGTTTAATGTTAGCTTCTTATTATATGAAGAACTCTATTAGCTATAGAGGGGCTGTGCTATGGAATATCAGTAGCATCAGACTATTACTCCGACAATTTCAAACAGTTTTACTCTAAAGTGAAACGAGATAATGTTATTAAGGAACTTGATTTTAACAGTGTATCAGTACAAACACAGCCAAAGAATATGCCGCATCTAAAATTTTATTAGTAAAAAAATAACAATTTGTAATTCCCACAAGCATTGTCATGCTTTAATAATCATTGTGTCAAAATAAAGGTTATTGTATTGTATTGTATTGTATTGTATTGTATTGTATTGTATTGTATTGTATTGTATTGTATTGTATTGTATTGTATTGTATTGTATTGTATTGTATTGTATTGTATTGTATTGTATTGTATTGTATTGTATTGTATTGTATTGTATTGTATTGTATTGTATTGTATTGTATTGTATTGTATTGTATTGTATTGTATTGTATTGTATTGTATTGTATTGTATTGTATTGTATTGTATTGTATTGTATTGTATTGTATTGTATTGTATTGTATTGTATTGTATTGTATTGTATTGTATTGTATTGTATTGTAACCACATTCAAAACCTGAGATATATTTGATTTTAGTGATTCTCTAGCTAAAAGGTTCAAAACACCGGCAGCCGCTAATTCCTTCCTTCCTTCCATTCATGATCTCATCCCACCCGGCACCCAACCTATGGATACTTGTGAAAAGCTAGGCCAGACCACAACACCGGAGACTACGTCACCTACTCCCTTTGCAATTGATTGTAGTTGTCATGTCCGTAACGCAGTTTGTTTTTTAATCTTATAACATACAGTCGTCCTTAAATCATTTCAATAGGAACACTCACTCTTCTGACGCTTGGTATCAACATGCATGGGATTCCCTGGCCGTGCACCTTGCACGGTAATGGTCCCCAACATAATCAACAGCAGGCACAAATGAAACTTGGCATCCATGACTTGGAACTGCAACAGAAAAACAAACAGTCGGCATGTTTATGTTACCTTTACACTGTAACTCACTCTACGGGCTGTTTTGAGTTGAACGTATTTCTGTATACGCTGATCGTGCCACAAATTTTCAAAGTTGTGTGGGACAAGCGGCCATGCAGTGTATGAATGAAAACCCCTACTAGCTATACCGTCCGACAAGCTACAACAACGTGTACCCTGAGCTTACGCAAAAGTAATGACCATTTTTCAGCTTAAAGAAAGTATTAATAAGCAAGCTCAGCTCAAAAGACGTTTACAACTTATGGAAATAACACAATAATGATTCGTATTTTGGGGGCGTTGTGTCAGCTTGTAGTCAGTCTTCAAAATTTTACTGACGCTAGGAAAATAAATAGCTGTAAACATTCACTTTTGTCAATTTAGAACTTGAATCTTTTGTCGAGAAAGAAAAACTGGCTTTCTCCAAGCTAAGAAAACAAATCGATTGACTCTAGCCTCAATTGGGACAAAGCACTTAAACAAAGCGTCCAAATTTGCAATAAAACTATTGTTTTGTGTATTGCTTTACTGACATTCCTACCTTTTCCTTGGAACTTGTGACGGATCAGGTTACGACAGCAAAATACTTCTTCAAGTACTGACTAGAATGGCGATAGTTGCTCTTTTTTATACCCTATAAGCCTCGTAAAATTTATTCTCTTGCGTGCGGTGGCCGTCTTTTGCAATATGCATGATTACAGGCAAGTTAAAAACATTCTTAACTGTTGATGTAGTTACACTGACTACCAAACCATTACTGACCGGCGTGGTCAATTTTATTGTTTAATCACACCCTAATTAATAAAAACATAGATCATCCTCTCTTGATTAAAATTATATCTCGAAGATAAAATCGCCTTTTTTTTTTAACAAGTTTATGTTTTTTTTTTCTCCGGCAACGTTTCCAAATTTAGGAAACTAAAAATGGCAAGATATGTTGTGTAATATAAAAAAGGCAGGAAGACAATGTTTGGAAATGTGTTAAATATGTTTTGTTTCGAATGCGCGAAATTTCTGGTTCAATATCGAGGTATATTAAGAATTATAATATACTAAGCATAGGATAATGCATTTTCAAGCAATTTGATTGGTTCCCTGCTCATGGTCTCAGAGGCAATATACCCTCTCTACCTTATTTGGAAATACCGTGAAGTTTAATTTTTTTTGTCTCGAGCAAAAAATGGCGGAACATTTTCGGTTTTTTTCTATTTCCCTCGGAGAATTTCTACCGTTTCCTGGGATTTGTATATTATAAAACAATTATTCGCCTCAGGCTCGTGAATATTGGTGAATATTCCCCTCGACTTCGTCTCGGGGAATATTCACCAATATTCACTTCGCCTTTGGCGAATAATTGTTAAATACCTTATTGTTCATGTTGTTGATATGGTGAATACTTTGTCCACCAAAGCTTTGTCTTGAAAAAGTGTTTAGTAATAATTGAAAGACAGCTTCAAGTGGTCAGTTAAACTTCTTATGAAGGTAATTGTGAGGTTTAATTAAACGCTGAAAGCTTCGCCAATTTATGTTACGTGATGTGAAACATTGTAAAATCGTTATTGACCGCGTAACGAAAACAATTCAATTGTCAAATTCAATAATTTATTACTCATACCACTTTATGGTTCCGACTTTCTTAACCGACTTTTATCAAAGCGCTGTTTTCAAAAGGTTTTCGACATTTACATATAAATTATTTTAGCGTGGAAACTGTATTTATAATATCTCGAATAGTTATGGGAGGACATGTTATTGTTTTATTTGATTTTAAATATTACTTACAAAGCCGCCTTTGAAAATAACATTTCGCGGATATCTTTTTTATTTCATGTTACTAATATCCAGCATTTCTTCTTTAATAAGTTCCCGTGAAAACATTTTTACTGCAATGGTTTTCATTTAAGGAATAAAACCTCCGTTCCTATGTCTTTATACTCTGATAAAGATCATAGCCACGTCATTTCGCTCCCGATATGGCTGGCATAGAGAGAACCCGAGCCGCAGAATCTCACCTTGTTCAAAAGGTACAAAGCGCTAAACTAATCTGTTCTCAAGTTAATATACTCTGCATATCAGTGACAATATTATTTCCTGCTCTTTTCTTTAGAAAGTAAAATGTATCTCCGTTCACCTTCCCGGAAGAAAATTAAAAGAAAAAACTAATAGAAGCAAGTATTAACGGATGATACGAAAATTGTATTGACATGCAGGGTTTTTAATACAACCATGATAACTCAAGTACAAGTTAGGTGTTCGCGCGCGAAACGGTTCCCATTCACACAGTCAGTGTACTGACGTACAGTCAGTCAGTCAGTCAATGTACTGACATGCAGGATTTGAATCATGACACCTTTAGTGGGAGTTAGGTGTTGGCGAAAGGTTCCCACTCGATTTAGCAACATCTTACAGTTGCCTTTGCGGACTCATAAAGCCATAAAAAAAACTGCATTCCAAAGTTCCAGTCACGAACAAGAGGAAGCCTTGACAGTGCACTTCTCGTGTCGACAATATCACGCTACCGTCAAACAGAAAGAAAACATGCTTTGGTTTACGTTGGGTAAATGTTGATTCTTCCTTCAGTGTTTTTCGTTCGCGCATTCCTGGTGCATTACTCACGGGTCGGAATTCCTGACAATTGTAAGAGCTGTTGTGAAATAAAGGCTGGTACCCTTGATTATAGTCGCTCTTGGAAGATGTAGTGTTTGGGAATCGGGATCAGGATCAGGAAAATGAGCGCGAACTCTTTTGTTATCTTGATTTATATTATTCTTTATTTGATACGTTTCCGTCGTTAATAAAATTTTACACATGAAATCACGCAATGTACTGAACGCTTTTAGTCTTGAAGTTGAAAAAGCATTTCAGCGAAAATTGTCAGGCCAAAACGTGGTTTTCATTTGACGTTATCAAAATTCTGAAACCAAAACTACTTTCGACATTCAGCTGCCATCTTAGTTTAATTTATTTTAGTGACAATAGTCTTCGTTTTAGAAATAAAACGTTTTCAAATTTGTTTACTTGGTCGAGCAATCTTCTTCTAGAGTAGTATAGGACATGGGGGTACCAGCGCATTTTTCTATCAGAATTTTCTCAAGTAGTAAATTCACCATTTTTTTAATTATATACGTTTGCATTCATGTGCGGGTACCAGCGCATTTTTTCATCAGAATTTTTCATATGATGAAATCTATATATTTTTTTCTATTTGATGAAATCTATATATTTTTCCATATGATATGCGAAGCCGAGCAGGCTCGGAAAGTCGTCACATTTGTGACGAGTGAGGCTTTGCTGAAGCCCTCTGTGGGTAGAGGCTTCGCCTCGTAGGGCACAGAGGGTTAATGGTTTCCATCCTATTCTAGCATTGACAAAAGCATTTTTCCATTTCATTTTTGAATCTAGGGGGTACCAGCGCATTTTTCCATCAGAGGTTTCCATTAGATTTTTCCATTAGATTTTTGAAATCTATATGTAATTTAAAACAAATGGTGTGTTTATTTCATTGCGTGATTTCCTTTGCGTGACATTCTCTGATGGTTGATTTGGTTTATTCCGTTATAATGATTACATTCTAAAGGATCCAAGGAAATAGAATTATATCTTCTCTACATAATAGATACCAATATATTAAGAAAGTAAAGAGATTAAAATTTAATTGATTCTATGATGTCCGTATGCATAACTATTGATTCCATCATCTAATATATATCTTTTGTCATCAAAACAACTGAGTGATACTTTATTTATTTCATAGCTTGCAAGTTGATGGTTTTGACTTCTTATAGTTTTCATTTCGTGATGCATTTGCTTGTTATTAAATAGTGTGTTTTTATAGTCTGTATGTTGAATATTCTTTTTAATAATGTTTTTTTTTAATCCCCTTAGCTGTTTTTCCACCTTTTTGGTTGTCTTTCATATAGCTATACATTTTTGATCGTAGACCGATGAATTCAACTATAGGTATACCAGCAGCCTCATCTTTAAATTTACCGATTACTTTCTTATTTGTTTTATCATAGAATGATGAGTTCTCTGGATAGTCGCTGTTATCGAATTTATCTTTATCATTCCAAAAGTTTTTATATACGTCTCCAGCTTCAATTTCATAAGTTAGACTGTCTGTATCAGTAAATAGCAGCTTAGCCTTAATACCGTACTTCTTTTTGATATAGTTATAATGAAAATCATACATTAGTGTCTTACTGAGATCGAGGATGCACATACCTACATATGCCGGCCTGTTTAAGGTTAGTGTTTCTTTGATCTTATGCACTGCTACTAGATTCTCATTGAAAATTTTACTACTTACATAAGTTGGTTTAGCAGTTATTTTTAATAATTTCTTTTCATTAGTTACAAGTCTTATATCAACTCTTTTACGAATATTTTCCATCGTTTTACCGAAAACAGAATTATTCATGAGCTTGAAGAAATCTTTTTCAAATGTGTTTTTTGCATTCGTTCTTTTCTGAGTGTTGAAATCGATATATTGTTTCAGCCATGGTGACTGGTTGAACTCAAGCACTCTATGAACTTTTATGACTTTCAAACCAAGATCTGTATATAATTGAAGGTTTCTATAGTGTAGGACATATTTTTCTTTGTTTTTTAAGGTTGGGATTAGTTTTTGTACGAGACCTGTTGATATATTATATTTTTTTTGGATCTTTTTATAATATTTTGACAGCATATCTTTATTCACACGAACCCTCTCTGCAGCTAGTGGGTAGTCGTTATGAAGATCATGCAACTCTTTGGGGTATTCTAAATCAACTTCTAGTATTAATCCTTTTTTGCTGTTTTCATTGTATTTAGCTAAATCTATGTTATTGATTTCTTTTTCACTCATCCATCTGAAACCTCCTGTTGGTAGGTATTGCGACATAGCCCAACCATAAAGGTTGTTAGCATCAAGATACATGATATATTTTGAGGGCGCCTTCTCATTATATTTTTTCATGTATTTGTTGTTTGCTTTACCGTATCGATTGGCGATATAACTTGTACCACCTCTCATTCCCTTTTCAATGAATTGAAACATGTCAATATCAACTATTAGCTCCAGTTTAATATTAGTCATTTTTAGCATAGCATCCCATGACAAACCTGGACTGGTAAAATAATGACATGGATCTAACTTATAGTATTGCATACATGTCTTTCGAAAGTTTTCGAAAACATCAGCTAATAGAAGAACATCACTTTTAAGGTATAAGTCGTGATATTCACCCATCGATTTTAATTTAAAAGTATTCCACACATCTTGAGCATGTTCATAATTTTCATCTGTGATATTCTCATTATTAAGGATATTGTAAAAGTCTTCTTTTGCTGGTAGTTCTTTTTCATTGAATTTTTCAAAGCTATCCATGAAATCGTAAGGATATACTCCTTTTTTTATCATCAATGTAAGTCTTTTGTCTTGGAATTCTTTTGATGTATATTTGAAGGCTTCTGCTGGAAGGTTGTTTGCTAGACTACTAAGTGATTGACTCATGAATTGGAAACTGTCAATAAATGTTAGATGATCACCTAACATGAAAGCCATATACTTCTCCATATTATTTGGTATTGCATTTATATTCATCTGTTTTTCTTCTCCTTTCTTATTTTTGTATGTATGATTTTTTACTATTTGACCAATCTGTTGCATTATAAAATGGCTGTCATAACCTCTCAGATTGTGAAATATAACAGGAATTTTAATATCTTCAGGTTTAATTTTGAGTTTTAAATTGCATTCTTGATGAGCTGATCCCCTGTATTTTCCAGTAATATGACAATGGTCTCTGACTCGTATGTCTTTATCCGTGTATTTTTTATCACAAATATGACATTTATCAGTTTGTTTGAAGCACAGTTCATCTTCATTAGTCATTTTTAATGGCTTGTTGAAGTTATTTCTCATAACCTTCTTACAGTAGTTCACTTCATATAGCATTTTTTCCATGAATTTATAAACAGCATTCTCACCTCTTAATACCTGTGTTGGTTTTGTATATTTATCATCATAACAACAAACAACTTTATAACCGTAACCACAGTCTTCATGAGTTTGATAAGCTTCAGTGTATGATTTATCATTATTTTGTCTACAACCTTGTACTTTTTTTGTGATAGCTTCAAAATCAGCATAAATAACAAATGGTACAGCTAACTGTTTGTGGTGATTTTTAAATACAACCGTTTCACCTTTTTCAGGCATTTTAATAGCTTGTTTACCATTAATGACTATACAATCGGTTTTGTGTTTGTTTAGAATTTTTTCTGAACTGAAACACTGGAGACAATACATACAGAAATGTTTTTTCTCTTTATGATTCGTTTGATTGTACATGAATTTATTGAAGTCTTTAATCAAAATATAATGCTTATTTTCACCCTCTGTTATCAATAGTAGGTTCATTTGATTTTCAAACTTTTCATTTGATATGTAGATAGGATATGGTTGTTTATCTTCATACCCAAATACATTAATGTTAATCTCATTTTGCTTTTCTATTTTATTATATTGTTTTTGTGATACTGGAAATTCAATTTTTGAATAATCTAAGTTTGTAATATATAGTTTGTCAGATTTTTTAATTCTTTGAGGATCTTTATCTTGTGGGTTTAGATGCCTTATGTGGCACCATCTGAAGCATTCATTATCTTTATTCTTGATATTAATTAATCCTTTAGCTGAGTTTCTAAGTTCTGATGGTAATTGTAAGTAGCTTGATCCTTTTAGTGGTTTGTATTTCACCAAATTAATATAGTGTTTATCAACTGATTCAATGGTCCATCCTGAACCCTCTGATATCCACTGTGCTATGCTATTGATTATATGTTGTTTTGATAATTGCAATCCTTCATTTATATCATCATTTATAATTGTAAAGGCTTTACTGTTGAAATAAGCTGTTTTGATTTTTGTTTCGTCTTCATCTAATTGTTTTTCAAATGTTACCTTTAGTGTTTCAACGAATTTAAAGCCTTTTAATTCATTCAATAATGTTTTAAGTTTGTATTCAATTGCTTTTCTTGTGTTTGTTAATTGAATTAACGGATCTTTATTATTTTTGATTGATATTTCATATGATTTAGTAGAACCCTTCAGAGCTTTATTTGTTTGGGTGATTTTTGTTCTTAGAGCTGGAACAGGTCTCTCAATTGGTTTTAAAGTCCTTGGTTTTGGGGTAGGTTTGTAATCATCCACTATCACAATTTTAGGTTTAACACCTCTTGGTTTAGGGGTTGGTTTTATAGTCCTTGGAGATGGCTTTTTTGTTTCTACCACTTTGATTTGATTTGATTCAGGATATAATTTTTTATAAGTAGGACCACCCACTTTTATTAAACGACCTGTATTCGGGTTACGGATCCATTCACCTGATTTTGATGTTGGTGTTGATTTTTTTACTTCAATCAACTTAACAGACTTAACAATAGGTTTCTCTTCAGACTTAACAGTTGGTGGGGTTAGTGTAATTTTGTTAACATATTGTGTTTTTATTATATCTATATCATCAGAACCCCAATAATTGTGACTATTTAACCCTTCTGTAAGGATGATTTTTAAAAATGGTTTCGTGTCTGAATTAATTGTTAATTCTTTGTTATATTCACCTGACAACGTTGACCATTCAAAATTAATGACATATTGATTGATTTTTTCTAAAAGCTTATCTGCTTGATCTTCTGTTATTGTAAGGTTAAAATTAACCAGACGAGCGAAAACACCTTGGAATTTACCACTTTCAATTAATTGGTTGGTGGTATATTTCATACGTGAGATTTCAAAATTAGAATTCATCTATATACTATACTATACTATATTTATTTCTTTAAACCATTTATGTTATTTTATAGTGCGTTTATTATGATGATGATTTGAGATAGTTATATAAGGTCATATATGATTATCTTTGTTATTCGTTTTTTATTCATTGTTGTATTTTTTGTGAATTTGATTGATGTTTTTTAGTATTTATGTGTCGATTTTTACTGGCAGGGTGAAAATACTTCCCGCATTCGATACAAAAATACTTGTTATCGGGATTGTCATTAAATTTCTTGCAATATTCGCGCCCCCTTATAAGCTTTTGTTCATCAGTTGTATACTTTACCGGTCTTCCTCGACCTCTCTTAATAGGATTATTTTCCATCTATACTTTACTATATTATTTAATTCTTTATGTGTACATTTAAATATGTTCATGCAGTTAGAAATGTTTTGATATATCGCATATTATCAACCTTTGTGTTCAAAACAAATCTATATCTGTTTCTGTATGCTTATCTTGTGCTATTTCATTTACGATACAAAACAGAAGATCTTTCAATGTAATATCTTCATCCATTTCTTCTATCTTCTTGATGTACAAATTAATCAGCTTTCTTTTATGAGACAATTTCTTGATTTTTGAATGATAATTATCAATGGTCTCATTTAAAAGAGTTATCTCATGTTCACATTTCATGATTTCACTTAATATTTCAGACGAATGATTTTTGAAGTTTTGCATATTCATTATATAATATATTACATTGTTTTATATATTTTTGACATCTTTCAGTGGTATCCAACTATTGAAATCAGCGCTATACCCCTTCCACTTTACTAAAGCTTGTTTCTTCTTATAATCTCTCCGAATGACTTTCTCAATGCGGAATATATCTTGTTTCGCTTTCAACAACTCCTGCTCATAAAATGATCCTTCTATGGATTCATTATTCAAATCTTTTAATTTATAAGTTATTGGGTTAGTGTATTGAATTTTGTCAACTGTAAATACTTCTTCTGTCCAGTTTGGAGTATAGCCCTTGTCAAATACCTTCCTTTTATACTTTGATATTCGAACCTTATCACCAACTTTGAATTTTGGTTTAGATGATAACGGCTCCATTTCACCATATAAATTGAAATATACAACTCCTTCATTTTTCTTCTTAGATGCATCAACAGGTGTCATTTTAATGCTTGAATGCTTTGTACTATTGTATTCTTTTACCAACTGAGGTAACATATCTAAATATTGCGTTGTATTTTTAGCTGTAAACTGTTTCCACATCCTGTTTTTCATTGTACGATTCCATCTTTCGACAACTGATGACTTCTCTTCATTTTCTGTTGAATATAGTGTAATGTTGTGTTTATCAAGTAATGATTGCATATGTTTGTTATAAAACTCAGAACCCTTATCTGTCCATAAAAACTTTGGTTTTCTACCTTCTTTGAATATCGTTTTAAATGCTTCAGTAACTGTATCACCTTTTTTATCCTTCAATGGCTCAATCCATCCATATTTTGAAAACACATCGATCGTCATAAGAAGATATCTATAACCTTTATTCCATTTGCTGAATTGTTGCATTTCAACCAAATCACTTGACCATATTTCATCTATTCCATTTACAATAACTCTTCTTGTTTTGAAATGCCTTTTGATTGGTTTATGAAGTTCATCGGCTAATTGTTGAGCCCAATCATTATTACTCAATGCCGTTTTCCGTTTTTTGGCTTCTTTTGTTTAACACCAAGACCTAATTTCTGTTTAGTATTTATCATGTTTCTTGCTAACCAATGTCCCCATTGTCTTTCATTATAAGGTATATTGTCTAGAGTTTTTACCATTTTTTTATCTGCTTTATTTTTGCACTTTTTGTCATCTTTACACACAGAATAATCTACATCATGTTGCATTGCTACTGAGTCTGTTTTACCTGTTGGTTGATCATAGATTTCTAATATTTGACCTGTTGTTGGGTCATATCTTACTTGTGAATCTAAATCGTTATACGGACCTGTGTATTTATGACCTGGTAAGGTAAAACCTCCTTTCGGTTTTGGTAATCTTCCGATCAATTTATGAATATCAACCCCTTGACCATATTGACTTCTATCATAAAGTGGATTAGTAGGATCACTTGTATCAGTGTACATACTCATATCATGTGCTATTCCTTTACCAATCGGTGATATTTTCTTTGAAATATCGCTCGTGAACGAATCCAGAGCTTGATCCAAATAGTTATGCCCAACCTTTTTGATCTTAGATTTTACAAAATCAGATTTTACAGCTCGGCTCAAAGCTTGGCGTCCAACTAAAGATCCCATTTTCAAAGCTCCTTTGAAGAGCTCTGACGCCAAATCGCCCCCTTCTTGAGAGGGCATAACTAGTTTTTTGATTGTTTAACGAACTTAGTCTTCTTTATACCACACTCAGCACAGGTGCAATAGAACATCAATCTACCATTCTTAGCTTTTTTATATCCAGATGGTTCCACACACTCAGTTTGTTTCTTCTGTTTAACACAATAACTTTTCACCATTATATATAATATTAGTTACATAATATTTGTGAAATAGTTGATGATAAATCTATGATTAACACTATGATCTATTGGATCAAAATTTGAATTATGTATGGTTTTCAATAATGATACACCTCTTTGACGTTCATTTAGATAGTATAAACACCAATATCCACATAAAATGGAATCTCTTTCCTGTATTTCATCTCCCGAAAATACGAGGTGTTTTCCACTTGTTGATAAATACGTTTTGACCTTATGGGGCATAGTTAAACCGAATGGATCAAAGTATTCACAATAATTATCAATATTCCTATAACAAACCCAGTGAGTGCCCGGCCCTATTTGTGAATCCAAATTGATAATCCCACATTCTTTCTTTATTTTGTTTGGTAAATTATCATGACTGAAAATACCCCTAAAATGTTTGATCTTGAGTTGTTTCAACCAGTTTATTAAATCAATGTTTGATAATGCTTTGTTTATGAATTTTAAAGGAGTGCTCCGAGTAATGGGATTCCATTGAATGGGCTGTTTTTGCCTAGAAGAAGCCCTTTCCCTTTTTTTTATTTTTTATTTTTATTCCCATCCCTATTGGGTTGTCCCATGTTCCAAAGAATGGTGGAGGTCGTGCATATGGATTAATCAAGCCACCTTTTGATTTTGGGGAAGGAGGAGGAGGCACATAAACGGGTAACGATCTTCTTGAACGATTACTATCAACCTGCAATCCTTTTCCGGTTAAAGCATTTACCAGCAGAGGGATCCCGATAGATGCAAGAAGAGTGCCGAGAAACCCTACATGCTGTGTTTTAGTAGGTTTAATAACTAACTGGCCACCAGTTTGAAGAGCATCTAATATTTGTTTCTTTTGTGTCACATTCAACAAGTCCTTGTATTTAATCAGTTGATCCACCTTATTTTGTGGAATAAGAAAACCACCAGTCTGTCCCTTTCCAAAAATCTTGTCAATCCCCAAACTACCCAATGCACTCATTGCACCAGTTGCTAAGGCTGGAACCACCTTTGTGGCATAAGGCAATAATTTTGTTCCCAATTAAAATAAAGATGTCCATAAACTCCCACCATGTTTAACTGCTTTTCTTATCTGTGTCTTTGATATTTTGATATCAACTCCTGTTCCATTTTTATGTGATTTCGCGATTTTATTTATCTGAGTTTTTGTAAGCATCAATTCATCAGATCCATTCAATTCGGCTCTTGATAATCGTATTGTAATTGCAGAATTATTTGATACGCTTTCGCAAGTCGTAATCTCTGTCCTTCTGATAGAGTGACTCCATGAGAATAATATGTAGTCATATCTTATATATAATATATGTTAGATAAAATTCAGGTTTTATCTAACATATTTAATTAATAATTTTCGGTATCCTTGTTATAACATACCTAGTTTAAAAACATCAGTTGAATATATTTAAGATCTAAGCAATAGCTTACCATTCTTCTGCTCTAGCTCAACGTCCTGTTCATACAGGGTAATCGCATAAATAGAATAGGGTGTAGCGGTTGTTCCCGAAAGCTCATATCTGAACGCCAATTTTGTAGTACCATCTCGAACATCAACTTTCTGTTTCGTGAGGTCAAAGTATAGGAATGGAAATATAGAACCAAAATTTGTTCGATTCAAAAGTGTCCCTTCTCCGTATTCGTTGTTAGCATGAACAAATTTTAAAACATCTCTGTATACACGTGATGGATCCGAAGAAGGTGTGTAATGAATCTCTGGATACTCGTTTCCATTCCCTACAACAAGATAAGAATTCAAAAGAGTTCGAGGGTTTGTACTAATTGAAAAGGTGTTATACAGGTACGGATTTGCTGTTTGTACGTCTACGTTTGCGTCATTTATAATGAACACAAAAACATGACGAGGTCGTGTTATCCCAGAGGTTATTTTAAAATTACCAGTTCTCTGTTGTGAACTGTTGGATCTTTCCACATTTTCGCGAAGATAAGTCCAATTTCGCGTTTTCAGAAATTCACTCATATACAAGCTTTGACCCTCTGAATTAAAAGTTATTCTAGGAACAAACAGCTGCATTCTAGTGATTATGACTCTACAATCATCAGCACCTTGCCAAATCAAGTTACCATCGCTCTCAATTTCTAAATTCAATTCCACTCGGGTGTTTGGCAATAGCTCACCCATAAGACTTTCAAAAAAGAATATCTATTTAGCGATACTTCAGTATGGACAATAGTGGACGTACCAAGAAGAGCTTTTCTGCTTGCAAAGCCTTTATTATAAGCCGCATTTGTCTTGTCTTCTTGTGCATTTCTGTTAGTATCAAGATAGAAAAATTCATTTGAAGCCGTACTTTGAGCATAAGATGAACTATATTCTAGCAAGTTTTTGATGTTCACAACATGGTTACTCTCGTTGCAGTCGTATACCTTCTTACCGTTCAACTTAATATCAAAATTCTTGATCAAACTATGACTCCCGTTGACTATTCCATTATGATCATCAACAGCGAGATTCCCACCAGCTGTTTTTGTCACCTTGAAATCTAGCGATATCCGAGAATTATACCAATCAAATGGGGTTACCTCCCCCGAATTGTCAACAACAAATCGGTAGCCGTCCTTTTTCTGTCTAGCATTATTAGCAACAGTCGTATTCAAAGCTGTTTCCAGGTCAAAAACAACATCTTCGTATCTTTCAACATATTTAGGATTCCTATACATATATAATTAAATTACATAATTTTCATCTTACGAAGTTTCCCACCTGAAAGTAGTTGATTAACTCTTTCATTTATCTCATAATCAGTTAATGGTGATGATTGTGGTGGTGTTTCTATATTATTTCTACTTAAGAGCTGAACTATTTTATCACCTGCTTTCTTTGCTACAAAATCACCTGCTTTAGTAGCTGCGTTTTCGAATGCTTTTTCAGCACCTTTTTGAATCCCAGCTTTCAATGTTTTTTTTTACTGTCTTACCAAATATTTTACTGGCAATTGATTTCATTACATCTGATATACCCTCACCGTATATATGTGTTTTCACATATCGATCCATTTCTGGGTCGTAATGTTTTTTATATTCACATTGTCTTGTCATTCTATATTCTTTGGTTAGATTAAATAGGTGTTGATCTAAGAATCAATGTTATATACCAGTCGATGCCATTCAAAATCACAGGTCTATCTAAAGCATCCGAAACATAAAATCTCATTTGACTTATATTATTTGATGCTACAGAACTGAAGAGAGCACGCCTCGGTTCAAAAGTAAATGGAAAGCTTCTTGTTAAATTATCAGTTGGGATAACACTCAATGTATTACTGTTATTACCATTCACAATACTGTCTGTTATAGCATCGGTATTTATATATAACGAGTCAATCGAATTCGTAATATTGGGGAGCATTGATCCATACTCCGTTTGTGTAATAATCTTCTGTTCAAATCCAATTAACTCACCAAATACAGTACCTCTAAGATCTAACTGATAATTATCATCAACTTCCACAACAACTCTATACGATGATAAAATAAATGTTATAGAAATGTGATAGTCACCTCCCGTTTTGTGGTTTTGTTTGGTCATGTATTGATGTAAAAAATTGTTTATGTCGTCATAACTGTACATTCCAGCAACAAAAGTAACTGTTTCCCATGACTGGCCCCCATCTGAAGAATATTTGATGACATCATTTCCATAGATCGACGAAATATTATGCCAACTATAAGTCATTGACAAACGATCTACAGCTAGTTCATGTTGCATATCTGGGTTTAATTTTAAAATTGGATTGAATTTAACAACAAAATCTTCAGTTTTGCTTCGTCCTACTTTGATTCTATTGATGGATGAGATATGAATTGCTCTTTCATTCATTGTATATATTATTAGAGTATACTATTTGAATATATATCCTTCTAAAAGATCATTGAGTTGATTGTTATTTAAAACACCTAATTTGTTCAATGTATGCACAATTTCTGTGAATTCATCTCTTACACCATCATTTCCTGCCATTATTGACCCTCCTAACAGCTCCAGACGTGATAATAAATCCTGTGGGTTATTATAATAGACAACCCCACTACCTATCTTTTTGTATTTTTTACTTGTTCTATGTATTGGTATTTCACTGATTCTATTCAGGTCGTTAAATACTATTTTTGATAAAGGACTATATTTCTTTTTACTATTAAATCTCTTTGTGAGTAGATCAAGTGTATCAAAATCAACTTGTTTGTTATAAACCTGTTGGCCGTCTTTATAAGCTATTAGTTTGAGCTGACCGTATAATCTAGGCATATCAATGATTAAATTTCCATAGGTGCCCTTCTGGGGGTTGATTTTATAAGCATTTCTTTTTGTTTGTGTATATATACCCTTTCCGACTTTCAAAGTTTTTGTACCCTCTTCGATTAGACCTATACGTTTTCTATATTTTCGAATAGCATCAATGTCTCTCGGTGTATTTCACGAACAAAATCAACTTGTTTGTTATAAACCTGTTGGCCGTCTTTATAAGCTATTAGTTTGAGCTGACCGTATAATCTAGGCATATCAATGATTAAATTTCCATAGGTGCCCTTCTGGGGGTTGATTTTATAAGCATTTCTTTTTGTTTGTGTATATATACCCTTTCCGACTTTCAAAGTTT
>MU825876.1:0-17995 GCA_029204205.1 Desmophyllum pertusum
TGTGTTGCATCTTTGTATTTCTCCATTGACCGTGTTTTTGCTCTTCGTTGTTTTACACGGTGGCCAGTTACAGATCACAAAAAATCACTAGCAAATAAGTTCCGCTAATCTTCTGGAAGGGGGAAAAATGTTTCGCTCAAACTAGATTAATTTTGTCGTCGCTAAAAAACAATTGCAGACATTTGTGGAACTGGAACATCACTTGAGAAGTTTGCCACTTAGACTGAGCCTAGCTAGTTAAAATAACCCAAGATTTCAGTACACCTGTTCAGGGAACTTACTCGGGCGACACTTCTCGGTAATGTTTGTATTAATTTAGGAGAGAGAAGGAAGTTGTTGAGACTTACGTTGCCCAGCCCTCTACCGTTTTTTCATCTTGGGTGTTTGTTGTTGTTTGGTTGTATGGTTTTTTTTTTTTTTTTTTTGCTAAAAAAAAAACTAAAAAGGATGTTTCGGACCTTCTTCTCGACCTACTCCGGGGGGAAAATAGGGAATAAGAACATTGTCTACTTTTCATCTGTTTCGAGCTTCTTTACAATCCGAAAACATCTGTCAACTTTTTAGTTTGTAGGAATTTAAATAAATAAAATCGGAATAATCTTTAAAACTGGCACACAGCATACAAAAGAAACTTACGCTCATTTACCCTCACTAAACATTATAACATGACACCATTCACTTTGGTATAATTATAACAGATTTTAATGGCGCCATGGTTTTACCAAAACAGTGTTCGTTAAAGATATATAAACAAGAAGAGGGGGAAAGAAAGAAAAAAACTAGGCACAAACAAACGAATGGATTTTACTCGGTTTTTATTCCAGAAACCCCCAGAACCCCAAGGTTCTATTTTGATGTATTGGGGGCGAGTTGCTTGGCCATAACTCCCCTGGCGGTGGGGTGGTAGCGGTAGTCCCGGTTGGGTTGGTAGGGTAGCCATCCCTTTCCTGCATATATATAAGGGAACACGTGAATTTTGTGAAGGAAGTTACTCCTGACCAGTTTAGCAGCAAAGCGTTGGTTGGTGAAAAAGATTTGGGAGGGGCGGGAATTGGAATTAGCCCACCCAAGAAGATGGTCTTCGTTAGTCGGGAAAGGTTGGCGGAAAGAGAGAGAAAGACGTGGTGTGTTTTTGCAGTTGTTTTTTTCTTTCCTTCCCTTCTCCCTACATTACGACACTCAACTCAAACATAGCTAATAGAGGTTTAAAATGGTTATGAAGCCCGGCAAACTTCAAAGAGAGCAAACAAGGAGGCCAAGATTTATGTTGCGAAAGGTCCATGACCGTGCACATCTTTTTCACATCTTTTGTTTTGCGCTCATACCAATATGCATGAATATTACGTTAATCGCAACGGGTTTATTGGTTAGGTGCTTGAACACACGTAACCACCTATTGTATTTTGTCAGGTTTTGTGCACGGTCAAGCCCCAAAATAGCGAACAAAAAAACATTAAACAAACAAAGGAAAAAGAACTTTTGCTGGGCTTAATAACCATTTCCCTTTATTAACTATCGACTCAAAAACTAGTCCTACGCTTCCTCGCCTGCAGACTTGCATTGTCCAGTAAACTCAACTCTAAGGTACTTCAGGCCTTTGTGAAGCGAGCGTCCCCTAGGAATATATTTACTATTTCACAGATAAATGGATAGGGAGCGCTATGTGCAGGTGAATGTTCGTTGTTAGATGTGTTCAAAGTCATATATTACTATTTACAAATGAAATGGATATTTAGCGCCCATGTGCAGTTGTGAATGTTTCGTTGTAGATGTGGTACAAGTCATATATCAGTGTTATATTGTCAGTCATGGCCGTAGAGTCTTGGGTCTCCATATTCCAATACTGAGGTCACTGGAACATGACGCTAACACAGCAGCCTCTGCTGCTCCACTGGCAGATGATTAAAAATAAGTTGAGTTGAACCCTTTCAGTACTAAGCTCAAAATATGAATTCTCCTTACTGATCCACATACATTCTTTCTAATGTGAGTTTTGAGGACGAATTTGGTGGTACATCAAGACCCAAGGTTTATTCAACTAGAGTTGATGATTCTTCTTTATTCTCATCACCTGTCTAGCCTTAAAAATGTATTGATATTGTTAAGAAGAATTAGATATTGATCACTCTACAATGAAATGATCAACCGTCTTAGGTTACCGCTCAAAGTGAAAGTGACATGTTGCCTGTGAACGGGCATTGAAAAAAAAGAAGTAATTTTTAATCAATTGCATCCAGCAAGTGCAAGTTCGACATCAGCGTGGACTGCAGCTCGACGTTTGAATCTGAGTTCGCGACAGAGAGTCACGCTGGCGCGACGCTGAGTCAAATGTGCACGCCACAGACGCGCTAATATCGAACTTAATAGGATCGACATTAAGCGCGACTGTAGCTCGATGTCT
Source organism: Desmophyllum pertusum (assembly GCA_029204205.1). Taxonomy (NCBI): domain Eukaryota; kingdom Metazoa; phylum Cnidaria; class Anthozoa; order Scleractinia; family Caryophylliidae; genus Desmophyllum; species Desmophyllum pertusum. The sequence continues at coordinate 2,402 of MU825876.1, forward strand.
GAATCAACGTCGTGCCAGAGGCGCGCTTGATGTCGAAACTAGTTCGACACAACAATAAGCGCGACGTTTGAACCGAGCCTAACTAGCATGCATCATGCCGGTTTTTAGGGAATTTCACAGCATTACATTGTCAGTAGTGTGTCTACAATGACATTCTTTACTGACCGAATGCTACTTCTCCTGAATGACAATCAAATGAGATGAAAAAACAGATAGGACACGATGAACTCGGTTCCCAGTACCGGTGAAAAAAGATCAGATTAATAAATTGTAAGCGAGGAATCCTATGAATGCAAGCTTCAAACTAAGGAAAAAAATCTTGAATTTTATATTGTAAAAGTGTCCAAAACAAACAGCACCACTTGAAAGTACTGCTTCAATAGCTGTCATTTGAATGGCAACACATTAGGGTTTTATCCACAGACTTAAAAGTTAGAGCAACCTTGTACAGGCATAATAAACAGTACCACATGAAAGTACTGTTTAATAGCTTTCATTTGAATGGTCACATACTAGTAATTTCATTTGACTAACCCTACCTGGCTCCCCACATCTCCACTTCAATAGCCTAAGTTACCAACCATTAGCCACATGCATATCGACTCAATCTTCCTTCCTACCTACCTCGCCTGCCTACCTAACGAATGACCTTAACTGTCTTACATCTCCATGTTCCTTCCTACCTATGTCCCTCAGATTTCAAATTACTAACAGGAATTCACTACCACCATAGACCAGAGGGAGTGACAGAACCCTAGCATGTCCTCATATTGGACATTAACGCCATACAGTCAGGCAAACTATTTCAAAATGAAACAGAGGACTCCATGTTGGCACTTCATACCTTAATGGATCTGTCAGTTGAGCAGGCAACAACTGCGCACCCATAGGTGACACATTCCAGAGATTTTTCCTGTAGATCCTAGATCCATGCTGGGCTTCACACACTCCCATTACGTGGGATTACAATAAGCTTGTCAAAATATTACACTAGATTAAGACAACAAGGGCGAGTTCGCAAGGTGATAGTTGATTGCTACATGTAGCTACATACATACACCTTCAGAGAGGTAGTCCGCTTTTGACAGAGTTGGACTGTTTTAACAGTAAACAGCGAAGAGAAACCAATCAGATTTGCAACAGAACACACTAAAATATTTTTTAATAACTCTATAGCCATAGTCAAGAGAATTCAGAGTGAAATGCGGATTAAAGCAAATACTCACTGTTATTTCTTCATAATTGATCACCAGTTGTGTCCAGTAGGTACAAGCGACCCTCTCTGCCCGCCCACTGTAAGGTAGTTGTAGCCACATGTGGTAATATGGCACAAGCTGAACACTGGGCTCTTCAAGCTGGCGGAACGATTGTCAATAAAGGTTAATTCAGTTTTAACAGAGAAAAGAAATTTTAAACCAGGGGGGAGATTGATTTAGTAACAGGAATCAGATGCCAGGGGTGAGGAGGGCGATGGCCCCCACCCCGAAATCTGGCCTATGGTGTATGCTATTCATGTCTTCATAGGATGCTTCTCCACAATTGCCCGTTCCGAAGTTCAAAATATGGAGACTGGGGACGAGTTTTTAAATTTTGATTTAATTAAAAATTGGAGCCCATCACAAGAAAGATCACATTAAAATTAGTCGGTTTACCAAGTTTGGGGTTGTTTCGTTGGATTTCAACCATGTAGAAGGCTTTCAAAAATCAGAAAAATTAGAGACTGTATGGATTTGGGGGACGCCATCTCTGAATTAGAGACGTTTGTATGGAATTTGGACGACCTTTGACAGCTCACAGCCTGGTTACTATGCAATGTAACATAACCAAACTAGGTAAACTTACTAATTTTCATGCGATCTTTCTGGTGATGGGATTAAATTTTAATATGACGTAATTTGAACAATTGGTAAACTAGTGCCCAGTCCCTTTTTGAACTTCGGAATGGGCAATAGTGTGTATGCCCCCATGGCAGGTTCCTCTAACAGTTTGCCTCAGCTACCCATTTTTACTTCTGGGTGGAGAGAGGCGCTATGAAAGTTAAAAGTGATTGATTGATTGATTGATTAATTGATTGATTGACTGACTGTCTCGCTCAATGGCAACAACATAAGGATGTTTATAATAATTATCAGGAATTGAACCCCAGACATGGATCCATCCATCCATCCATCCATGCCTCCTGCTGAAAATAAATCATTGGACAGTCGATGATCAGTGGCAAAAGTCATATACCTTAACAGTTTTGTAAACTTGAGCAGCTCTTCTGTCATACACTGAGAGTGTTTTATCCTCACTTCCACTGATGATGAACCTGTCGTCAGCAGACAAACACAGCACTGGTTTGCTGTGGTTCTTAAACATGCTTAGGGAATTGCCACCTAAGAAACAAAAATAAGTTTTGAGTAAAAGGGTTTTGAGCAGATCCTCTGATCCTCAGAAATGACAGAACTCTTGACATCTAGATCTTCACACTCCAGTAGCATTAATGCATGACACTTACAGTATTAATGTATGACATGCATGACACTTAAAGCATTAAAGTATGACACCCAGGGTACTTCCATATAAAAGTGATAGGGGTGACCATTGGAAATTTTCAGTGGAACCCTTAAAAGCTACCAGAATTGCTCTTTGTGGGTGTGGCTCAAATTCATTTTCACCCCTAAGAGGAACCAATTCTTAAGAGGTACCAATTTTTTGGGGGGTTAATAACCTAAAATGTACGTACTGGAATAACTCTTTAGTTAACAGTGGTTCTAACAATTTAGATTTAAACTCCCTAAGCAGCTAAGCAGTACCAAACCACAAATTTTCACCCCTAAAAGGTACAATGATCACCCCTGTCACTTTTATATGGAGTCCTGACTCCCACCCCGAGTTTGACACAGTACAGTTGAGTCAGCAGCATTAATGTTTGACAGAGTACTGAGGGGACCGTTTTTCAGTTGGTTTTTAGTCTATCTCACCTCTTAGGTCCCATAATGAAATACTTTTGTCATAAGAACCAGAAAATTAGTATCTCTTGTTCCAGGCCAAGCACAATACTGCTGCTCTATGGACACTATAAAATAAAGAATGGACTTATAGTCAAACAAACTGAGCTGAAAGCACTTCATGATGCAAGCTGTAGTCCACCTGTAGATCTATATACCACATGCATGATTGAGTAATATAATTGGCCATATGCATTATGGTTTGGTTGTAATATATGGCATGCTCTGATGCTCAATGACTATGCATTAGGCTACATAAACACAGCTATGATGTCCACATTGCATTTCTCCTGACATTTGTATACAAAATAGAAATTGGCTGACTAGCTTGATATAACGAAATTTGTCTTTAATGAGTGTATTTTGGAGAAGTGAAAGTCATTGAATGTGTAATATATAGGTTCTAGGTTTTCTTGACAGAAAAATCAATTCAACACTACTGTAACTATATTACATATATTTAACTAGCATTCTAAAGGAAATGGGATCTCGATGGACCAGCTCCCACCTCCCAGTGGGCTTCATACACAGCTCAGTGGTAGAGCAATTGCATGCACCGGCATTGCAAAGGCCATGGCTTTGAATCCCCTTGGAGCCTGAATTTTTTTCAGGCCTTCTTTACAACTGCTTAAAGCGATTATAACTGTGAAGATCTCATTCTCTTTCATTCTTTCCACCGTAGTTCTCATATATGATTTATTTCATGTATTTATCATCTCCAAAACAAAATTAATTGAACAATATTACAATGTAACCTGATGGTTGTCATCTCAACATTTTGTCCCTGAAGATCCCATAACTTAATTTTACTATCCCATGATCCTGAACATACTCTGGGAGCTCCTGTCGGGTCACTAGAAAGGCACCACACCCAACCCTGAAATCAAAATATAAATTCACCTTGCAGATTGCATAGATTTGTTTTTATGTAATGCTGTGAATTTGGCATTTGTATCAAGACAATAATTTAAGTAGCAATCTTGTTCCCATCCTCTAGTCTTTGTTACCCTTATCCAGTGGCAGGAACGGGCAACAAGGACCTCTGGGACAAAGCATTCCACCATGATCTACTGTGCATGTGTTCGACACCATGTTTCAAAGGACGCACACAAGATTCTTGGACTTCTGGTTTTGCTGTGCATGTCAGCGGAACGCTTTATCCCAGAGGTCCTTGTTTCCCGTTCCTGCTACTGGATATTAGAATAATGAGGAGCCTGGGAACGAAAATTATTTTTTTAGGTTGTGCGGAAGATCATAGGATGAACTCCTAGTAGCTCCTAGTGTCATTGACTGATAAACATTTTTCGCCACAAAATTTTGATGACATAAAACATTACATTTTCACCAACCTTGTGACCATCAAGAGATTGCCTAAAAGATTTCTTTGTGTATCCTGCCTCGCTAGGATCTGCCAAGACATTTAAACTCCACACCCCAACAGAACGATCCCTTGAGCCTGAAATGCACAAGTCACCACTCTTTATAACATGGACTGCATCTACTGTCGCAAAATGTTGATCTTTCAGCTCATAAAAATCCAGACTGGAGTCAGGATCACGCCAAAACTTGTCCATATCTTCATGCTGAACACAAATACTCTTCCAGCTGTAACAAGATACACAAAATGTAACACCTGATGATATCGTTCAAGGAAGATTTTATAAATAGAGGATACAACCTCGTCCACAGGGCCATCTCCGCTTTCAAGATGGCGGGGTGGGCGCGAAGAAGACTCTGGCGAATAGCAGGTCACGTGACCACAAAATTAGCCAATCGCGAGCCCACCGCCATTTTGAAACAATCCAAATCTCCAATATTTTTGGAGACACGTGACCTGCTCTTCGCCAGGGTCTTCTTCACGCCCACCCGCCATCTTGAAAGCGGAGATGGCCCTGGGACGAGGTTGTAGAGGATATTACACGGCAGCATGAAGATACGGTACATCGATACCATTTTATGTGGTCATCCGAGCCATGTAAAATGTCAGAGCATTTATTTCAATATTTAATTTTGTAAAATTTAAACTGACCTTGATACATAATCAAAATCTTCTCTTTTGTCTCGCTGTGGCCACCGTTTGCCAACCTTGTCTTCCAACTAGATTCAGGTGACAGTAGATTATGAAAAGGTCTGCACACGCATGTCAACACTCTTAGAGTGAATCGTGCTTCAAGGTAGGAAAATATCACCAGGATTACTCTGGTGGGAGAGCTGCCAGTGACAAGGATTATTTTGTGTTCTTTGAATGGCATCAGGAGATTTAATATTATTAACTGCGACTGTCTGTCTTGTTAATGTATCTGAAGTGGAGACAGTTGGAACACAGCCAGTCACCATGGCAACCTGAGTTCAGATTCTCTGTGGTTATGGGACTCTTGTTTTCTACTTGTAAATCTTGACAACAGAACGGTTGCGGTTTTACGTTGTGTCCTTGATCATCTCCATTCTGTAGATCTCCATTGCAACTCCTTGGCATTCATCAACATCCATTTTATAGTTTCAAATTGTGACAAAGTACTCCTTTAGGCCTGGACTCTGTCTGGTCAGTGTTCAATGGTAACCATTTTTTCTTTGCTGAATAAGGATAAAATTTTAAACAAATTAAAATATAATTTTCATATTTAAAGCTGTTAAGTGGTGGTGGTGGTGGTGGGGGGGGGGGGGGGGGGGGAGGGAGGGTGGGGGATCAGAACTTCCCCTTTCCAACTACATTTTACTCCGCGTTCCAGAGCTCTTTCTTAGCAGCTTCCGCCTCTTTGTGCTTTCCTGTTGTGAAATGTTTTTCCTATTTCTCCTGGCTCCCACCACACTTGAGTATCCCTCTTCCCCTCCTTTCTTTTCCTGCCTTCCGTAGACTACTCCCACCAGGTTTCCTGTGCCTGTCCCCACATACTCTTACAAAGTGGAACTTAACCAGTTATAGTAAATAAAGTTCTTGATTCACTTCCCCTATAGCTAGCCAATAGCTGGCCGCTCACGGGAATGTGTAAATACAGAGTTCGTTTGAGCTAGAGTTCAAATGGGGTTTTGTGAAGGCAGCTGTATTATAGTAGAGCTCTCCGCTTACGAGAGTGTCCACTCCGAGAGAGCTTCAACTGTAATTAGTTTTTCCCCTTTTTGTGCAGAAAATTGTCAGTTATTTTACTGAGTTGTGTTATATTAATTTATTTGTTTAATAGTTTATATAAGGCATCTTTAATCCCAAAAGGCTCCCCATTTCTCCCAAAATGAGTTAGTTGTTGGGGTTTACATGTCCAACCGTGTGCCAATTCGGATTTTTTTTTCAGGCTGATAAGCATTATATATATTTTCTGTTATGTATTAAGACAATATGTGTCAATAAAATATATTTTTGGCATGGATAACCAATATGCCCTGCCCCAAAGCCTTTTGAGTGTTTGGTTATTAAATGTATTGTACATGTGGGGGCAAAAGTAAGACATGCGCTATAATTTTGCCCGACTACAAGTCGCACGTGTAGAAAGGTGTCACTTCTTTGCTTTGTATTCATTCTCAATCACAGAGCTTTTTCTTTTGCACGTGACTGATGGAGAGAAGAGGTCTGATCTTGCGCAGTCAAGCAACAGAAGCTATGGGGTCTAGAATGCTTTGTACTCTGACAAAGCCAATGCGCCGCTACTGGAGCTATATTTATAATCAAGAAATGTGAAAATATACATGAAATAGATACCAGCTGTACATAAATTATGTGTCACCCTGGGGTCAGGGAACATAAATTCAGTTAAAAATTCAATTGCTTCCAAGTATTTGCTTATTAATAATTAAAACATGTTTTTATAATAAAGATAAACGCATCATTAGTGTCAAGAATGAAAACAACACGATTTTGACTCAAACTAGAATTTGCGTGCATGTGATACATTTCGTTCCACGATTGTCACGTTCTGCACGCACGCCATGCGTCACGCACGAATGGATTTTAAAAATATATCGATGATTCGATGCGATATCAACACTGATCAACTGCTCTGAAACTTATGCTTAAATGAACATTTCATAGATCGAAGCTGCTATTTATAGCTATTTTTAATGACCCCCGCTATTTTTTATTCAAGTAGTAGTTTTGAATCTTTCAACAGAAAAAAAACCGGGCTAAAAAATAAACAAACTGTAATAAAAGCAACATGATCACAGAATTTTTTTTTGAAACCCACAAATGAAACCTTTTAAATACGGCTGCGATTTGGCTATTTCTTCTCACAGACCAAACAAACTTACCTTTGAAGTATTATCAAGACAATTTCCTGCCGCAAGATCTTTCCTGAAGCTCAATTCAACAACAAAAACAAAGAAAATCGAGACCAACAATCAATTCACCTGTTTTCTTGAGCTAAAAAATGCCAGGCGTAATTTGCAAATGAAGCGCGAGTACTGGTGACGATAGAAAATATATTCCGAGTATTGACGACTGTTTACCGAAGTTTGACGAAAGTCGTGCGTAGTTCATTTCAAATATTGTTCTCCATTCGGCTTTCGTCGGACAGGAAGTCGGAAAAGATGACATAGCAGTTTGCCCAGTCCACTCTCCACACTTGTAAACAAGTACGACTGCTGAAAGATTTTGGTTACACAACAGGAAAAAGGTGCTCTCACTCATTAGACAGGAAAACGGCAAAAAACCTTGTCTTTTATCAGGATAATTTTGCTTTGTGGAGCCTCTTAGAAGATCACAGATCTCTTCCATCGTCTGTGGATAAAAAATCGCGGGTTTATACATGGAGAGCAAATAATTTAGCGTTAGAAGTCTGTAACTCACGCAAACCTGCAGACAGTGCTCTGGTGAGCGCGCAGAATATGCGAGTTTTTCCGGTTCAGGTTTCTGCTATTTCATTTTCACCTTTAAAGATTGTGGCATCACTTTGTCTTTTATTCGTTCGTAGGTTGGATTAAATCTAGAGTCGCCATCGATTCTTGTTGACAATGAAGTTTTTTGACCAACTAAAATTACTCGTTTGGAAGAACTTTTCGCTTCGAAAACGACAACACGTGAGTATTATCCATTGGTTTTAACGTTATTTACATGTACAGTTTTTGTAGATAGGCGATTTAACAGCCATGTTCTAATCCTTGAGATGGTAAATTCATTCATAGCGATTCATAGCTTGCTTTGACTGTTTTTCTTTGGAACGCAGCTGCTTGCATACATGTAGCCTTAGGTGCAAGTACAGGTACCTGTGGCGAATTATTTTGCCGGTGAGAAAACGTCTGCCGTCTTTATAAAAGCAAAATTATCTCTTGTTTCTCAAGTCGTATTGTTATTGTTGGGTACTGCAGCGCGTTTCAAAATTTACTGCTTCGCTGTCTTACATGTATTTTAGCCTCCCTCAGGATGATATGTGCACATTTAATCGTGAGATTTAGCGCGATTTGTACCATGGTGTTTTTGTCGAATTTCATGTATCTCAAGCTCTCTATTTATAGCTTGCCTGAGATCTGTGCTTTGCAATTCGACTATAAAACTGTGTGTCCAGCAATTACGACATTATCGACCATTTTCTTGAGGGAAAATTAAATTTCGTTGAAAACTGATCGAAATTCGCAGCTTTTGTTCGAGTAAATTGCAAGATTTGGACGGAATCATGACGTAATTTGTGCCAAATGACGTACATTTATACATATATGACATATATCACTTCCGTGAAATGCTTTAAAACGTTATATACGACTGCTTGGCGACTAATATTTAAGGATTAAATAAAATCAGGAAGTCTCAAATTCACGAACACAGATCTCAAGTGATGACATGAAATACTGTACATATTTTTATGGCTAATTGCTCCGGAAATTTACGGTTCATTTTGTAATATAAGCTTATGATAATTTTAGACCATTAAAGATGATTTACAGTCCGTACTGCGCAATCTCCGCCTGCTATGTTTATGAGTCGCATACAAAGGAATGTAAACACAGCGAAAATATGAATTGTTGTACAAACTTTTCATTATTAACGCCAGATATCCTTGCCAAACAATAATAACGAGTAGAAGAACCTCGACGTTATTCCAAAATGACGTTTCAGCTCATCGAGCATTCAGGAACTCGACGACTTCATGTAGCTACAAAAAGTGTAACGAATCAGCAAATTCAAAACAAAAATGAAAACAAACCCTGAGCATGTGCACTGGCTCCCTTACGGACTGGAAATCATCTTTAAACATTGTGACCGCAATATATGTTCACCAAAAGAACTTCCTTATTTCAGTTTTAAGCTAGATTTTTATCATGCTGTTTCTGCATATTATCCATAAGATTTTTGTCAACCTGAAAATGTTATTAATTTAAAATGTTAGATGACATTTTCACTTCTTCTGAAGTTAAAAAAAAATATTCCCATTTGATGTTTTAGTCAAAGATCTGTGAAGGATAAAGCATATTTCTGACCTATAGGTTTCTTTCATATTATAGCTCATTCAATCCAAGAGAAAAATAATAAATTTATATATATATGTTGGACATTAAAATGCAAAGGATATATATCTTGCCAGCGCAACAATTATTATTACAGATCATAACAAAATATCTGAATGGGATCTGCTAGTCCATTGCAGGTTACCCCCAGCATTTTTGTCAGGTTGCCCTGACAATTCGCAGGTACCCGTCCTGGGTAGAGATCTAGAGAGGCAATGATTAGAATACCACACAGTGACCTCAGCCAGTGCTCAAACCCTGATCACTTGATCTGGAGTCCAGCTGGCTAACCATGACCATCAGGTCACTATGTCTCCTTCGTGGGTACTTTGTAGTAAAAGAAAAAATGAATTGCATGGACCTTTGATGGCTTGTTAATATACACTGTAGACATGTCTCTAATGCTTAGTTGGAAATTTCGATAAAATAAAATAAACTAAACTAAAATAAAAATGTTGTATGCAGACCTCTCAACCAGCTGAAGGTCACTGCATGCTGCCAACTTAATTGTGAGGCATTTATCATTTGATATAAAATATTTTATTAATAAACAAATAAAGAAGTCAAAGCCATATATTATACGACAGAAATATGAGAACACTAAAGGACCACACTCAAGTAACTGGAGTGTTATGACAGTGTATGGCTTTGGCTTCTTTATATGTTTTATGATATCAATATTAATTAACAGTCAGTCACATATATACATGAATCAATAAAACACGGCTTTTCTTTGTTTTATATTCTGATAATACATGTCTTTTTAACCAGTCAGAGGGCATGCAGAATCTAGTACTGTATCTAAATTAAATTTATTGACTCTTAATTTTTTTCCAGCTGAGAAACCTGGTGGAAATAATATGGCCACTAGTACTTTTCATAATTCTGGTTGCTGTACGGAATCGCCAAAATTATGGTGCTACAAATATTCCTGATAGTAAGTACATATTTTGCATTAAGATGTAACTTATAAAGCCTGCTTACATGTACATGTATTTTTAATAATATACAGCTGTTTCGAGAAATGTTGTGCAAAGAAGCGTAAAAGCATACGCGAAAATGCTGAAAGGTAGTCTTGGAAATCATCAATAAATTTTAATAAATGCCCTTTACAGAATATGTGTCGAAATCTACTTTAATTTGTTGTTTTCTTTTAGTACGCAAAAACATATTCCTGCCATCATGCTGAAATGCCATGGACTACACTAGACTACCGATAACTTTCAGTATTGTCACATGCGCTTTTATGCTTCTCTAGACCAACGTTTCTCAAAACAGCTGTTTGTATTAACTATTTTACAAAGAAGAACACCCTACCATTGCCACTCGACAAAGTTTTTTATTAATTTTTGACAACTTTTTGACATCTTTTTGACACCTTTATGATGGCTTTTGTTTCAACTGGCCAATCAATGCACAAACTATGAGAGGCAGAGTTGTCAAGCTCCACATTCGTGTTCTGACAATAACAATATAACATCTCCGCTTCCCACAATTCTTGCAATTTGATTTTGCTAGTTTAAATGGTAGCCATCAGAAAGATGCCGAAAAGTTGTCAAAAAGTTGTCAAAAATTAATCAAAAACTTTTTCGAGTGGCAACGTTAGGGCGCTTTTCACTGTAAGTGTATCATTGTTCTGCATGTTAAAATTCTGTCAACTCAGAAAATTGTTGTTTTCCTTATTAAATTATCAGGTGTTTATCGACCACGTGCTCTCCCGTCTGCTGGACTGTTTCCATTTGTGAGGTCATTTTTGTGCGACTTCAAAGATACAAAGACGAATGACTCCAATGAGCTGCTTAATGGATTGCCAAATCTAAGAAGTTCCAGGTACATGCACTCCAGATAAAAGTCATTTCCGTAATCAATAACACGGGACTCTGAAGTTTAAAACCCAACCTAATGATCGTGCCATCAATCATAATTACGATGCCAACCTGAATAGACCAAAAAAAAAAGAAACAAGCTAGTCAGGTGAAATGTGTTAGTCAGTCGACTGACTAACACATTTCACCCGACTCTGAAGATGACTTCTGCACAGGCTGTCAAAACATCAGTTACTAACAACAGTCCTTTTCAGGACTACACTCACCCGGACGATCATACTAGACAAACTACTGAATGATACTCCTGGGCTCAAACCGTTAACCATACTACATTTTTAAAGGGGATAGGTACCTCTCCTAAGTGGACACTTTGTCTGATCCCAAGGGTGTCTGTTTACAGCAGGTTTGACTGTACATGTATATGTTGTGGTTCAAATTTCCTTTGTCTAATATTCATTACCATAATCTGAAACAAAGGAAAATAAAAATCAAACTGGTTGAAAAATTTTAAACCAAAATAAATTTAAACCACAACATACAATAAATAATATTGCAAGCTGTTGATTTATTAAATTTCGATCTGCAGTTTGGGTAGATTGATAGAAGATGGCCTTCCTCTTATTGCAAACAGCAGTCTCAGGGAACGGATCCTGAGAATGAACCAAGATTACGGCAAGTTTATAAGAGATCAGCAAACTTGGAATGATTTGGTGAATAATTCTTCAAGTCGATTACAGTTGGATGGATATAATTTATCAGGTATAGTACATCATCAGAAAATATTAAATTTCATAATAAATTTGCTAGTCTAATAGATTAGCAAGGGGGCTGAAGAACAGCGCATGGCCACGGCAGAAAGAAAGAGAGAGGCATGCTAAGCCAGATCTGCCAGCACCTCCAGCTCAAAAGGACCAAGTCTCACATGGTGGACACGCTGTAGAGACTTCTGTGCCCGGCTAGGCCTCATCAGACACCTCCTGACACTAACCATCCCTCGTAAACTTATAGAATGTCATGGTCCTCATCGATGTCGATGGACGAACAACATTCCCCTAAGCCTCGGAGCCCACAAAGAATTGTAATATAATTATCGAAATACTCTGGTAGGCTAGATTGGGTAATTTTAGAAACGCAATCTATCAAAATGCTTGCCTGGGTACGTAACCTGTGATTGACCAGGAGGTTGTTGATCCTTTATGCATGCCTAGTGGCACATAAGGCAGCAAGATTTACCAGGAGGAGGAGTTTTTATAATACATTCAATTATTGGTGTTAGTAGTAGAGTTGTGCTGTGTAGATTATTTACTTGACTGTCTAGTTCTTTTTGTTATTCTGCAGCCGTCCCTTTGGATAAGTTGCTTAACGATCCTGCTCAGTTTCAGGAATTTCTGTACAAGACCACAAAGCTCAGCCCTAGATTGGTAACAGAGCTTTTAACAGCACTGTGAATGTACAAAAGGTGGGTACATGTTACTGTTTAAGTTCTCATCCAGGGGGAGGAGGGGGGGGGGGGGAGGGAGGGGGGGGGGGGAGAGGGGGGTGATTCCCATGCATTTAAATGCAACAGGGATGCTTCTTGGAAATTTTCAAATTTTTTCTTTGGGGGGAGGGGGCAGGGTATTTTGGTCTTTGATCCCAGTCTAGTGCCAAGAGGGTTACATTGAATGACTTCTTATAATTTTGGTGAGGCGAGGTGGCCTAATGGTTAGCACGTTGGATGCTGGATCCAGCACTGTCCTGGGTCATTGTGTTGTGTTCTTGGGCAAGACACTTAACTTTCACAGTACCTCTCTCCACCCAAGAGTACATGTATAAATGGGTACCGGCTAAACTGTTAGGGCAACCAGACAAAATGCTAAGGGTGGTGTAGGACTTACATGTAGTATCCCACCCAGGGAGAGTAGCAATACTCCTGCACGTACATGTACCTTATTCTCACTTATTTTCGCGAGTATTAATTTTTGCGATTTTCGCGATGTGGCAAAAAACGCGAAAATAAAGCCGATATTTTCGTAAAATTTTAAAGCCTTTGAGCCCTTTTTGCTGTGAAATCGCGAAAATAAAGCCTCGCGAAATACGGATCTGTCGATTTCGCGATATTAAGTACGCGCGAAAATTAGTGAGAATAAGGTACATGATTGTATAGTCCGAGCTCATGCTACAGAAACTAGGATAAGTTCCGGCAGTATGGGTCAGTTTGACCCGATTGTGGCTTTACCTTACATGTACCTTATTCAATTATGTGTAGCATGTTACATAACAGTACTTCTAGTTATTTGATGCTTTACATTTTTGGCAGATTGCGGCAATAGTCCAACCATATCAGAGCTTATCACAAGATGCACTGCGTTCCTGGCTGCCAACAAACCCACTTGATTATTTACCATTACCTGGATCAACCAATAACCAACAAGTGAACATGCTCTGGGCTCTCCTTCTTTGGAGAATAGCAAACACAGTCAGGGTAAGAGAAGCATGCCTGTAGAATGCATGGCAAAAATCTTGACCTGCTGCATGATCACGAGGTTGGACTAAAAGGGGTCTACTGACTACAGCTATAGGTCATACTACATTTTGTATGTACAGTGGAACCCCAATTTCTCAAAGTCTCAATTTCTCTAAAAACCCTGATAACTCGAACCAAAAGTTGTTTCCTTTTGATTCGTTTCACTGTAATTTTACCCCCAATATTTCAAACTTCCCAATTTCTCGAACAATTTTTGTTTCCCTTAGATCGAGGTTTGAGAAATCGAAGTTCCACTGTACATGTATTTAATTAATACGCACTGGGCATTTAATATTTTTTCAACTTGTCAGGGTTTGTACAGGTCCTTGAAATTGTGGAAATTCCTGGCATTTTGTTCTGGTATTTTCCAGGACCAGTCCTGGTAAAAGAGTCCTGGAAAGTCCTGGAAATCTGTATAAATAGAAGCAAAAGTTATTATAAGTGCCACAAAAAGAAAGGTCACAAACTAAACTAACTCGGGTGGAGTAAATTCTTGCAAAAATATGAAAAGGATGTGTTGAAGAACATTGATTTTTTAGCTTTAAATTATTAGCTTGTCACTTGAGTGTGCACTTGGAGTCTGGAAATTCTACAGGAGTCCTACAAAACATCCTGGGAGTTATTGAAAAATTATTGTTTGCAAACCAAAATAGTTCAAGAAACTATAATTGTCATTGATAACATTTCATTATTCCAGGTTGGATTTAGAATGATTAGCATGAAGTAAACTGGTGAAAAGTTTTTATTCTTCGCTAATTATCAGCTATTGTCTTGTTTGCCGTTTATTGCTGGGAAGCCTGTTTACTTATTAATTCACCTTAGTTTGTGATTAAAATGTTAATCTTTTGATGTTATTAGTCCAAGGACAAATCAGTGGCAGTGTAGTGAGGGAGGTCATATGCGATTCTCAATCTCCTGTTAATCTCCAAGAAATTCTCAGTGGCCCCTGGAAATTTGGTACGTATCATCACCATTATCATCATCATCATCATCATTATCATCATCATCATCACCACACTAGGTATCCGGACCACCATCACTATTGCCACCACCACCACCACCACGACCATCATAATCATCACTACTTACTACTACCACTAAAAATCCAAGCCTGTCTAATACACCCGAACTGAGTCGAATCATCAGAAGCCCAGATGATCCGATTCACCGGAAGTCAGGTCACGTGAGAAAATAAGATAACATGAACTTTCCTTTGGGTATATTGGACAACCCTCCCAACTTCACCTCAGTCAAGACTGTAAAAGTTATACTGTCATCATCACCATCATCATCACTATCTAGGTCACCACTTGTCTGACTACTTCCACCATTGCCACTATTATCACCACTACCGTCACCAAAACTACACCAACATCACTACTAGCAAATTACTACCACCATCTTGACCACCACCACCACCTCCAGATCACCACTGCCACCACCACCATCATAACACTATACTAAGTACATGAACTACCATATATCATGCACCCCCGCACTATAACACCACCACCACCGCTACATGTATCTCTTACCACCACACCTCCCACCACAAAGCAACACCACCATCATCAAACACTACCAACATCGCTACTACATGTACCTAGACTTTTACTGTTACCCTACACACATATGATGTTGGAATAATAAACTGATCACTGATTGTATTATTTTAATTGAACATTGTGCAGACTGAAGTGAAGACAGCATTATGTAAGCTAAACAATACCGTACTTGGTGAACTGGGAAAGGAACTGCAAACTCAAATTAAATGGCCCAAATATCACCGACTATCAGGTAAGCCAAAGGCGAGGTCCATAAACTTGCAAATTAAAGAAGC
>MU825876.1:26607-93439 GCA_029204205.1 Desmophyllum pertusum
AACAGAGACCAGCCTCTTAAGACCCTAAATGGTACAGGAATAACTCTAATGCACCTATTAATGTTTTCCCCGACCCGGGGGAGGGAAGGCATACACAGGCATTTGAATAAAGTTCTCAGCCCATGCAGAGGGGTTTTGATTTTATTTTATTTGATATCCAGGGAACTCCCAGGGTTGTGCGATTTGACATTGCCCGCTCTCCCCCAGGTTGGGGAAAACATTGATAGGTGCATAACGGTAGTCATTTACATTTTAACACCTTAAGTGGTACCAAACCACGAATTTTAACCTCTAAAAGGTACGACGATCACCCCTGTCACTTTTATATCATCTTTATACAATCCAGTGACATTGTCTATGCATGGCCACTTAATGGCGATATAAATAAAATCTTGAAAACAAAACAAAACACGGGAAATCAAACCACCAAAAAGGTGGTCCACAATAAACAACTGATATTCTATAAACTATACACCATTTTAATAGCTCAGCTATTGTGGCGGAATCATAAGCAAATACTCTGAATACTAACTTAGTTTGTAAGCTTATGCTAATATAAGCATCAGATACCGTTCTTTTATAGCGTGATGTCCTTCCGAAATCCATTTATAGAGATTTGCTGTTCTTCCACTTTGGAACTGACAGATCTGCTAACATCCCAAACTTCTAATCTGTTGGTACCACCAACCATATTCATGAAAAACTTGTTTACATATTTCATGCAGCTGGCAGCCATCTCGTTCGTTGCAAAATACACCCCCCACGTTGATGGTCCATAATATGCAAAACCATAAATAATGTACAAGTCGAGACAGCATCTCGTAAAAAGGAACTTAAACTATTTTTTGGAGTTGAGCTCAAACAATCGAAGAACAAATTGGAATATGTCTATATTATACTGAAGAAACATTCAATGCAACTCATCACGTAGACTGCAAAAGTCACGCGAAGTATCTCGGAAGTGCTACGAATTAAAACAAGATGGCTGCCTTCCATATAAGTGTTAACACCATGTATAGCTGATTTACGATATGCAGCTGAACATAATAGCTGTTTCAATGCGGCAACAAAGCAACTTGATTTATAAATCAGTATGGATTCTGAAGGATATGAGCTTGTGCTAGCTAAAGATTGTGAACTGATCGAACTGCGGTTATAAATGGTTCGTAGAATATCAGTTGTTTATATTGTGGACCACATTTTTGTGGTTTTAATATTTACCCGATCAGGTAGATTTTACTTTTTAGTGTTTTGTTCGGTTTAAATTTGACCACGGTGGTAATTAAAACACCGGAGCATATATGTCAAACATGATGTTGTCTAAGGGCCTGTTTGCATGGAGGGAGCTAGAGGGTGACCATCCTAGAAGGGGTACCCTCTTAAAAGGGTCAAAAGATAGCCATCCTTTACATGAAAAGGGTTTATCCCCATGGCTATCTCGCCAATTAAAGCTGAGGAAAACCAGACCCATTTTGTTTTGGCGGCAATCAATGTGAGAGTAACCTGATCCTGCTAAAATTGCTGGGGGGATGAATGGCCTTAGAATAATTATTATTATTGCCTTAGCCAGGTCAACCTGGCTAGCAGATAAGAATTTCTGAACATTTTTAAAATGTGAAGAAAATACCATCACAATGTATAATTTCTTAACCCAAACAGTTCAATTTACTTGAGATTATAGTTTTGTACATTGTATGTCAATCGGTAAAAAACAAATTTGATCAAAAGCTTATTCCAAGAAGGCTTCCGCTGAAATGATTCTGAAAAAGCATTTTCAGGATAACAAAATTAATATTAATTATTTCAGTTTTTTTAATAGCCCTTTTCACGGTTAACCTGAAATATTTGCATA
Source organism: Desmophyllum pertusum (assembly GCA_029204205.1). Taxonomy (NCBI): domain Eukaryota; kingdom Metazoa; phylum Cnidaria; class Anthozoa; order Scleractinia; family Caryophylliidae; genus Desmophyllum; species Desmophyllum pertusum. Next base: position 28,460 of record MU825876.1, read on the forward strand.
ACAATACAGTTCAACTAAGAAATTATATGTATCTATTTTAAGCTACACATCCTTTTGAAACTTGTTTCTTGTGTATAATTTGATTATTCAACCATGGTGAAATTTTTAAGGTGCAATAAAACTTATGCCATACAGGTTGTACATGTATCATCATCTGAGGACTCTCCAATCAAGGATGGTATTACCCAAGGCAAAAGAAAAATGAGTGGAAATCTCTCAAAAAGGAAACTTTTTGTAGCTGTGGATGATGGCAAGAAGGACAGTGCATGGTACAGTTGCAAATTGGTAGTCGTCTTTAATAAATTACCAGCTCATGGCAGTGGCGGATCTAGGGGAGGAAGGGCTGAAGGGCCGAAAATGTTTCCGACCCTACCTAAATTTAAGGCCCGAAGGGGTTGGGACGTCCTTATAAACAGGTCTGATCCACCACTGCATGGAAACCATACTGGACCAAAGTTTCTTAAATCTAATTTACTAATATCAAGGCCAGCACCAGTCCAATCAGAAACGAATGTAAGCCATTAATGCTGTTAAAATATGTACAAGCTTGGACGTACATATCATACAAATGTTAAAAAGAGAAACATGGAGCTGATTTACTTCCTGAGGATATGGATTTAGAATATGAGATGGCCATTATAAGTGCATTTAATAATAATATTGGTGACAAGAATTAAATTATGTTCAATACTTTTTCTCTTTTTACAGTGGTTCCTACAGCAATAATGACAGTTTCCTATGAAAAAGTTGCTTCAGCTACATCTTCATCTTTACAAGGGTAGGTGGCATGGCTGTTCAGCAAATGTGTTCCACTCATTTTTGAGCCATGTATGGCTGAACCATCTTTGGGTGTTTGTTACAGAAGATCAAACCTACTGGTGAAGCATAATTAAGCTGGAGGGATTGATTTCAGTAGAAGGGGGAAAGGAGGATATAATATACCACAAATTATGTTTATGATGTACAAAAGTATTAAATTTTTCAGACACAATAATTACTGAGTTATGAAAACCAGTTAAAAATATTGCTGTACAGTGCAATTGCATGTCAGTCCAAAGAGACAAAAACCTCTTCACAGCTCAAATCAATGAAAAGGTTTTTTAAGCTGCCCCATAGAAACTGGTTGGGGGGAGAAGGAGCTTACTAAAAAGGGGACCTTATTACAAAACCTAGCATCCTAAGGGGATGCCTATACTGTAAGAAACTGAGGTTCATCAGTAAAGAATGGGGACTTTATATTACATAAGGTTTATTAATTTTTGTCATCTTTCATTCCCTCAGGAGCAGTAAGGGACTTACCCCCAACTTGTGGTCAGACGTCGAAACAAAACAAATTGACAAGTTGCCTTTTGACATTGATGGCTTGGTCAAGTATCAGCTTGCATTTGACAAAGAAAGACGCATGGAGTCATCTCGAGATGGAAGGCCATGGGCGGGGTTCATGACTTCACGGAGAAGTGGTTTTTACTGGAACACGTCGACTGGCACGGTGCAAAGGATCATACAAGTGTATCAATGATGACTGCCCATACCTTAAACAGTACTCTAAAAGAAACAGGGTACAATTTCAGTTTCGCAGTGGTGAGAGCATTTGTCACAGCTGTGGTGCACCTGCTGTGCACATTCCTTGTCCAGCCAGTAAAGTCTGGGAATTTGACGACAGAAATTGTACTGTTGTTGTTTACCATCATGGGGTCCACACATGTGTTCCAAATGCCCAGCGGGGAATGTCCAAAGAAACATATGATGATGCAGCTTCCAAGTTTCAAGCAGCAAAAAAACTTGGCCCTAAAGCTTATGCAAGTAGTCAAGTCATCCAGGCTGTAGAAGAGGGAAAGGGTATTGATGATGTGTTGGACTTGGCAGAAGATGTAGCACCAGAGAAGATCAGTAGAGTGAAAGACAAATTAAAGAAAAGTATGAATCCTGTGGGTCATAGTTTTGATGCCCTAGCAAAGTACAAGTCTACAACAGACAAGTTGGACAAGTTTCTGATATACAGGGCACAAAATGGCAACCTCAATGGTGGTCCATCTTATGTCTTCAAGACTAGTGAAACCCAACTCCGCAAAAGGACACCCCAAAAAAGGGGGTCTCTTATTTTAATCACTTTCCCAAAGGATTCCTTGTCCCTTATGGTAGACCTAAGGAAGTAACAGAGGCTAAAATTTTTAGACACGTTGAACACATGGAATTGTGAGTGGCTAGTACGCCCGAAAATAGCAATCTCCGAAATGGCGGACACGTTTTTCTTCCTGCATAGACGTCTTACAAGACCTCAAGGATGATATAGACGTGGAGAAGATCGTCAACCACTGCCAAGAAGTGGACAACGTCCTAGCAGTTTTCAACACGAAGGACAAGAAAGAGGAGAAGCCAAATGAACAGGACTTTGTTAACACTTGTCTCCTTCTCTTAACCCCAAACCGGGATATGGAGGAAATGATTGAAAGGGCAGAGCAATTTGGGCAAGCCATGTACCTACTGGCGAACCACATGCGAGTGACACAGACGCTGCTGCAGAACCCAGACTCCTTTGCTTCAAAGTCGCAGAACTATGATGGTTTGGACAAGGAGTTCAAGCGTAACCCGACGGTTAGAAACATGAGAACTTTTCTCACTAGCGCTATTGTAGGTACCCATATAGCGACTAGTAATATCCGGGCACGGAGAGATCTCCTAAACGAGTTTGGTGACATTAACACTCTCTCCATATCACCGGTGAAGACAAATGCAACACGCGTCAACTCGGATGTTGATGAGGATTTTGTAGAGTCCCCGAAGAAGAAGGGAAGACACAAGGAAAAAAAGTAGAAAGAACTGAAAGTCTGGAGGACTTCACAGACAATTACGAAGAAGAAGAAGAAGAAGAAGAAGAAGAAGAAGAAGAAGAAGATGAGCATCTAACTCCCTCAAGGAGAAACAAGGACCGAAAAAAAGAACAAGAATAACGAGGCCTTCGCTACTGATGACGATGACGAAACGATGCCGGAAAACTCCTTCTAAAAGTAAAAGGAAAAGGAAAAGAAACAAGACAAACAAGACCATACATAATAATCAAGAAGATGAGCAAGCGAAATCAACTCCTTCAAAGGATAAAATGGACAAGAAAAAAAAGGAAGTAAAGTGAGCAATATGCTTTCAAATCTCTCTTCCTGAGAAATAGTAGAAATAGAAAAGGAATAGGAAATGTTCAGTTAAAACAAACAGAACTGGCATAAGTATTCCTGAATTTAAAAAGAATTTGATGCAATAGAACAATCTGATATATAACACACTGAGCAGCATACTGTAAAAGGAACTTCTTTATCAGTACCATTACATAATTAGCAGACAATTATTTTTTAGACACGTGAACAGGGTGTACTGTCTAGTAGCACAAGGTAATCACATCCGCTCTCCGGGGAAAAAAAGGTTGAGAGGAACGGATGGACGGAAATTCATAAGAGTTGATATCAAGCAAGAAATGCAATACTCATTAAAGTTTATTTTATCCTTAGGAACATGGCAAACATCGATGGTAAGTAATTAACCACCTTAACCCTATTCTGTCTGGGCTTTTTTTTCGTTCCTGAACCTGGGGGTGCAGATAGTACCCCCCCCCCCCCCCCCTATGTATCGAAAAGTATTGACGCTATGAAAATGAAACTTACATGGTGTAAAGAAACCGAAAATCTTTAATTTAGTGGCAGTCCACTTGTCAATAATGACGTCATACATTAAAAAAATCCACCATCTTAGATCCTAAATCTTGGATTTCTAAATTGTTCAGAAATGTCAGAAAATCTCCAAATTTGCTTTGAAAAAAATCAAGAAAAATATAAAGATGCTAAAACGGCAAAGAGTTTGGAAGGATTTCATCGCAAAAAGAAAAAAATCATGAAAAACTTAAAATTAAGCTAAAAATCAACAAATTTGAGTAAGACGATCTGTATCTCGAAAAGTATTTGTGCTATAAAAATGAAAACTTATGTGGTGAATAAAGCATTCAAACATGTTTATTTTAGTGGCAATTACGAATCAATTATGATATCATATCACGCTGAAATAACGTCATACTTTAAACCTGTCCGCCATCTTGAATCCGCCATCTTGGATTTTTCAATGTTCAGAAAATCACCAAATTTGATTTGAAAAAATAGAAAACATAAGGATGTAAAAATTGCAAAGATTTTGGAAGAAACCTTTCGTAAAAAGCGAAAAATCTCATGAAAACGGAAATTTAAACTGAAGATACCAAATTTGGCTAAAACGGCCTCTCAAAACTTAGTTGCCATGGAAACATCAAGTCACGTGATCCAAAAATTGGCACACCAAAATATTTCCAGATAATTTTTTAGGAAAATTCATAAAGTTTGGCTATGATTGCTTGAATTCTGTTTAAGTACGATAAATTCGAAGTCTGCACGGGCACTATCTGCCCCCCCCCCCTCACGCAGAATAGGGTTAACATAGTGAAATTCAAGATAGCCATAAAGGAATTCATTTCTTATCAGACATCGACATGGAAGAAGACTTAAATTTAGATCTACTGTTCGAGGAACCTGCAGTGGTAGCAGATGTTGAAGGAGAACAGCTGCAGTGGTTCCAGTGGAGCCGGCAGCAGATGGGGCTGACGAACCAAATCCTCCAGCCCCACCTGCAGTTGAACACCTGGAACCACCTGCAGCTGAGGAACCGGAACATCCGCCCACTTAATAACCGTGATGAGAGAAATGGGTTTAGTAGGAGTAGATCTAGGGAGCCCAGCTAGAAGGAGAAGGAGTAAGTATGGAAATGTTAACGTTCATCTGGTAACGAAAAACAATTTTACAATAAGTCATTTATTACATTACCACTAAGAAACTACGATAACGACAGAAATGACAATGAGTTGCAAAATGGTTGAGACACTCTCTTCAAAAACAGGATTTCATTTCAAAAGCATGTCTTCGTTTGAAAAATAAACAAATAATTTCATTTCTAACCCCCCCTCCCCCTTTCAGTGTTGTTTCTATATGGTTTGAATGTTATTCCCGACATTTTGACAACATTGATAAGGGGGGAGGGGGTGTACAAGGTATAATTTTTAAAATGTCTGAAGTTGTCCTCTTAACGAAGAGTGTCTCAACTCTTTATGCAAACAATTGTCTCATTGGGTTATCAATACAATTACCGATTGCGAAGAGATTAGCCGATGAAAAAAGCCCAAAATTGTACCAATAAATAGGAAAATAATCGTTTATTACAGTATTACCAGTAAGGAATTGTAATTTAACAAACGAAGTGAAAAAAATCGTGGCTTTCAAACATTTGAAATTCGTTTTTTTTTACTTCATTTGTCACGCGCTCAGTCACACAATTTTCAACACTTCAAATTACGTAACATGGGAGATATCGCGTGACGAACACGTTTAAGCTCGTAATAACGCATTTCCTTTCTGCCCATCACAATGTAAAACAGTCAATGGAAAGAGAAAGCTGTCTTAATAAATTTCCACAAACGAAAAAGAAGCTCTATCTATTTTAAATAAAATTTCCGCACGGTCTACACAATTTGGACGGTCAACCACATAGGTAAATAAAGTAAGATGATATATTTTATATATTTATCGCTGTAGACCGTAGACCGTTGTAGACTGCGGGGTTGGTATTTATTTCACTCAGCTCCGGAAGATGTCAGAAATGTAGAGATGAGTTATTGCAGTTTAAAACAAGAAAGCAAGACATTTCAGCTTCAGCAAAACGGCTTCGGGTTGAAAAAAAATCCAAATTAGTTAGGCAATACCTGCCTCACAGCGACTCGGGTAAATCCCTAACAGAAGTGCCTTCTGGTTTGGTCCCGCCATGCGTTTCGCATTTAGTTTTCCATCTCGTACACCTTCGCTATACTCGGAGTAAGTTGCATATCTCTTAAGGAAGTCCATACGAGGACGGTAGTTAATAGTTTTAATCAAACTACACATAACAGCTGTGGCGCGTGGAATATAATAACTCAGCGTAATTGTACTGATCGCTATCGAATACAACAAAAATGACCTGTGGAGATTTCAGCTAGATGTCGAAAAAATAACAAATTTGAAATATTTTCAACAATTGGGTACCATGTTGCATTTGATTTAATGAATTGGGCTATCAGAAATATCCTTTATAGTTTTCCCTTCGTGTTTCTTATTTCACATGCTGTGCTCTACGTGTCTACAACTGCGCAATAAACGCTTATCTCTTCAATCTAGTTGCGCCTCTTGAGTCAACGGGTACGTAAATATACCTTTTTATCGCCAATTTAGATTATAGATTTACTAATTTCGTCATTACAAATAAATCAAAGCGTAATATGGCCCGGCAATTGCCACTACTGATCAACTAGCGCATATTGTTCAACGCGCACCCCTTGCCAAAGAGAATTGGAGGCAATTACGTCAAAATCAAAAAATGCCAAAAATGCGCTTTTCTATTGTGCCATTTTGAAACGCGCAAAAGTATATAAATGAAATACTGTTTTTTAAAACCGGTACATTGAAAAGACAAAGTACACCAAATTTCATCTCTACTGAAAAATCAAAACAACAGTACTTGAGGGTTACAGTACTCAGACAATGAGTTGCAAAATGGTTGAGACACTCTCTTCAAAAACAGGATTTCATTTCAAAAGCATGTCTTCGTTTGAAAAATAAACAAATAATTTCATTTCTAACCCCCCCTCCCCCTTTCAGTGTTGTTTCTATATGGTTTGAATGTATTCCCGACATTTTGACAACATTGATAAGGGGGGAGGGGGTGTACAAGGTATAATTTTTAAAATGTCTGAAGTTGTCCTCTTAACGAAGAGTGTCTCAACTCTTTATGCAAACAATTGTAGAAGGAGAAGGAGTAAGTATGGAAATGTTAACGTTCATCTGGTAACGAAAAAACAATTTGACAATAAGTCATTTATTACATTACCACTAAGAAACTACGATAACGACAGAAAAAACATATTACAACACTTGCATAGAACGCAGAGATAAAAGTAAAAAATCCTAATTAATGACTTCCATTTCAATCGTCAATATACTGAAACACATCAAGCCTACAATAACATGACCAATTAAAGCATCCCCTATAACATAACATTTTTTTCAAAATTGTACTTGATTCTTCTAAAGCATTGAATAACAAGATCTTCGAATCATTGAAATTAACAACTTTCACATCTTTCAATTAATCCCAACAAATGACAGTGACCTGAAATGAAACAACACCCGAAAATTCCAATGACACATACCTTTTAAACAAATGCTAAAATCTATAAATACCGTTTTCCAAATGTAGTATTTCTATTTGCTTTACAGTAAGATGTTACAACTGTAGCGAAGAAGGTCACCTTCGCCGGAATTGCCGGGAAAGAAGAAAGCGCCAAGAGAAAACCATAATCAATAATTTTCACTTCCACGGGGAAATATACCATGGAAATTTTGGTCAATAAAATGAAATAAGAATATCTGTGCGTTACCTTATTTTTGACTTAGCCTTGAACACACGGTACAAACATTAACAACACGATGACGCACTTTTAACGAACAATTCATTGAAAGAAAAACTACCAAGACACCATTTCAATACACAGTATTTATTTAGAATCAATTGATATCAATACTTTTGCACTTGTTACTTTTTAAACTTAATACAAAAAATCAATCGCTGCAAAACATTGACTTTCATACCACTGACGATTACAATTCAGAATGCTTAAAATCATTTTAAAATGCTGACATCATATGAATCAAAACAATCAATTTAACAATGATGGGAGGTGCATGTGGTGGCCTTAAATACAGGTAACATGTTCACTCCAGATTGAGCGGTCTCAACTAGGTTCCTAATGAGCCAATAGCCTGGCTAATTGTGTTGAGCTCTTGCATAATGCCTTTCTCCGCCAAAGTAGTGGTTACTGGAAGATCGTTAGGGCAATCTGACAAAAACATGGGGGGGGAGGGGCTAAAAAATGCGGCTTAAGAGTTAAAGCCTGATATTAGACATTATGATTGGTTTTATAGTGTTACAAGAGAAGTTTATAATAAGCAGGGACCACAACTATCACACAGGCTCAAATTTTTCATATTAATTTTTTTCTCTATAGTTTTTGGCTTGAACACAAGTGCAAGTACCAACAAAGAGGAGGACAATGATTCCCAGTCACAACAAAATGAAAGTATGACAAAATATATAAAGATAACAATTATTAATTTTGTATAGTTAATAAATATTATACAATACGGAAATGTAATATTATTGAAAATTGAAAAAATATGTATATCAGCAAAAGTTTTCACAATTAGCTAAATTTAAATTGAAAATAAGAAATTATATTTACACATCCTTGTGTTTGCAATGAGTGACAGTCAACTCGTGATCAGTTACACCTCATATTGCTGACTATTCGTCCGTAGAAAACTCAAGCCTCATAATTATTGTTAAATCTACTGTAGGCCAATAGAGATATAGCAAAACTCTTTGACATGCTGTTCCAAATGCAGAGTACAATGATTGAGATATATTTAAAAAGTCAGCTTCTTTACATGGTTGTTACTGTTGACAACATTAAAAATAGGCCCGCAACGCGTGCTCATGGCTACTGCATTTTTTACTCAGAGAATGCGCATACATTGAGCCCATGAGCCGAGTAAACGGGTTAGGGACTCTCGCGATTTCAATCAGTAAGGTGGATTCTCGGAAATGCCGTGAATAATATTAACAAATCGATACTAAAACATAAGATGCATTTTTAAAATTTGCCCTCAAAGTTGAGCTATTTTCGTGTTTCGTTCAAAACTCGTTTAGGTGTGGTAGAAAATCTAATTTTTTACCGCCGAAGTAACACAATTGAATTATAATTGCAACAGTCTGAACAAAATTCTATGATATATCTATAGATTAAAAAAGAATTTGATCTTTAGGACGAATATTTATTTTTGTGGCGACGGCAATATGCGTCATTTTTGCAGTTCCGGGGTCCCGAAATTAGTGCCAACCGGCCCAAACTTTGATCGATCATAAATAACTCCAGTTAGAATTTTTGATCAAATAAAACTCATTTTAGTGATTACTTTGGTAAAGGCTTCAAAATCCCAGCATATGAGAAAAATCCAAATTTCGAAGAAAAATCGACTGGTCGGTTTTAACAGAGACAGCCTCTTAAACCTGGTAATTCCTTCAGCCTAGTTCCTAGCAGGACTGTTCCTAGACATTCTCTTTCTCTCTCTGGAGAGGGGTACGTACGTTCACCTGGGAGCGGGTTTGTGTGCCGGCCCTTCCTATCTCAGGAAGTCATTTCGTGCCAAATCGAGTAAGCGGGAGGGGAACACCTGGGTACTTGGTTACCAGTCTTTAGTCTTTTAAATGCAAGTATTTCCTGGCTGTTTATTTACATAACAAGTTGTCACGCGAAAAATATAAGATGTGAATAGAAAGTGACGACATTATTGTTTGATTTCCGTGAATTATAAACAAACTACAGGTTGTTGCTATAATAGTTTTAGATACATCAGTGTAAATGTAATAATGCATGAACAATTACCGTGAAACAAGCGCAAACTTTGAATTTGAATTCGTCACGCAAACCCGCAACATGTTTGCCACGTGCATGACTAGATTTATTTATTACGTTACATTTTATATTTAGTTTATTTCCACAACTTTTATTCTTTTTAAATCAGTATTTGCAGAGAGACCAAGACCTCTCAATTGATAATATTGGTCACGACTTCGTTCTCCGAGTTGTCGCCGTTGAGTAGTGTTGGTTTTGTAATTTTTTCTTTGTTACAGGCAACATCCCTTGCTTTGGCTAACCCCACTAAAATAATCAGGCCCGTAGGGCGAGGGGTGCGACAGGTGCGTCCGTGGACCGACGCCTGAAAATAAAGTGAATTAAAAGCTCTAATTCGCTAACTGGTGTAGTCTGGAAATGAAGCCTGAATCAACGAAGATAACATCGAAGGTGCGCCATTTGTAGATTTGCTGGGTGACACATTTAATTTTGGAACAGATCTTGAGATTCTATCAACTGAATTTAACGTTAACGATAAATTCGACCTAAAACCCTCATCCGAAATTTTAATCCCCAGGCTCTATCAAAATGAGAGAAGACTGGGTACCCCAATAATGAACTGCAAAAGGGCTCAGCATGTGTCTCAAATGTGTGGATGTCATAGATAATGAATAAATAAGGAATCAGTCCAAGTCTCAGGTCTGTGCGGTATTCCGTACTCGAGTTATTTGTCAAAATGTTCCACACAAATTTATAGGACCTATAGAGCTCAGTATGGAAACGCCAGTTGGAGGGTACCCAGTTGGAGTCCGTCTGAGGGGCTCCAACATGGGCGCCGGAAATAGGAAAAAACATCTGGAGTTCACTTTTGCCAGAAAGGAGGTTTGTTTTCTCTTGTGAACTTTCGAATATTTAGATAAATATTTATCCTTAAACTTAAATTGTTTAGAATGCTGAAAATCACCCGAAGAGTCATGTTTTAGATACGGAACAGCTCTGTCACGGCCGTCCTGCTGATGTCACGTACGATGAACTCGGAAATTTAAACCGTTCTATTTTCAAAAGGAAGCATGAGATCGAGCTAAGAAATTGTGAAAATATATATATTTAGGGACTGTGCAATAATTACCAGGAGGGGGGGGGGGGTTGGAAAACCAGAGGAGGGGGGCATAAAGTAAAATCAAAGCAAGGAGAGGGGGGGCTCTAGGTAAAATAAGTCACTCAAGAGAGGGGGGGGCTTAACATTTTATTTCAAGTACATATTACATTGGCGAATCCATACCTATTTATAAGGTGGGGACCGAAAAATTTTCCGGCCCTTCGGGCCTAGCTAGCCTTCACCGGACGTTGAACATAACTAAATTCACTCCTTTAGGAGGGGGGTATTTAACAATTATTCCATGAGCCCGCGTTGGATATGAGAGGATAAATAGCCAACGAGCGCGTAGCGCGAGTTGGCTATAATCCTCTCATATCCAACAAGGGCAAATGGAATAATTGTTTTATTAAAAACTTCACTAAACTAAACTTCGGTATTACTTTATCAATCGACTGAGTGAATTTTCAGTTCAATCTAAATGAAGTATGATTTGTATGAAAACGGCGGCAAAAGGCTGGCGCGGTCTGCCAGTTCAGTTAGCACAGTGAATGAAAAGAGAGCAAAGCAGAATTTTAATCTTCGCTCTCGGTGTCTTCTAAAGTTTCGTATATTCTTGGAAATTGTGCAAATGGTTTAGCTTAAAATGGAAAGATCAGAAATAATTGTGGAGCTGAACATTATATTCATTTTACAAGTTGAATGGACAGCTGAACGGGTTGTTTACGGCGAGCAAATCGTGCACGACTACAGAATTATAAATTGTCTTGAAACCAGCGAAACTGAGCAAGTTAAAATCAAGTTCACTGAAGTAAAAAGCAAAGGAAAGCGTCAATATCTACATGGATGGAGAGAAAAAGAGTGATCTTCGAAGAGAATTCCACTGTGAAGTGATCTTTGATTGTACCTGACCATCACTACACGAACGCTTGACCAACTGTCGTATGCTTCTTCTCCGATATTAAGATTGTGCTGATTTTAAAAGCTTAGTCCAGTTGGAATTGACAAGCCTCTTCGAAACACAAGGTAACAATACTGAATAGGCTAAGCTTAAACTTGTGCTGTAAACAGGTTTTCATTCATTTTGAACGAATTTGTGCAGATTTGCATTGCGAGTTTTCGAATTTTCCCGTAAATTGTTTCAGGCTTTCTTTAGTGCTCGTTCAGTTGCATTTGTAGTACATTAATTACAGGCATTTCCAATTAAATGTTTCGTTCAAAACTTTGCTGTATTTTCTATCAGTTCTGTTACTTCGTCTTCAGTCAATTCTGCCGCGAAACAATTTTTTTCCGGCGGCCATTGTTCCTTGGAGAGTGAAAAAATTCAGCTCTCTTTCTCGCTGACGCGTTCATATTTGTCGGAGCAGGTATATCAGCTGTTAGACTGTCTCCGTTTAACCAATCAAAAAGCTAGAAATCCAATATTCGTAGTCCAGTTTTTAATAATACCTAATATTTGGCTACATGAAGCTCATTTTCCATGCCCCCCCCCCTCCTGATAATTATTGCACAGTCCCTTAGGTAATCTTTTCTTGAATGAAGGTAAAAATCTGTAGGCCTCGCGGTTTTGAATTTTAGAATTTGATGACGTCACGTGAAAACCAAGAATCGATACCTTTGTCCGTAAATTGTAAATTACATGTCACATAAAGTTTCTTGTTTGTCAAAAATCCATTTAATTTTGAATTTTAAAAGTACAAGAAATTTTTATGTTTATACGTTCGCTTTTTGCTGCCTGGTTTCATATCAAAACGCACGAAATGTGAAATATCAAAATTGTCCCGGCGGGACCCCCCTACAAACTCGGGAGGCACTCGAAAGTTAGTACACGCAATCCCCTCCCCTTTCGCACACCCGCTTAATACGGATACCCGCTTTCACGGACAGTTTTGTTTGTCCCGACGAAAAGCTCATATATTTTATCTTACACTAGCCCGCTAATACGGACAACGGACACTTTTTCGCTCTCATACAAAGTTAACCTCGCTTATCTGTGCACTGTATATTTTCATTTGTCATGACATGCTTGACAACTGTCTTTCTTCCGGTGTTTGACCCTTGTAGACCTAACGTTCTCTGCTCACTGTGCTCACACAAAAGTAGCCTGTGTGGCAGGCATAACACAAAAGTTTCACTTCCTTGGCCTTTTACTGCAGTCATTAGACGTTGCTTAATACGGACAATTGAAAATTGCGTGTCCCCTTGGTGTCCATCTTATCCTTCCACTGTACATACGAGGCGTTTCAATCACAGTCAAAACAAAGGGATTCGGTTGACTTCACGAAAGTGAGAAACCTGAGAAATCGAAAAAAAACCTGTCAAAAAAACTCGCCTTTATCTCTGTACGTAATTACACGCCGCGAAATTATTGACATACTATAAATAGACGACGAATTATTACACCAGAATCCATCAAAGAACAGTTCTCGTCTTGCTTCCTGCTATAATGTCACGCGATTTTCCCCCACTATACACTTATATTGCATAATTATAACATTTTCGCTCGCGCCAAAGATCTGAGGAGAAAAGACCGACTGCTCGCAGTCTACAGCCATGTGTACTGGTACAACTTAATTTTATCTTTTTATCAATAAAGACGCAACTTAATTACTTACATCTTTGTTTCCTTCACAAAGAAACCGCATTTCTGGTATCTTATGTCAACACATAGTCTAACGTCACTGTTGTTTTTGTTCCGTCTTATCTTTCCTCAGCACGTACTTGCACGCATCAAATGAGTCCGTTGTTTTCAACCTATGTTCTACGGCTCGATTTCCGCCGCTCTCTCGAGTCCGGTCTTCGTCGACACTACAAGTGACTGCACCATGTTAGAATCACTCATAATATTCAAAGCGGGCTGGAAAAGGTAATTACATTTCACAGAAATGCTAACTAAAACTTCTAGTAGATCGAACTCTTTATGTGTAGAAAACTACAACAATACCCGCGTGTCTGAGGATATTTTTTTCCTTGACGAAGATAAAGGACAGCAAAAAAAAGCGATTTTGTTTTACTTTGGCTTTGCCGTCGTGACTCACCGCTCAGTTTGCGCAGAGGAAAAAAACCTTTTCACCTAGGGTACTATAACAACTGTAAATGCTTCAAAGTCCTCCAAACAGCCACGGGCGTACTTTGCGCGTTCGTGGCTTCGACACGCGCGTATTTTGCCATCGCGCGCCAACGAAATCGCCAGCACGCATCGCTTCTTCTCGCGGCTTCGCTCCAGGGGGGTGGGGGGGGGGGGCACTCCCTTATATACGCTATATACTGAGGTACGTGCCACTGAACAGGGTATGGTTTTTAAGCAGTTTGGTCTGGAACAGGGTATAACAAACGACATTTTTTGGTCTGGAACAGGGTATCAGTTCCCCAGAAGTTGGCACAAAGATCGTTAATTGATACTCTGGATTATGTTAGTCAGACGAATCGATACGCGCGTAGGAAGGAAGCTTTACAACTGCTGCTTACTAGTTTAGCCTTTTGGGTTAGAAAAAATCGTTACAAATCGTTTTAGTCTGAAACAGGGTCGCAAAATTATCGTTTTGTAGTCTGGTACAGGGTAAGGGGTTTTATAGCCCAGCGGCTTTGCTCCTCACGCGTGACGTGACTCTGCTCATATCCCAGCCAACTGAACTGGGTAATTACAGTACACTTAGACTACACGATTCACGTTTAACGTAACACATTTATTAGGTCACTTTTAGCAACACTCTGCTCTCGTAAACTAGCTCGCCGACTTCTCAGTTGCGGACAACAAACTCTGTTCAGTTTATTTACCTTCATGTCATTTTGATCAGTACATCTAACAAGGCTTGAAACCCAAGCTAATTTGAATACAATCACCCACTGTTTTCTTAAAACAACGGAAACTGTGCTCAAATGAGATGATCTCATCTTTCGTGTACAAACCAAGCAGATAAGTTCGTCTTTTAAAATTTTAGAAGATATTTTCATATTAAAATCATTCCTTGTTTTGAAAAAAATTTAACACACTTAACAATAGTAGATCTAAAATCCATTTTCTAATATCATTTTGTCACGATGTCCAACGTCAGACTCCCGAAAGCGCGGTGAATTAATTTTCTGCAATCCAGCACGCGGCTTTGATCTTTGTCACAACAGCATTCGCAGCATTCATGCTGACATAACAAAATTCTCAAATCACTCATCACTCATTCTCTTCTGATTGTCGTCATACAGTTTAACGATATTATCTTTGTTTACACAGCAGCATTCGCGCTGACATTACAGAATCTAAAAATAAATTGCACATCATCCTTTCAACAACTGAAGCTCTGAAAGATTTTCAAAGAGTTGTAAATTCACGCTAGCATAACACAATTATTTGGTCCCTCAGCAATACTTTCTTCTCTGACTTCACCCCTCGCGTGTGTGACTAAATGAGTCTATCGCAACCCAAGGCTTAACGAATATCACGTTTTACCTGTATAAATTTCATTTATCTCTTGAGTTATCAATTGATCGTTTTATACTGTTTTATCACCCTTTAAACAACTGAAGCTGTGCCGGAATGATTTTCAAAAAGCCCCGGCCGCACTAGGCTGACAAAATTTGTTTGGCGCTACCAAAATATACTACAAATTTTGTCTCCGCCAAATTTTCATTTTGATAAACGCGTACGCACTTGAAAACCAAAAATCATGACAAATTTTTCGCGAACCACAGCATATCAATCACGTAGAAACCGAAAACCTCTGTTGTTGCTGTGAAATTTTGCATTCAACTTCTCCACAATCTTTTAAAACCAGTACTTTCTAAAGTTTTTACTCTCCTGCCTTCGTGGTATGATACCGCAAACTGATTAACTAGATATTTCTTCTTCTCGGACTGAAATTTTAAACGACTTGCATGTTTCTTGCCGCTTTTCCCGACTGTCACTGTCACTGTCACTTTTTAGCGCAAACTTGTACCCGATCGGACGTGCACTGTTCACTGCTTATAAAGCAAATTGTGCTACTCAAACATCAGTATAGGTGCTGCTAGCAGGTAAAATGTTGGACCGGTACAAGTTGTACGGACCGAGGCAAGCGAATAATCATCGCTGTAACTTTGAGATTAATGTGTGTGAATTGACGAATCTGTCAGTTTTGACGCTTGACAAAATTTTGTCCTGCTCTGGGGCAGGACGACGACGGCGCCTTTGAAGTTTGGTAAGGCTTGACAAAATTTTGGTAGGAAAAAAATCGCCGTTCGCACTTGTGAAACGGAACTGATGACAGATATTTTTGCAAAACAAACAAAAATTCGCCTAGTGCGGCCGGGCCCACTATCTCGCCGTCTTCTTTTCACGGCTTCGCCCTTCGCGCGTGAGTGACTCCTTGAAGCCTAGCCAAACAAATACAGCTCCCACATAAACATTACTAACTAGAAAAAAAAATGATCCGTCCTTCTTAGTAAATATCTTAATTTTACCTATTCCCTTTTTAGCAACTTTTATCTTTATTTCAGGAAAGTACAACTCAAACAAATGAATTGTACGAAGGACTCTAAAAGACCGGCGGTTACTCAACAAAAGCTTCAACAATGTGACTCAATCAAACGCGACCCTGTTCGTGCAGTTGTCAAAGAAATACACCTACGTAAATAAAAACATTTAAAAACAAACGTGTCTTTCATATTTATTTTGCAACGCAATTTCTCTCCATATAGCTCACTAAAGATGCCAATCTTCTTTTTAAGCATTGCACTTGACCACTGTCAATGAAGCGAAACAATCGAACAATGCCATATCATGTTCAGTTATTCAAAGAATTGTTACAAAAAAGTCTTACGAAGGAATGTTACAAAGAATGCTTCGACGACGACAATAATGGCCACTTGCGCAAGCGCAGTAGCCATAAAAACAGCGAATACCTTGTTTTATCAACTGTTTCTTTGAAAAACACATACAGTGAGCATTGAGCCTAATAAGGCCATATAAGTAACATTAGGAGGATTTGATCTGAAACAACTCCGATTAACTATCTTGATTACAAAAAAATATTTTACCAGCTACTTTCCTTGTGTAGTCGCCTGCTTTCGCGCTCGATCAGAGATTTCCCGCGCAAACCTGATAATCACGAATCACTCGTTTTTAAAGGAGTGTATTTCTATCGATCATAATCTGGCAATAAACACAGTCCTGATTACGTTTCGCCAGAAGTTTCTGATTTCGAAAAATCGTAACGTTGAACTATTTCTTTGCGCGGATGATCTTCCGAAAACTGCAGTCGATCATGTAATTTACATTGAGCCTAATTACATTTAATTTTGTTAACGTTTGGTTTATTCAGCTGATACGTTCGCTCTTATTTTTTTAGGTGGAAGCCATTATCGTTTCTGTATCGAGCATCAAGTGCGAGCATCAGTATCAAGGTATGGAATAATCATAAAATTCTCTAAGATTTATTAGGATTATTACTTAAAACCCTTCACAGATTGAAACACCGCTAATATCAAGAAATACTTCCGATAATAAGGTATGGAAATTAAACGGCTTAGTCGAGAGTAGAATAGATTACGCGCAGTCCCTCATTTTTGTCAGGGATCGAGTGGGCGCGCGCGTGAAAATCACCTCACGCGAGAAGACGCGACACGAGAAAAATGACTCATTTTTACTTTTACAATTTGCTTGTGAGTGAGAGAGAGCTCGCTTTGCACAATTTTTTTTTTCTACTTTTGCTGTGCAGGAATTTCTTTTTGGCAATTGCCCAACACACCCCCCCCCAAAAAAAATAAAAAAAAAATAAATAAATAAAATGGTCCATCCCTAAGAGAAGAATATACTTTAGTTTATTAAATTAAAATATTTTTTCCAAAAATAGCCATCGGAAATAAAAACAAAAACAATAATTATTATTCAAGGGGAAGGCGATTAATAATATAAGGTTATTGTGAGAGGAGATTATTTTAAATACTGCTCACTGGAAGTGCTACTGTGTTAATTAAATAATGATTGAGTGAAATACACCTGTACATCACTATCGAAAAACTGCAATTAAACCTCTGCTTATGTAAGTAACTTTTGACAAAGGGGAGGGAGATTATGAGTTGGGGGGTCAATGAGATTATTCCAGGAGGGTGACAGGGGAGTATGGGCCTTCAATCGAGGGGGGGGGGGGGGGGTTTAATAGTCAGCTTTTATGATAGTACATTTTGGTTTGTGTACTCACAGCGAACAAGAGACAAAGTGTCAAAAGAAAAAAGCTGTTTTCCAGTTCCTCATCCTCTGACGAAGGAAACAGTACAGCGAAGCTGCCAGGTAATAAATAGTTAATAAAAACCTGTGTTAAGCCAGCTTATAAGCATTAGAGCAAGCTTGTCCCTTGTAGTCAGGTCTATTAAAGTAATGCAGTAATAAGTGTTTATTTGCTAGAATTATTCATGACTGCCATTTATAATTTAAGTGGTAAGAGACATAAGTTTTTCTGTATTTGTTTTTGTAGCTAACCAGAGTCAAAGTTCCTCATCCTCTGACAAAGGAAACACTTTGGCAAACCTGCCAGGTAATTAATAGTTTATAAAAACCTGTGTTAAGCCAGCTGTTGATCAACCACCTTACTGGTGTGTTGCTACTTATAAGCATTAGAGCAAGCTTGTCCCTTGTAGTCAGGTCTATTAAAGTAATGCAGTAATAAGTGTTTATTTGCTAGAATTATTCATGACTGCCGTTTATAATTTAAGTGGTAAGAGACATAAGTTTTTATGTATTTGTTTTTGTAGCTAACCAGAGTCAAAGTTCCTCATCCTCTGACGAAGGAAACACTTTGGCAAAGCTGCCAGGTAATAATTAATTTATAGTTAATAAAAACCTGTGTTAAGCCAGCTGTTGAACAACCCACCTTACTGGTGTGTTACTATTTATAAGCATTGGAGCAAGCTTGTCCTTTGTAGTCCTGAAGGTCTATTAAAGTAATGCAGTAATAAGTATTTATTTGTTAGAATTATTTATGACTGCCGTTTATAATTTAAGTAGTAAGAGACATAAGTTTTTATTAATTTGTTTTTGTAGCTAACCAGAGTCAAAGTTCCTTTTCCAATACAGTCAAGCTGCCAGGTAAGTAAAAATTAAGTAGATCCGTATAATTAGTTGAAACACCAACCTTCACTTTGTCAAAATGTTCTCGGGAGTATTCCTCCCTCTGTAGAGAGATCATTACTATTATGACTAGTATCTCTTAGTTCCACCACAGAAGGGTGCTCCGTCCAAAATTGTCTTAAGTAAGAGCCACCCTTTTTTAGTCCTGGGTAATAGCATGATCTTTGAAGCAAGTTACCACTTGTTGGAATAGGTCTTTTTTCGTGTAAGATCGATGCTTCCATAGAGTCATGTTACCTCTTTTTGCTTTTTGAGTTAGGTCTCAAACATGAAAATTTATTGAATGGGCTGCTGTCATCAACATGATATTTCACAAAAAATGCGGAGGTCATTAATGCTTAAAGACCTCCCTCCTTTTATTTATACTGTGTAGATATTTATGTCATGTTTTCTTTAAAAGGTAAGCAGTTTCGACAAAACGAAGGGTCAAGTGGGAACAAATATTCTGTTGAAGAGGATAATTGTGAAGAATCACCTGAGGAGGAGCTTTCTTCGTGCGATGAGGACAACTTGTCGACAAGAAGCAACAACAATGCGGTCATTACAGCAACGCCACTTGCAGGAGGTAAGGAAGTAGTCCCTGGAATTTTGGTTTCTTGAGTTTACACAAAAAATTAACATAGGGCCAGCTAAATATTCTGGGGAGACCTCCCTGCTAATCAGAATTTAGGCCGGTCTCTTTATGGATGCTTGGACCCTCCCTCCACTAGAGGACAACAGGACAATACGATACAACACTTTATTTGTACTCGTGCAATTGGGGCTTTGTAGGCCCCTAGCTTAGACGGCTAATGTGTCGAGATTACAAATTAAATTATTATGATATAAATTACTAAAATGAAACTAATTACACTTACGGATATATTAAAATTAATAATAAAATAATAATATTAACCGCGAGGGGGTCGTCCTTGCTGTTTTATGCAGGCCATGATTGCCTATAACTCTAAAGGCTGCAAAATTTTCAGAAAGCAACTTGCAACACTGATTGTTGTGTGGCGGAAGAAAACGGGCCAGAACATTCAAGAACTGACGAAAATAATAGTGTACGTGGGAATAAAATCGATACTTGCGACTCACTCGTCCTTTATCGTGATTATCCTTAATTTTCATAAACAACACAACTCTTCAAAGTGGATGTAACCTTACTTTTCTCTATTTGTCACTAGTAATATCATTTTTTGTGTTTGTAGCCACAAGTTGCCAATACATTTGCAATATTACTTAAAAAGTTATGCGTATAAAAAAATCAAAAATAGTTGTTATATTATTTTGATTCACACAAGGCATGCAACCTCCAAGCTGAAAAATTGGTACATGCTGTTAAATTCTAGCCTCCTACGCAGACATTCTTTGTCTCGTCACGTCACGAGACAAAGAATGTCTTTTGACAGAGTTCTCGGTCCCCGAATTAAGAGTAATAGATTTACCGTCTGACTTATTTTCAATTCGATTAGTTTGCGGCCTTTTCTGTGTAACATTAGAGTAGGATATGTTTGCACGTAGGTTATTCATTTCATGCTCAATAGAAGTTTTCTTTTATTCCTTACACAATACTACAGTCAAACTTCTATTAAGCGGCCACCCTCGGGGAAGGGACAACTGGTCGCTTAATAGAGGTTTGCCCAAAAACAACGTTAGACATGGTCTAGAGTTTTAAGTTTATTTAAGTATAACTACAAACAATGGCAAGTGCAGAATAAACAAATATATAAACTATAGCGCATAAAATAGCCCACAATGCAAAAGAATACCAGAGTTAATAAAGAAGAAACAACCATGAACACAACACGTCCGAAAATACAACTCGGGCAACAAACAAAAACCGCCAGCTTGGTATAAGATACTGTAACTCCCTTTCTTTGAAACAAAGTACAATGTACTGAAATTCTGACAACTGACATAGCATTTTTATCTTGTCATGCGACCATCAAAACTAGGAACTTTACAAAGAAAATAGCTAAAAAAACAAAGCTAAATTCTGTGTGGGCAGTGTAGTTCAAGTGTAGTTCTTTATTAGTTTTAGATGCTTTGCTATGAAATAGTGGTATAGAGTAGTTAAGTGGTTGCTCTTGTCTAGTGGTATCCATTTTCACAAAACAATATCCTTGCTGAATGACTTTTATGCTTTCTTAAAATTAAAGCTTTTAGTTTAGGTGGTTGATTATTAACAAAAACGACCAACCTATTTGCGACTCCATTGAGAACAAACTCCTCTTTGTCGTAAGGGTGGACTTTCCACTAATTAAGATAGTTATTTTCTATTGTCACATTCAGACTAGACATGGTTGAGATACGCAGCAAGAGGGGTAGAAAGGTTCCAGTCATTTTGACCCCCGAGATGATCGAGGGCATTGATCGTCTAATCAAGACAAGGAAAAAAGTGGGCATCCCAGATGAAAATCCGTACGTGTTTGCGAGACCAAATAGACAGTCGTTAGAACCCATGCGTGCCTGGGATTGTATCAGGAAGTTAGCCACACAGTGTGAACCACCTCTGTCAAACCCTGAAAATATCACCAGTACCAGGCTGAGGAAGTACATAGCAATTATTTTGCAAGTACTATCTCTGAAAGAAACAGAAGTGGACTGGCTAGCAAGGCACCTTGGCCATGACATTCGAGTTCATAGGGACTTTTACAGGCTTCATGAGTCAACAATTGAAATTGCCAAAGTTAGCAAACTTCTTCTTACGGTAGACCAAGGGAAAACCAGCAAGTTTGCTGGAAAAAGTTTGGCACAAATTGATCTGAATGGTAAGTACAAGAGATCAGTTCTTACAAATTTTGGGAAGGATTTCTCGTGCGTAAAAGTTTGATGATCCGCCACAAAGTCGCCTAAACTGTGCTAAAACCATTAACAGAAATGTAACGGTTAGAAATGTTAAAGATAGAGCTCAAGAGTGCTTTAATGCTGTTAACGTTGTCAATGTTTTCGGCAGGTTTAACATTTTAAAGGTGCTTATAATGGCCTCTTTTACTGGAATCTACTTTCATAAACTGGGTTAACTGCACAAAAATTTGCTTTCCCTCCCTTCCTTTTAGTATATTATAACTGTGTTTTTACACCTGAACTAGGGCAGCTATGCTGTATATACCGTTTGTCTTAATTTCCCTCATCCAGCACGAACAGTGCAAAACAGTGCATTAAAACAAATAAGAGAAAAACAAGTTTAGCGGCCATGGATCCCAGATGT
This sequence comes from Desmophyllum pertusum, assembly GCA_029204205.1. Classification (NCBI taxonomy): domain Eukaryota; kingdom Metazoa; phylum Cnidaria; class Anthozoa; order Scleractinia; family Caryophylliidae; genus Desmophyllum; species Desmophyllum pertusum. Next base: position 50,358 of record MU825876.1, read on the forward strand.
TAAAAACATGGACTGGAAGTGACGGTGTTTCTAGAATTGTTTTGATATATATTCTTAACACTCTTTTTTTTCTCCATCTGGCTCGCCAAATTTTTGTTAGAAATCGCAGACCCAAGGCTCTCTGACACTGATGGGGAACTTGATGATACTGATGACGATAATGACAATGCTGCTGCTCTTGATAAAGGAACTTCTTCAGGTGTGTAGGTTTTTCCTGCATTCATGGAATACTGGCAGTGTTCACTTAAAACTACGACAAAAAGAGAAAATTGATGTTTAGCTCATCTAGCTCTCCAAAATCAGGGAATAAAGACAGTGTCCAATGGACAAGTGAGATATTTAACAATTATTCGCCTCAGGCTCAGTGAATATTAGTGAATACTCGACTTCGTCTCGGTAAATATTCACCAATATTCACTGAGCCTGAGGCGAATAATTGTTTTAGTCTAATTTACTAAGGTGAATATAAAGAACTACAAATTACGAGCTGAAACATGAAAAACAACACACGCAAGTGCTCGCCATATTACTGTAGTTACATCGTTTACATATCAAATTAAGCAGTAAAATACACAAAAGAACACTACGAAAAAGCATTCACCAGGTACCTTTGCTTAATCTTTGCTGATTTCATGAGCAGCTGTAGTTATCTTCCTGAAATAAGTAGCTTTAGGTCTGAAGATAAGCAAATTTCTGTCCCTCCATCTGACACAAACACGGCCGCCCTGGTTGACCACACCAAAACCTTTGTTTTTGATGAGTTTTAAATGCGTTAAAATCATTTCTTGAAAATGTTTTCCGTCCAAACGTCTTGGTAGTCATTTACCTAAATTCCCAATGCTTTGAATATCCGAACGTGGAGCGATGTCTTTAGAATAGACGAAAATTTCATTCAAAATGAGTCGCCATCTTTACTTGCCGGCACAAGAAATGTGGCTTAGCTTAGCAGCCACGCCTTGAAATCCTATATTCACCGCCTCGCGTGGTGAATATAGCGTCAGATCCCGAATTTTTCGACCAATCAGCTAGTCAGATTCTTTATATTCACCTTAGTAAATTAGACTAAAGCTGATTAGTATATACCAAACCAGTGAATAGTGCTTTTTGCGCGCTCTGATTGGCTACTTAAACTCCGGATATACGAGGTCGCTGTACCTCTGCGTTGTAAGACATGGGTAAAGCAGTGTTCGTAAGAAGCTTTTCTAATAGTGTCACTCGTAGAATCGCTACTGCTGGATAATTACAGTAAGTACATGGCAATACTATATTAGTTTTGAAAACAGTTAAGTCTGACACGATTCTAAATGCTACCCAGTCCAAATAACGTCAAAGTATATTTCCTACCTCGATCCTGAATGCAAAAATCTCTTTCAAAAGCCAACAAATCCTTGCATATTATATTTCAATCCTGCCAACGATTCAGTTTTGTATTCGGCTTAACTAATGTTGGTCTCATCACGCTCGAAAGTATTCTGGTTGCCGTACCGATGACCAAAGTGTCGTGGTTTCTCAAACCTCTACTGCTGCTGCTGTATCTGGTGAGACTAACAGGAGTACCATTAACTGCTGCAGCTACATCCGTGAATTTGAAAATTCCTTCTTTGGAATTCACAATTGTCCGTGGAACTTTGCTCAAGGCTCAGTTTCTAGCAGTACATCTCACAACTACAATTTCAACTCTAAAGCAAGTTTCCCAGGCAAGTTTCTCCATGTTTGGTACGTCAAAAACAAACGAACAAAACCACAACTTTCACTTTGAAATCCACAGAAATCCATCCAACAGACGAAACACGTTGTAATTTCTTTTGGCGATTGCCAGATGTTGTCATGTGACTTTTCCCGCGCTTTTCTCGGTCGCGTGCACTATGTCTTCCCCTTTAAAAAAAGATTTTTAAATCTTTCGTCTGTCCTAAAATAAACCTGTAATTTTGGGGCCGGCTATTTCACCGGTTTGGTATATATTAAAACAATAATATTCACCTCAGTGTTGGTGAAAAGTGGTGGATATAATTGTTAATTGACAGTTAGCAACAACTTGACTTGTCCCATAACATTAAGAACTCTCTAAAATATAATCATCAACAAACGAGGGTCGCTGCATCGTGCACTAAGTTCTGCATGCTACAAAAAAGTCGAATACACCCACTTTGTTTATTATCAACGGCATGTTGTCTAAAAAACTGCTATGAAGACAAAATGTTGACGCATACAGGACGATAATGGTCTCTACCAGGAGAACACAGTATGTAGTTTTAAGAGTTTTTCATTACGGGAAAGAAAACCGTCAATCCTCTCTTATTCTCCTTAATATTTCTTACAGAAGAGTCCTTGTTTCGTTCGAAAATGATCTGCGTTATTGTCACACCTTTGAAGGTTTTAGTCTATTAAATCAAGAATTATTTTGTATTTGTCTGCCTCAACGTTTCTCTGTTAATTACCATGTAGTAAGGGTTTATTAACATTATCTTGTTGTACAAGGGTGCTCTACCAAGAAGAAAGTCACGAAAGGCATGCCGCAAATAGAGTCCACTAAAGAAGGGGCTAGCAAATCAATGCCAAAGTCAAACAGTAAGATATGGATTAATTTGTTGAAATTCCTAAAAACTTGAAAGCATATAAGACGTTATCTCTTTTATGGTGTCACTGCTGCCAGTAGTGGCAACATTTTTCTAAAGTATATTTAAGAATTGGTTCATGCTTAGTATGCGTATATCGAGTTATGGATGCATGCGGGAAGTTTGGAGAGCATGAGAGAAGCGTAAGCGTTGCAAGGCGCAGCAGGAATCAGCACAATAAATATCGGATACGAAACTCAGTTAAAAAATACGGCAGTCAAACAAGTGAAACCTTCGGCCCCGTTCAGCTGGCCGTTCGACTTGTAAAAATTGCTATAATGTTCAGCTCCACAATTGTTTCGGATCTTTCTATTTTAAGCTAAACCATTTGCACAATTTTCCAGAATATATGAAACTTTAGAAGAGACAGAGTACAGCGAAGGTTAATCCAAAGGCAAGAGGAGGGAATTCACCTTTTTATAAAACAAGTTGAAGTGTTCTTTGCACTTTTCATTAAACGAGCTAGGACGTTTTATTAAGTACAATCACGGGGCACAGCGTGAACCAGAACTGCAAATTCAGGACTTCCCTGTATAGATCTGTTCATTCTTACACGAAACCTCAGGTTTTGGATCAGGTAATATTGCCAAGAAAAGCGGTGGTAAATTCAGTCATGTTGTCATGGATTTATGGCCAATAAAACGTTTTTAGGTACTGCTCGTCATTACTGTATGGATGTCTATATTCTCCGACATTAATCTTCACTTATTTACTATAGAAGCCAAAGGAAAAAGGGCGAAGAAGAGCATTTGTCGTAAAGATTCAGGTAAGGAGGATGGTATTATTATTCAATCATTGCTATTGAACTTTGGGCCTCGACAGACTAGATCAGTGGTTGCTATCAGATTAAGTTGTCCATAATAAAACGTTTTTGATAGCGAAAAGGTTAGTCTGTGAAACAAGTTATTGATACTAAAGTTAGTTAAAATAAGTTATCGCAAAAAAACAAGTTTCTCTCTTTTTCAAAACGAAATCTTCAGCAGTGGTTGATAGTGTTTTTCCTAGTACTTGACACCGTTCTCGACAACTAACGTTGACATGTGCAGTAACGATAGTTAACATTGGCTCTCCCATAAAAATAAAAGGTAATCGATTAATTTAGTCCCTAGTGCGCGAAAAGCCTCCATCGAGTCCTTATACTTTTTGTTGCGCTATTTTAACAACAAAGGGCAAGTTTCCAAGCTGCTGATGGTTAGTGGCTCTAGTCTTCGATGCGTACTCATTTAGTTTTTATTACTTTCTTTCAGATCTTGCTGATCCAGAATTTTCAGATATGGATGGAGAACTTGATGATCATGACGATGACAGCAGTGTTGATGAAGGTGATAAGGAAAATTTCCTTATGTGAAAACAAAACTATCTAGAAAACTACATGGTGCTGTAAATCCTATATCAAGCCCCCTTTTCTAGAAGAAGAAATCCTGATTTCCCAGTCGAATACACCCTTGGTAATTTGTTTAGTACATTTAACAATTGAAGCATTGCTAAACTGCCTTTTCTAATAGGCCCCCACTAAAGTGCTTGAAATAATGGAGCCCCAAGAGATAATAAGAGAGGATTGACTGATTTCTTTCCCGTAAACTTTGCAAGAGAAAACGCCTCTCTAGAAAATCAAGAATATAACTTCACCTTTGCGTATATTTTACGGAGTGAAAACTAAATGCACTGTCACTCTTGGGTATGTATAAAATGTTGGGAAGTTTGGAAATTCCCTGAGAAAAGTACCCCCAAAAGTTATGTGTTTGCGAGGGTCCCCGGAAGTTGGTCTGAACAACACACATCCTAGTTGAAGCGAAATGTAGACGGACATTGTTGTTGATCATAAAGTAAGAATAAGGGTGAGTTTGTTCACGATTCTCCCCGAGTGGATTCTCATCTTTGTGCAGTATTTTTCAAGATCTCGATTTGTTAAAAATATTGTATTTTCTATCAACATAGAAGACAAGATGATAAGGGGTGGCTGCTCTCGGAAACATAAAGATCAAGATAAGGAGAATTTAAACTCTGCCATTTTAAAGACCAAGGGTAAGTTGTCCAAATTTTCTCTCGTTAAAAAAAGTACATAGGATATTTCTAGTCATGTGAGAATAAGTCGATTTTGGTTTTAAAAAAAAGCAGTTAATGCAATCGCCTCTTGTAAAGTAAGTCAAAACCACTATGAAGATCGACCACTGTTTTGTAGTATTTCTTTGTTACTATTTCCTATGTCTAGATTCTCTGACGTTTTGGTGTATTTGTATATAGTTTTCAAAGTACCTACAAAGACGGCAAAAAGAAAAATTGGTACTAAAGGTCCAGATAAGGAGGATGCTAAAGGAGCAGTGCCCAAGTCAAGGAGTAAGTCTGGAATAGTTATTCACCTTCTATATCTCAAATGTATGCAGAAGTCTTGGTGAACAAGGTATCATTTTTCTGATGTAACAAACTATCTTTAACAGTATAACCTGTGGCAAAAAAAAGAAACTATTGCAGTGCTTTCAATTTTATGGACCTCATTCTTGAATAAGACGGTTCTTGACAGGTTATAGCATTGCAATGCTAATTAACCTATTACGTCCGAGAGATGAACAGATCTTTTTCACTTATATTTTGGCATTCACAGTAGCGTCAATCCATCAAAACACAAGTGATGCGCATTTATTACCCAGCACCTTGGTTGATACGACGTTTGCGTCTATTTCTTATTTGCGAGCAGGATATCTGTTAAACTTTTTATAGTTCTTTCGATAGGCCTTTTCATGTAGGGCATCCAAAACCGTCATCCTTTAGTAGCTCTGCATAGCGGTGTACGTGTGTGTTTTAGTAACGGTTTTGAGAGGCGTTCTACCCCTATATTGCGCGCTTGCTTTTCAGTCCAAGTAGGAAATTTTAGGCAGTAGGCATCCTTGTGAAACATATGTTTGCCTCTATAGTAATTAGTTTTGTATTTTTTATCATAGCATTTTTTATCTTATTGTAATTAGTATAGTAATTTTTTAAATCTTCTTAAATTGTAATATAATGTATTTTTTAGACGCAGGGCCCCTATGGATACCACCCTAGAGCAGAATGGGCCACCCTGCTTAAATAAAGATTACTTATTTACTTTGTCTTCCAGTAAAGAATACATACATACATGTTCCATAATAGCGCCCCGCTGTAGCCAAAGCTACGCTTGCGATAGTTCGTGCGTGGCTTGGGCAAGTCTAGTTTGATCTCGGAATCTCTTAGATTATACGGCGTACTGCGTATGCTAAATAAATTTTGTAAGTACGCTGGGACAAGCCCTTTAATTGTTTTAAACATTAACATCGCCTTCAGTTTCTTTCGGCGTGTGGAGAGATTGTCCCAGTGGAGCCTATTTAGGAGGAAACTGGCACTTGTGTCGTAACTGGACCTGGAAACGATGTCTCATGTCACTAACTTAAGCGTTTTCGATTTGCAGGGTCGGCTGCCCATATTCAATGGACAGAAGAGGAAAAAGTAGCTGTTTTCAAGTATCTCGCTCACTGGATCAGACAAGGACGTGTTCCTGGCAAACGTGACTGAGAAAATTGTATTTCCAAAGCAAATGGCGCCTTAGATTGTTGGGAATGGACAACCGTCAAATATTATATTAAGAATCAGATAGACAAGAGAAAGAGGGTTCTCACCCCTAAGAATGGCTGAAATTTGATAGAAATGCTCATGATAGTTTTTTGATTAAAAACAAACAAACAGGTCTTGGCACCTCGTTATTAAGAAAATTTGTATTTGTTAAATTACAAGGGTTGTGAATCCACGGTCTTCAAATCTTAGATGTGCTAAAGTGCTCATAAGTAGAGATTAAACACAGGTCACCAAAGCGTATTATGAGAGTTTGTATGGAGCTGAAATTCGATCGAAAATAATTTTCAATTTTCCTTCAAAAAGTTGTAAATAATGTGAAATAAAGTTTAAAAACCTCACCTGTTGTCTTTTCCGGTGTTTTTATCGCTTCTGGAAGCTGCTATGGGCGAATTTCGACCTTCAGTCGAATCTGCCACTGCAGTGTACTAATAGAAGGGAAAGGTCGGAAAGCAATTTGAACATTTCCCCAACCTTTTTTCGAGGTTTGGTTAGAAATGCTCGCTAAAAATATATTTCTTCCCCAGCCGGCGCTTTCAAATCACACTAAATCTCAAGAAGGATGATGTACGTACCTTTCTGTGTGATTCAATCGCCAATAGACCGATCTCTCGAAGCACAGTTTTACGTTGAAAACAGCTAAATTTTTTCAACGGCAGCCATTGCATGGGGACGAGGCTATGTTCCAGCAAATGGGTCAAAAACCAACGGCCGAGCGCCAAAGTATACTCCACAAGGGGTGATACGCGTAACCTCTGTGTCACTCAATACCAAACGCACTCCCTCCCGGGTAAGTAGGCAAGCTGGCGGCCGGCGTTCAAACTTTGGCGGGAAATTCAGGTGCCAAAGTGTACTTACCCGGGAGGGAGTGCGTTTGGTATTGAGACACAGAGGTTACGCGTATCACCCCTTGTGGAGTATACTTTGGCGCTCGGCCGTTGGTTTTTGACCCACTTGCTGGAACATAGCCTCGTCCCCATGCAATGGCTGCCGTTGAAAAAATTTAGCTGTTTTCAACGTAAAACTGTGCTTCGAGAGATCGGTCTATTGGCGATTGAATCACACAGAAAGGTACGTACATCATCCTTCTTGAGATTTAGTGTGATTTGAAAGCGCCGGCTGGGGAAGAAATATATTTTTAGCGAGCATTTCTAACCGAACCTCGAAAAACGGTTGGGGAAATGTTCAAATTGCTTTCCGACCTTTCCCTTCTATTAGTACACTGCAGTGGCAGATTCGACCGAAGGTCGAAATTCGCCAATAGCAGCTTCCAGAAGCGATAAAAACACCGGAAAAGACAACAGGTGAGGTTTTTAAACTTTATTTCACATTATTTACAACTTTTCGAAGGAAAATTGAAAATTATTTTCGATCGAGTTTCAGCTCCATACAAACTCTCATAATACGCTTTGGTGACCTGTGGATTAAAGAGCATCATGTTGTTGGTTATGATTTTATCAAATAACTAACACGTAAAAATGCTCGGGTTAGATTTACATGAAGACGTATTGCAAAATCTTACTCAAAATTCGTATTCTAAGTTTTAATTGTAACAAGATTCGTTCATTTGACGCCGTGTTTTATTCCAACCGAATTGAAACAGTACATGTAGCCTTTTTAATAGTTTCTTTAAAGTGAAGCTCGGTTTTGACTGACACGTGCTCTGCAGTTTTTTTATGTTTGTTAGTTGTTATATTTGTTTGGATTTCAGACAAATTTCAAATAGCAGTAACAGGTTGGGGAATAAGAGATTTAAAAACGTCACATGTGTTAACCATTAAGCCTAAATCGAAGACGTTTATTATAATTTTGTTTGTCACCATAATTAGTTGATGAACCGCATTAAAGTTCTAAAGGTACTTAACCCATCGGCAACAACACTGTTTTAAACCACCAACAAGTACCAAAATCACAAATTGTTGTAGACTGCAAAGCAGCCGTATTTTTTTGTTGGTCATGAATGCGAGCACTCGTCAAACTTAAAGTCTGAACTGAGGGTGAAACGGAGAGTAATACTGGGAAGAGACCATTGCCCACAATGCCGCGACACATCCGGGACTTTTTATGAGCTGCCGGCGCTAAATTTGAAAGCTAATTAGCAAAACGTGCGTCAAACAATAGAGGAAACGGCCTGAAAATGTCCAGAAGGGTATACGTTTCGCTCGTTTACTAATAAACTACTTTTCATAAACTACTTGTATCGTATGGCTTTTATAGAAGAAAGATCAATTAAACCGTGTGTACTGTTGTCTGTTGTTTTGCACTTCTACAACACGGGACAAAATTGACATGAAAATGCGCTATTTCGGCATCTTGTTTGTGCGGAGACGCACTTTGAGGCATCATATCTCTTTAAATAATTGCTCGACTTCTGTTGTATCATAGGGTTATGTTAACTTGACTATTCATAAAGCCCCATGCAAATTTTCCAGGGGTTGCAATAAGTGGAAGTGGAGACAAAACGCGAAATTCTAAAACGTCTGCTGGGCATCTTAGCTTTCTCTCCAAATTTGTGCTTTCAAGACTCCGTTGGGACTATTTTGAAACTCCCGCGAGTACATTAATTTATTCAAAGCTCCGCCTCCGCAGACAATAGTGCGTACGCTACAGCAATTAGTATTGAAATTGAGGTGCTAAGTATACCGATTAACAACTACGCAATAAACAGTGAATACAAACAAATAAAACGTTCAGTAATGGAACTAAATCCCTTGATTTGTGCTCATCGAACGTACAACTTCGAATAAAGTTCGATTAGCGAACTAATAGAAGAGAATCGAAAAGAAGCGAAATTAAAAATTACAATTCGTGCACTGTCTTTGACACTGATAATAAAAGGTAAATGTTATGTTTACAGTTTAATGAATTCAGATTCGTAACTAAAAGGGTAAAAGTTTCGTTTACAGTTGAATGAATTCAGATGCGTAACTGTTGACAATGGCCGTCTTATTGGTTTTTATCGTAACTATTGTGTCCACAACTATGATCAGTTTCGAAAAATTGTTCTAAGCCACAAAACGCTCTTCCTTTGCTGTTGCGACCAAGTTCCAATATAGTCTCAATAATTCAAATATTCGACATGTGTTCTTTGCAAGAGATGCAGCGGATTGATCGGGAGCTCTTTTTAGAGCTCGTTGAATCCCCGATCAACCCTGCTTTCCTGAATATGACTGCACCGTTGACGGGAGGCTACGACCCACTGTTTTATCTTCGGATAAATGGAGAGGCCCTTTGGCAATTGCGTAACCTGCACAGCCATGACCAAGTGTTCAGTAATCTCCAGGCCAGCTTGGGTAAAATCGGTTACAAATTATCGTCATCTTGTCGCCCTCGAGTTGGGATGGTCGTTTACGGAAGAGTGAAATACATCGTAAAAAAAGTACGTGACATTAAGAACAGTGGCATTCGCCAAGCTACGCGATCGCAGTATTGGTGTCAAGTTGCTTTGCACCCAGACGAGATCAGTCAAGGGCCTGAGGAGATCATCCACCATCTGCAACATAGAGGAGAAGAACTGATTATCGAAAATCAAAGGTTACAAAATGAGCTGGAAGGTAAGAAAGTATATTGTAACTCTCCCTCAACTCATGTTGTAGAATATTGTTGCAATTATAATGATCAAAAGTTAACTATCGACTAGTTTGTTCAAAGTAGGATTAAGTTAAACCAGGATTTACGCCAACTTAAACTGTAGATTTTTTAACTTCTCAATGATTAAATCAGTTTATGCGCTTGTGTTTTGCTTGTCTCTAAAAGCTAAATCCCACGCATTTAAAAGGCTAACTTGCTCAAAGTTGTTATCAATACAAAAACACAACCAACTGGTGATTTTGAAAAGGGAAGCGACCTATAAATAACCCCTGTTACTTGTTTATTTGACAGAGAAGGCATCAGAGTTGTATGACGCCATGGTCCTCTTAAAAGGAGTCCAAAACCAAAGTGGACATAAGGGTCAAACGATTGACCAAGTCGGACGTCGACAACAGCAGCGCCAGATCAAGGAAATAAGGTACTATTGTTGTTTGCACTCGACGTTTTAATGCCGTGGCTAAGGTGCTTTAGGGAACATTCATTTTTTATGAGAGTAAATTTGATGTACATGTAGCTAATACAGTGTATAGTAACATGGCGTTATGTAACCTCTTTAAGCAACGAAATTCTACATGTAATACTTTTTGTGTTATTGTAGGGAAAAAGCACAAAAAGCACTGTGGTTTGCGGATACCTATGGCCTCAGTCTGAAATCCCTTAACATGGAAGATTCCTCAGGGCGACCAATTGATGTAAACCTTAATTCAGGTAACAGCCACTGACTACTACTGGTAACAACATACATGCAACATTGAAATAAGGTTAAAGTTTAAGAGTTGATCCAGAATAAAGTCAGGTTGATTAGGAATATTTCTCTCCCCACCTCCCATTGACATTCTATTGTAAGGAGAAAATAAAAATGTAGATCACTCTTGGGACTTAAAGGGTTAAGATAAAATTGTTAACTTTTTTCATACACAGCAGATGCCCAATCTTCAACTAGAGCAGGGGAAACTGTAAATGACGAGACATATACAACAGCACCCCATCAGCCAGAGAGCGCTAGTAAGTATAACAGGCCTTTTAATTAAAACCCCTACTAAGGTGATGTGCATCACATGAAAATACAAGTTAGATATCAGTAATGACTGAACTGGAATTGCAAGGATACTGTAAAAGCTCAATTTAGCCCCCCTCTCTAGTAAGCCCCCCCTCCCCCTTCTATATCGAGGATACTAATAAAATGTATGTTTCTTATCCAGGCCAACCAAAGCAGACCAATGCGTATGCAACCCTTGATGATGACGAAAAGGAAAATATAAAAACAATTCTGTTCATCATGGATCGCTTTTCAATTTCATTGGAAGGTAATAATAAATATTTAATAAATTAGAAAATAATTGAACAATAATTGAAGTGTCGAAGACTTCTAAGAAACCTAGCGATGCCCTATTACCGGCATATATCATTTTATTATGATAACTACAGTAGAACCCTGCTTTACGGAAACCAGTTTATTACGGACGGTTTTGTTTGTCCCGAGGACACATATTTTTTCTTATATCAGCCCGCTTAATACAGACACCCGGATAATACAGACACTTTTTCATGTCTCTTTGGTGTCCATATTAACCGGGTTCCACTGTATTACACTGTAGTTTCTAATTCAATTTTCCACATTATTGATTACAAGGCTACCATGAACTGTCCCAAGCACAGCCGTCCCTCCCCAAAAAGTACCTTGTTGAAGGTTGCGCAAAGTTTTTGGACAGTCCGTGGGAAGTCAAGAGAACTCCAGGACAGGCACAAGGTGCAGAACTTCCTGTGAAGATTCTCCTTGAAATGAATTCGACATCATGTAAGTAGTAATACACATTGATCAAGTTTAAGTTTATGAATTAAGTAATACAGTTTATTGTGAAACCTCTCAGAATTTTAGAGAGCTGTTAGAAAGTTTGAACAAGGAGAACATCAGTGAGGATGATATCACAGCATTTGAAACAAAGGTTAATAATATTATACAACCACTCAAAAATTTAATGTAACATTCCAAGTAATGCGGTATATGGCTATTTACGAAAGTAACGTTCCTATTAATGTAAGAACAACATTACACAAAAAAAATGAGCTTACAAGTCTTTATAACTAACACTTCTTGTTTCTGTTCTGCAGGCATTGAAATGGGGGAAGGATATGGTGGCCATGTCCGGTTCTGGACCAGGATACAAACACACCGTAATCATAACACCATACATGCACAGCTTAGTATTTCATGTTCCTGTCATGATGAAAAAGCATGGAAGTATGAGACAGTTCAGTGGCCAAGGTATTTATTGCATATTTATGTTTAATTTCTGAGAGGGTGGCAAAGGGTTTTTGCGGGACATGTGATGGCCCCAAAATTAGCCGCATGATTCGCTGCCTAGTGTCGTATCAAACTGCCTTCAAAACGCACAAAATGCAGTCTTAGACAACCATATTTTCAAAATTTCTGTGATGCGTTTGCGTTGCCACCCTCTTCTGATTGTATAATGAGTGCTTTGAAAAGGTTGTGTAAAACAGGTATGTTGTGATTGACACCAGGAAAGTAGAATACTCTTAGGGCAAACTTCGCCAATAAATATGTTTAAAGTAGAATAATCTTGATTTATATTTTCCAACAGGTGTAGAAAAGAAGAACGACGATTTAAGATGGTATTTCCACCGTAAAATAAATCGGTGGGATGCTGCGACAAATCTGCTATTGGTAGAGAAACGACAAGAAGTGCTGAGGGCTTGCCAAAGAGAAAAGAGGACCTATGTGAAGAGAAAGTTGTCATTCTGGTGCGAAGGAGGTAAAGAGGAGGCAGCCAATAAGGTGGTGAGGATATCTACTGCTTCTGTGACGGATGTAATGCTACAAAACGGACCTACAACACAGCAGCTCACTCAAGCTGAACTAAAAAAGATGAAAGTAAACGAGCTCCTTGCCCTGCTGACTGAACAAACAGGGAGGGTATTCAGTAAAAAAACAAGAAAACAAGACTTATTTAATGCTTACATGGGTGCAAGTACCGGTACTGGATTGACCTTTTTTTGTCTTCGGCTCGCAGAGAATTTAGACAGTACGATTTTGTCGCATGTGACTTTTGTAGCGCTGCTCGCGCCGTGTATTATACAACGTTCATCTTTTAACAACATGTCGTAGGGTTTTAAGACATGTTTCAAAATCCTCAATTCGTGTCGTTGGTTTGTCGTTAGCATGTCGCATGCAACAATATTGTACCGTCTAAATCGGCCTTAAGACTGTGTAATATACACATTTAGCCTATTTACTGTGAATAAATTTCCACGGGTTTTTTGCTATAGTCTACAGTGCAATACATGCATGTAAATCATTTAAGACTTATTGAAATAGCCCTGAATAGAGAATATAACACTGTCAAAAACAAATTAAACTTCGCTGAGGGGAGCTGGTCACTTACGAGAGTGGTCGCAAGGAGAACTTCAACTGTAGTTTTATTATAATAAATTGTATTGTAAAGGTTACACCATACTTAGATTATAAACGGAAAAAGTATTAATAATTATTAAAGAAAATAGGTCAAAAAATCGAGATAAAAGCAGACTTGTAATCATATGATTTTGAGAAAAAACACAACGCTTTTGAGTTTACAAGACATGTTTCGACAGAAGCTTCTGTCATTGTCAGTTACAATGTTCGTTAAATTTGAATATATCAAGTTAATGTAAAGGTACTTTAAATAAACAGGGTTGATTATCATTCAAAGCACTGTTGTTGTGTATTTTCCTGTCCAGTCCTCAATCTTTAGACATTTTTTCTTACCTTCGAACCAGAACCATAGCTGAACAGTGACATCGGCTATTGTTCTGGTTCTGAGGAAAGAGGAAACGTCTTAAAGAAAGATTTCAGTTTTTACGGAGCTCAAGGAAGAAAGCAACAGAAATGAGTGAGAAATCTGTCTTCCTGAATATTAAAAACAGAATTAAGCAACGTCAAACTTTAGTCTTGTATCAGTCCGTCTTTGAACGAGAGGTTGTGTGACATTTCCTTGAGTGCAGCTCGGTAAAATTCTATAGTCTCGCGAAATGATCATAGACATTCTACGAAAATTCTGGACTCCCGTATGACTGGGCGTACGAATAGCAAATACAAGTCGCCGTACCATGCAAAACATATAAAATAATATAGAGGGAATATTATTAGTGTTAAAATACGTACCTTTGCCAAAATTCAACGTCTAAATTCACACCAGAAGCACACCAGATAGTTCCACTGCTTTCCAACGCCATTTTCTTTCTGACGTCAAAATGAAAGGCGCGCGCAGACAATCCTGTGCGACGACCGCTTGGCATCAGGCTTGGCGTCCCCAGGACCACTGTTTACTTGAGATTATACACAAGTATTCCGTAATTTGTAGAAGAAACATACAAAATGTCTCCTACCACACAAGATCAATTGCAAATGGTAAGACAGCTAAATTTCAACGTTTCAACTGCGACTGATTCTTGGGGTTCAAACACGAAACAGATGTTTTTAAAAAGCCTGCTGGCGTCCGCTAAAATATCAAACTTTTCATTTTGCAGCTTACTTTCATTGACAGAGATGTGAAAGATTTTATAGAAGAAATGGCAAATTATTTAGAGGGGCATCTAGCTAACTTAGTAAGTAGACGTCATTTGTATGTGCAGGAATTTAAAGTAATAGGATAAGATTGCATGTATACGAAAGAACTAGAAGCAATGATTCAGCCCGGCGGCTTGTTTCGGCTAGTCCGTGCGGCTTAGTTGACAAATACGTAACTTGTGAATTACCTGGAATTACACATAAGCTTACGTGTCTTTGGACTAAATTTAAATTTGCACTGATTTTTAGGAGAGGCCAGAAATGAATGATCTTGCCCGATGGTAAGTAATGAGTACATAACATTACATGATTTCCTCAAAATCGATGAGAGGATAGTGGACTCACTGTTTTTTTGTATATGTCTCAGTGTAGCGTGCCCCTAAAACATGTCAACCGTCAACCTTTATTACAGGGACCGGATGGTAATACTCGCAGTAAGATTTTTAAGTGAACAGCCAACTGTGAGGGAGGCCATGATGCGGAATACGGAGAATACCATTGCTACCGGTAAATGTCAATTTTATGCTCAGAATATAAACATCTATCCAACTTAACAACAAATGTCGCAGCAAGATGTTAATAATTCGCGTGCCAATTTACGGCGATTTTCATAAACATGTTCATAAACAAAACTCGGTGTACTGAGGAATTAAAAATCAAATGCTTATTGAATATTCTTACATTATGATTTTTTTTCGTATATAGGGACGCAGACACAGAGTGCCGCGGCGGATCAGGGAACTGAGACGAAGACGAAACCAGAAGGGTCCTGAAGTTGAATAAATTTGCAAAAGTGAAAAAAATTGTTGTCTTAATAACTGCCTCCAGACCTCTCCACTCACTCATCTTATTCCCCCTCCCCCCTAATTTTCTCGCAATAAAATCATTAATTGCTAGGATCGGTAACTGCTTTTATGAACGCACTGTTGGTCATTGACTTTTATTGCATTTGGTGGCTTCTAAAGAAGCCGTTTTTGGTGGTTCATTGCATGTTCACTGCATGTTTCCGGAGAAATGACTCATCGTGAACTTCACCTGGACTCTTTCCACTGGGCGGGAAGCTGTCTTGTGGCCTTGCTCATCTAGGAAGGCAGGTGACTTGCCGAGAAACAACTTCAGGCTGACAGGAGTTTTGACGCTACTACCACCGCCAGTTACAGTCATGCATTTCTTCAGAGAAGAACCAAGTCCTGCTGTTATCAGCTCCTCTTCACTGGCAAGGTACGGAGTCCCTCGAAGATCGGACGGCATCGAAGGAAAGATGGATCGCAGCACATCGTGTCTCATCGTGATGGATTCGCTATACGCCAGGGGTGTTTTCAAACCCTTCTCAAAGAGAAGAGCGAGCCTCTCTTTGGATTCCTCTGCGCGAAGTGGATCGACAGCTCGGGTTTCAAAGGCGGCGATGAGCTCCTCTGGCAAGTGTTCTGATGGCTCCCAAGAGTTTTCAGCTGGAGAGTAGTTTTTCCACTCAATAAAGTACTCCGCTTTCGCTCCTCGAACTCGTTTAGCGACTATACGCTGAACTTCGTAAATACCCATAACAGTGGGCTTTACCTTCGGTCGGTATTTCGAGCTACAGCCACGATCGCAAACATCATTCAATAATGATGCGTAAAAGCCGGGTTGACGTCTCGCACGCTTCGACATGTTGTCTCGAAGTAGTTTTAAGCAACTGAATGGATTGAGAAAAAACTTAACCTTTTATATGCTCTAATCAATCAAAACGGATCCAAATTTGAATAATTATCTAAACAAAAATGTTTCGTCAGGCGTGAGCTGGCGCTTGT
Source organism: Desmophyllum pertusum (assembly GCA_029204205.1). Classification (NCBI taxonomy): domain Eukaryota; kingdom Metazoa; phylum Cnidaria; class Anthozoa; order Scleractinia; family Caryophylliidae; genus Desmophyllum; species Desmophyllum pertusum. Next base: position 66,506 of record MU825876.1, read on the forward strand.
GTTGTTTTTTAGTTTTTTTTTTCTGGCTTGTTTGGACTTCAAAGAGAACTATATCGAATTTATTTCACTTTCCACTTTGTCCTGCAAAATCTACATTATGTTTTGAAAAATCAGTTAATATACTATAGATGTGACTGCGTTAACCGGTCGAGTAAAATAACGCGAGTGAGTGAAGTAAAGTGAGTGACCCGCGCGTCGCGCTGGCTCTAAGTTCCGGCTCTCAGATCGTGAGCCGCGCATCGCGCTCGCATCAGATCATGCAATTTTTCGTGCTCCTTATTCTTTTAACTGAGTTCGCGCGAAAACCATTTTAACATGTTTAAGACGAAGAGTAAATGAAAACGCCGAAAAATTCACCTGATGGCAGATAAGCTCGCTATTTGAACACCGCTTTTAAAAGCGCTTGCTCTTTTATCAAGTCAAATAAAAATATCGCTGCACACGAATTTGTTGACAAAACGCTTTGTAAAGAGTGCGGCCCGCCTTTAATTAGAGCGCTATTGTTAACTTTATCACACCTTGGGATTTACTTTACGCATCCAACCGTTTGATTGACAGCAGCTGAAATCCGCAAAGAGACTCAAGTATTCCCAAAGCTAAGCCTGTTGACCAATCACAGCTGACTAGTTCTGAATATGCAAATTATTATGCCGCGCGTTGAAAAACTGGGGCTGTTAGTACATGTCGCGAAAGACAATAGAATTGTGCGCAATGCCCTAAATGGTTTTCTTCCGTCTTGCCTTACACTCTCCTAGGGTGTGTGAGTGTCCACGTTTTCGCGGTTCACGCCTTCGAGCTGAGCAGCGAAAGAAACTGACTGTTTTGCAGCCAAAAATTGCTCAAAATAACCCCTGTCGATTTATTTGAACGTTATCAATTTCAACCGAAGTAACTGCATGTTGTCATTCGTCACCATTGTAGTTGTTTTGTAAGTAATTGTATTAACTGAACTCAGTACCTAAGTTGGTCCGTTATATTCGAATGTTAATGTTAATGATAAAAACGGACGTTTCACTGTCATCACAGCGCCATTGTTAGGTAACTACAAATTTATTATAGTTACCTTGACAATCATGGCGTCATTTTTGCTTGTTTTTGTGCCATGTTGTAAAAAATGGACTGGATTGGATTTTTGTACAGAATGAACTGGATTTGTCAAACTTGGATTTATGAAACGTGGGTTTTCACTATCGTCGGAGTCATAATTAGAAGCGCAGAGCGTTGTCATCATACAGAAGCGAAAGAACTAAACCAATCACAATGCGTGGAAACGAGTATTTTACAGCTGTATTGCAGCACTGGTTTTCACTAGGTCTTACAGTATTGTGCAAAAGTAATGCAAGTGAATTTCGACGAAATTCCTTGCTTTTCGGGGCTTTTCGACGAAATATCGCTCCAAACGAAATTTCGGCGACAATTCGCCGTATTTTCGTGACGTCTATTGTTTCAATCCACGTGAATTTTCGAGCGTAAATTCGCGCTGCTCGAAATATCGCTTCGAATTTTCGAGCGATAATTCGCTCTTCTCGAAAATTCGCTTTGAAATTTCGAGCGATAATTCGCTCTACTCGAAAATTCGTTGTGAATTTTTCGAGTGATCTTTTGTTATGTTCGCCAATTCGAGCCTTCGAGCAAAGTTTAGCATATTGAGCGGACGTAAACAGCTGAAACCCGTATGCGTATGCAAACTCACGATCGAGTCGACCAACATTAGGTAACTAGTTCTTTTAAGCTCACCTGGTTATTCTCCAAAGAAAGCTCAATTGTAGTAGCATTGCAGTTCTAATGAAACTACTTCTTAGTCGCCAAAAAACCCCATAAACACACAACGAAACGCAAGACTTTTTCCCCGCTGTAACCCCAGTCTCCGCGCGGCCTTGTGATTGGTTAATTCATTACCATAGCGACAGTTCATGATTTTAGCATTAGAGATCGACGGATAGAATTATTAGCTTTCAAACTCTAGCAGCAATCATGCCTAAAGTTTCAAATTATACAAGAACTCGAATTAAGCTTCTTCACGAGCAAGGTCTCCACCCAGCTGGAATATTTAGGTCCCTGAGAAGTGAAGGTTTACTCGTCAGCCTTGCTAGTGTTACTCGCATTATCAAGAAGCTACGACTTACCGGCTCCCTGGCAAATCTACCGCGCTCCGGAAGACCAACAAAGCTATCTATAGAAGCAAAAACTTTTATAGATCAGCAGATGCGCAACGATGACGAAATGACCAGCGGCCAGATCCAGAAGAAGCTTGCAAGACGTGGCACTGTAGTGAATTCTTCCACAGTCCGAAGATCGCGCAAGCAGCAAGGTTGGACTCTACAGCGGACCGCGTATTGTCAGCTCATACGAGACGCCAACAAGGTGAAGCGATTGGAGTACGCTCGGCGTGTAATGGAAAGTGGCGACACTTTTCATAACGTGATCTTCAGTGACGAGTGTTCCGTTTCCCTTCAGCAGTATCGGCGCACCTGCTACAGGAAGGTCGACGAGCCGACGAAACGCAAGCCAAAACCAAAGCATCCGCTGAAGGTCCATGTTTGGGCTGGGATTAGCAGACATGGTGCCACAAAGATATGTATCTTTGATGGCATCATGGATGCTGATCTCTTTTGCAGCATCCTTGATACCACGCTTGTTCCTTTCATCCAAGAGAAGCTTCCCGATCACCGGTTCATGCAAGATAATGACCCGAAACATACCTCGAGACGAGCGCAGGCCTTCTTCGAAGAGAAGAACATCAACTGGTGGCGTACCCCTCCTGAAAGTCCCGACCTTAACCCGATTGAGGACATGTGGCATGAACTCAAGTTCTACTTGGAATCGAAGGTCAAGCCACGTACCAAACAAGAACTGGTGGATGGCATCAAGAAGTTCTGGGAGAGGAAGATCACGCCGGCTAAGTGCGCAAGATACATCGATCACGTTTTGCACAAGGCAATTCCAGCTGTGGTGGAGGCACAAGGTGCTGCAACCAAATACTAAACCGCGCCCTGCATAAGTCGGCTAGAGATTCGACATTGCACTGTAGGTCGCTAAAAACGGCTCTTTTAGGAGCCACCACATCTCATAAAAGTCAATGACCAACGAGATACAAGATTAATTAAAGTACCAATACAACCCACCCATTAGATAAACTATGCATACCGTTTCTATTTTTAGGGCTGAAATTAAGAAAAAAATTGGTCCTTATTTATAATGCACGTTTATTGAACTATATGCCAAACTGAATTAAGTCAATTTAGAAGTAAAAATCACCGGATTAATAACGTCTGTGAACAGACTACGCGCGAGGAAGTAATGTGACGCAAGCTAATGAATGACATTATACCTGCGCGAGATGCTCTAGAATTGATAGTGATAATTATTTTGTCATCAAAGTCTGAGAAGTGTGCTTCTACAGTCGGGGAAGATTTTGATTGCACGTCGTACCCGTAAAAAAAAGTGCGCGCTTCTTAGTCCTCCTGACCGCGTGCTACAAAAAAACATGGTTTAAAAAAATATAGTGTAGCTTGCGCGTGCTAATAATAATCAACAAAGTTTTTTGGTTAAATGATGCCAAAAATAAGTTTTTGTCTCGTTATAAAATGAAGTAACAACACTAATGAGTTCTTACAGTGTTTAGGGTATAATTATAATATCAATAGACACGCGAAAGGACAGCAAGTGTATTGTGCGAAGTTGTTTTGATAAAACCGACGGTATGCTTAGCGTGTAAAAATGAATCTTTTGAATTGATCACATTGTTATTTGCCGCGGAATCTACAATAACAGCCTCAAGAGGAAAAAACTAATACAAGTTGATCATTAAATATATTGACGGTTGTACCCGCAAAAAAAAGTGCACGCTTCTTAGTCCTCCTGACCGTGCGCTACAAAAAAACACGGTTTAAAAAAATATAGTGTAGCTTGCGCGTGCTAATAATAATCAACAAAGTTTTTTAGCTAAATGACGCCAAAAATAAGTTTTTGTCTCGTTAAAATGAAGTAACAACACTAATGAGTTTACAGTGTTTAGTTTATCAATAGACACGCGAAAGGACGCCAAATGTATTGTTGTGTGAATTTGGTTTGATAAAACCGACGGTATTCTTAGCCTCAAGAGGAAAAAAAACTAATACGGAAAGAATACAGATGTCCAGAATGATGTTTGCGCTTTTAAACAGTTAAAACATAAATTTTGTGTATTGATGGTTGTACCCACAAAAATAAAAAAACATCATAAGTGTGCGCTTGTTAGTCCTCCTGACCGCGCGCTACAAAAAAAACACGGTTTAAAAAAATTATGGTGTAGCTTGCACGCGCTAATAATAATCAACAAAGTTTTTTAGCTAAATGACGCCAAAAGTAAGTTATTGTCTCGTTAAAATGAAGTAACAACACTAATGAGTGTTTATCAATAGACACGCGAAAGGACGCCAAATGTATTGTCTGCGCGAAATTAGTTTGATAAGAACATTAGTTTGCATAACACTGTTAATTGGAAAAGCCAATCAAATTGAAATATTTTTGATCCGACTGATCCCAAAGAAAAGTATAAAAAGGCTGAAACTGAACTTTTTTGTCACTCATCATCATTAGTTGACCACTGCTATCACGATCACGAACAACATGGATAAAGCAATCGCTAGAGTTACGTGGAGTCGCGGAAAGTACTCCGATGTTTACCGAACATCTATCGTAGATGAATCCCCGTTAAAACAGGGGCAAAAAGTTAAAGTGCTCTGGGTAAAACAAGCAAAGAGTATATGGCAGTTGTGGCTTCTTACCCGCTGATCGACGAGATACAAAAACCTCCAGTATCTCAGGAGGAAGTTGCGCCACGTCGGGCTAAAGCTAAGAGAACATTGGTAAGTATTTATTTAAGTTCAAATCACTTTGATGCAATTGTGTTTAGACCCGTGCTAATTTGATAGATTTTAACATAATTTTCTGGTCTCAATTCACAGATCCCAGAATCACCTCCAACACCGAAAAAGATTCCCAGGATCAGAAAGGAAAGCCAGAAAAAAAAAGAGAAACCGAAAGGAAACGTATGTACCCAGTTATTTTATTTTACTGTCACATTTTGTGATCACCGACTAGTTTTATCAACAAATCGGCAGCTTCGTAGTTGCTTCGAGAAAGGCTGTGTTCGTGATCGCAGGAGTTTATACGTCGCATTTCTGTCGCATTTCAGTCGCCCAAATGTAATTCAAGTTCCAGAAAACTTGCTTAAAACGCTTTAAATCAGCATAATTCCCAAACATTTGAACTCGTTATTGTCTTATTCTGTATTTTGCACGTTCACGTTCAAACGAGTCTCGAACTCATCCGTGATATGTGGATAAATAAATTACTTACAATTACTTACTTAACGTTAGTCAAATCAAGCAATACCAGCGATATTTAAGTGGCTTGAATTACAATCGAAGCGAATGAAATGCTACGTACATGTATAAATAGTATATTTAATGACCACCACTTGTCCTTTGGAAAACCACCAGAAATAAATTAAGATCGAAAGGAAAAGCATGTACCTATATGTTACAAAGTAATTTTATTTTAGTGAGTTGACTCCTGCTATCACAATCACTCACGGGGAAAACATTTCGTGATCACTGACTAGTTTTATCCACACATCGGCGGCTTCGCAGTTGGCTTCTTCTAAGTGTAATTATTTTTCTAAATCATTCAACAAATAAATGAAAATGGTTTCTGTGAAAAAACTCGAGATAGACTGTGTTTGAGGTCGCAGGAGTATGTATGACGTTTCGTTTAGATAAATTAAGCAGGGATTACAATAAAAACACGCACATAACATTGCTGTGAAACAAGTCCAAGGGAAACACTTATACATACTTAGCCTGCGAACAAGCTCTCTAACCCTAAGAGAGCTGGCTCGCAGGCTAATACATACTGTACTTATAGTCACTTGTTCACAACCCTATCATTAATTGTTAATATAATTGGTTTAGATTATAGAAACGTCATCACCTACTAAGGCAGCAGAGCCAATCACCTCTGACTCTGACTCTGAAGAAGACATCCCGCTGTCTTCCTTTCTTCCTGTGCGCGCCTTAACTCCATTGAGAGATTTCTCGGATGACGATGAAGACCTAGGGGGTTTACTCTCCAAAGCCCTCAACAGTGTTGGTGACACAGCAAATGTAAGTTAATTGTTTAGTTGTATTTAGGGATTGTATCAATAGACAAGCTGTTCATTATTTATATCGGGAACGTCCTATAACCCAATCTCATTCTCGGTTCCTGCATAGTTTTAGAAATCTGCAATACTCGATATCCCTTTATGCGTTTAACAAACTTTTTTACAAGTGTCCTCTCGTAATAATATAACTTTTATTGATAAATACGATGTGACAAGTTTCTATTTGATCGTGTTCAACTTTGCAAGGAGGCATGTCTGTCAAACAAATTATAATTACGAGAGGACACTTGAACATGTGAATTTTAACATCAAACTAATACAGGTAATATTTTATTATAGCTATTGAACCGGAATGACAGCACTCCTGGCCAAGAGATTGTCACCGAAGAGCTTCGCCTGACGAGGACGATCCTGGAGCGGCTTGAGTGCTCCTTTGCCAGACAGGAGGCTAAGCTGGACAGGCTACTCAACTTGATGGCAGCTGCTCCTCCAACTGGGCCACAGACTCCTCTTCCACAAGCCTTGACGCAGCCACCGCCGACCTATTCATCGCCGTTCAGCATCCATTCGTCCCTTGAATATGCCTCATCCGCAGTTCTACCGAGGGCGCACGAGATGGACAGACTAGACTCACAAACATCATCAAGGGCAGTTCTACAGAATCTAGAAAGACTAATACATGTAGATGACACTAATGTGACAGGTAATTTAAAACAACAAACAATCAAATGTTCAGGCTCCCTTGCAGCTGTTTAATATTTGGGTCATCACGCAATGCGGGGAGAAGCATCGCGTGACGACACAAATAACAGCTGCGAAGGAGACTTAGACTGTTCACAGCCTCTCCATTTTACGCTCTCTCGCGTATAACCGTGATTTTACAGCATTCATTGATGTGTTCTTGTGTTCTTTTAAATTTATTAGGAAATGATACAGTCACACTAGGTGGATTTGGAAACGTTCGTATCTCACGAGACGACTTCAACTTTGCAAAGGCAGCCTACAAGCCAACGACCATGACTCTTCGCCTTGTGGACACGCTCTTTCAACCACAAACACTGCAGCGTTCCACAGTACATGGAACAAAGGAATTTGCGCCTCTGGACCAGCAGATAATTTCTGCAGTTAAAGGTGAATTTAATGATACGTACAATATGTATATAATAGCATAACCCAGTTGCTGACTATTGACAAAGTCTAATTGGCTACACAGGCACCTTCTATCTTACCTGCTATCGATATTCTATATTTAATAGATCAGCCGCTGGGTTATGCTAAATTAGACTGCTACAGCTTCTATTGACTTCGATAGTTGCTTAAAGTCTCCTACGCAGCCGTTATTTGTGTCGTCACGCAACGCTTCTCCCTGATGACACAAATAACGGCTGCGTTTACCCTCGTAATATAAAGTTACTTACTTACTTACTTACTTACTTAAACGGTCACAACATTTGTCACAACATGTCACAACAAATGTTGTGAGAATGTTGCGACAAATGTTGTGACCGTTTGACCGGGCCTTTAATGGTCCTCTAATATGGCAATCTATTTTGATGTAAACTTAACCCTTTCCTTACCTTTATTCTTTTCAGCTGAAGTGCTTACAGCCTTCTCCTACCAATGCCGGAGCTCCGAAGACAGAGTCCGAATCTGGGACCAGTGTAAAACGAGCATCGGAAAAAGATGCCAAAATTTAAGGAAAGGCGGCGATAAACAAAACCGTGCAGAATAAAAATAATGTTTCTAGGCTTTTCAATTTGTAGTTGTAATTATCTCGTAAATAGAAGACGAGTGTTTCTAGGCTTTTCAATTTGTAGTTGTAATTATCTCGGAATGACGCTAAACAGAAGACGAGTGTTTCTAGGCTTTTCAATTTGTAGTTGTAATTATCTCGGAATGACGCTAAATAGAAGACGAGTGTTTCTAGGCTTTTCAATTTGTAGTCGTAATTTTTTGACCAACAATTGTATTATGTAAAGTAAGACTTCTTAATAAATTTTGTAAAATAAAATGAATCTTTGACTATCTTTATGTGTGGTTACTGTGCATGGGGCAGAAGTCTTGTTGTATCTTTTCAATCAAAAACTCTAGCTTCCGAGTTATTCCCGGTTTTCAATGTAATTTTAAGAAGAAAAAGTTTATGTTCGTAGAAAACTTGGATACCCCGGGGATATAAGTTCTATCAGAATTCTCAGCGAAACACATCGAAAAAATCGAACACAATTTTAAAAGCTCTCACAGAAATTATATTTTAATCGTGTAGCCTGTACAACTGAGAGAAAAGATGCAAGCCTTGCTTGTGATACACCGGCAAGTAAACTCTCGGTTTGCGATCAGAAATGGTCCAAGCGGAAGTGATGGGATATTGCTTATCTGCTCATTTCCGCTCGGCCCATTTTCTTTCGCTCGTGCTTCGCAGAATTCGGGGAGGCTGGAACCTAATAACAATGCCGTATTTTTTCGAGGTCAGCACTTTCAGTACGATGGGTCTTCTTCGCAAATTTTTAGGAAAACAAGGACATTTTTGGTTCGTAGAAAACTTGAAAACGTAAGCTCTTTAACATTTGAGCGGGATATTTATGTGGCTTTGCAAAACATGACGATCATCGTGTATGGAGCGACTAAATCGAATTGCCGTAGCCACACTGCCCACACATACTCAACTTGCGGTCAACTGTCGTCCGTGAACTTGGCTTGCTTTTTACAATTAAATCATCAACCTTCGAGGAGAAGTTAGTGACTATTTCCTTTAGTCGCTTAACGTATACCGAAGAGGGAATTGTATCTGTCTTTGTTTGTGGAAAGAACTGAGCTCGCAGTATTTACAAGTTCATAACAAGGTACGTTGCTTTTCACGGCTGATTTTTCTAAGCATCGGTTGCTATATTCGAACTCGCTAAACAGTGAGTGCTATGTAATATTGATTCCACCGTTTTGAAAACCTGTGACTAAGTTTTTACGCATGCAAGATCATGCATTTAGCTGTCTGTTTCACTTTGAATGAAGCACTGAAGTTTATCTAGTGTTTACATGACCGGTCATACTGTATCTTGAGATTGCGCGCGACAGAACACTTCACACGAACGGCGGCGAATTGTCGTTCGATAGCTTCCGATATTTCGTGTATCAACCACGAAATTATGGTGACGATCGCGAATTTTCGCTTAGGTTTCGAAAATTCTCCGAAATTGCGGCCTTTGTTACAGCGAAATATCGTTCGAAACGCTACGAAAATGCTCTCGAATTTTCGAGCGAAATTTCGCCGAAAGGTCGTGGGAACAAAGAACGAAATTCGCGAATTTCGTTTGCATTACTTTTGCACAATACTGTAAGTGTCAAAGTCATAAGGGGAGTGGGAAGAAAATGGAAGCGTTCTCAGTGATTGTTGCAACATCGACTGGAAGTTTACGATTTCGATTTTTGATTTTCACTGAGTCATAAGCGCTATTACGACTTAGCTAGTGAAAACCAGCCGTAAAATGTGGTTTGGTAAAACATGGACTTGTAAACCACGGATATGTAAAAATTGGATTTGTCAAACATTGATTTTTCCGGATCCATATTTTACAAATCCAATCCAGTCCCTATTCTGCAACATGTCTCTTTTTATATTGATCAGAATGTTTAGGTTACTGTTTTTGTCGTCCAGGCTTGCCTGTAGATTATTTTAGAAATTTTATTCAAATTCCGGAATGTGGAATGTGGCAGGTGTTCTGGAGAATCGCTACTCGATAGTATCCTTCTGTAACAGGCGTATTATTTTGGTGTATTCCTCACGGATGATACCTTAATTGTCTCGTCAATTTCAATTCATTTTTCAGTTCTGTAATTGAGGTTATTATCGCTATTCAAGTGATATATTATAATTATTTCAATTGGATGCTGGCTAAAAGCATCACTGTCAGACGGGATTATTTGAATAAAATAATCTTGCCCTTCTTTTTTCAAGGCCAGGTGTCACCCGCGACCTTAGTTATAAACCAGGTTGAATGCTGGGCAAGACAGAGCTCTTGCTAGTTATTGTAAATAAGATAATTAACTAGTGTTATCGACCGAGCCCTGTAATGTCAAAACAAAATATTCACAGGACGGAAAGACTTAGGAAAGCAGCAACCATTAGCCAACTGTTTCTGCCCAGTCTAATTAGCTCGGATTGAATAGAATCCTGGGGTGCGGAAAAGCTTTAGCAGAGACAGTTTTTAGTTTCGATTCTTTCACAGAGGCTGTGGTTGTTAACAATTATTATTACATCACCTTTGGTACTCAGCGGAAAACTTTTCTTTAAGGACAGAACTTGCATAAAAGTGTTATTTTTCAGAGAATATATTTTTATGCTATGGTATTGTTTACTGGCCAGGTTAACAGTGTTCCCTTTCCCTTCTAACACCGCTGAGAACAGAAATCATGATAAATTGAAGCTTCTTACGAGCCTGTCTTTAAATATCATGAAAAATAAGAACTTTTGTGTTCTTCAATCTTGATCCCTCCTAATTTATTTAAGGCAACTGAGTAGTTCGTTAGGGGAGGTCACAAAATCTGCGAAGTTCTTATCAAAGGTTTTCTGGAGAGCTTTCTAATTTTCCAAATGCCCAACGAGTACAAAATTGGGTGGATTGGCGTGTCCTCATATGCATTGTCCAAAGACCCACAAGTAAGGTGTATTACTATGTGTACCCATAAGTACTGTTTAGGATGTAGTCCCCGCAAGTAGGCAAAGTTCGGTTTTTTATATGTCCCCGTAAGAGTGTCCCCACAAGTAAAATTGGCCTTTTTCTAATTCCAAACAGATGGATGGATGGATGGATGTGTGTGTGTGTGTGTGTATGTATGTATGAAATTAAAATTAATAGAAATACTACAGACATACCTTGAGACTGTAAAACAGACATCCCGATTGCAGAAGAGTGCTCATTAGCCAATGACTGTACAACACCTTTCATTTTCTCTATTTCGCTAACATTTGTGTCTGGCATGGAGGTGTCATCATCTAAAATATGAAATAATTCATCAGGATTTAAGGCATTTTTAAAAACACAACTATGAGCAGATCAAGCCATTGCATCAAGTGCGAAGTGTAACAATGAGACAATTTTAGTTGAAATTACCATTACTTTGCAAAGGTACTGATCAGCGTTAAAATAAGCGTCAGTAGGTGCAGGGAGATCTATATCAGCAGGATCCCTAATTTAAGCGTAAAATTTAGGTCCTACTGATAAAGATTTCCCTGCACCTACTAGGAACTACAAAGGTATTATATCAGTTTCTTGCATTTGAGGAAAGTGCGTCACGTGACCAATTGATGAAAAAACCCCTGCATTAAGCCTAGCCCAATGTGAAACTCAAAATTCCTCACGACCCCTTTGAAGCCTCCTTAACTCGAGCTCAGTTATCTCGAGACCAAACCCCGCAGCTCACCTCATTATATCGACCTCCTGCTATCTCGAGCCACCTGCTGTGTTAGTTTTGTATTGTTTCCTTTTAGGGTTTGATACTGTATAAACCACAAACCACCAAGGACCTCAACCAGGCCCTGAAGCGTTCTCACTACCCTATGCCCACTATCAAAGAGGTGCTGCCACGCCTATCAAATGCCAAGGTGTTTTCAGTCTTAGATGCAAAGGATGGCTTCTGGCAAGTGAAGCTCCAAGAAGAAAGCAGCTACCTTACAACCTTGGACCCCCTTTGGCCGATTCCGCTGGCTGCGAATGCCATTTGGCATATCTACAGCGCCCGAAGAGTTCCAGAGGCGGCAGCACAAGGTACTGGAAGGTCTGCCTGAAGTGGAAGTGATTGCTGATGATATTCTGGTCTATGGATCAGGAGATACCAAAGAGCAAGCAGACCTAGATCACGACCGCAACTTAATTGGTGTGTTGGAAAGAGCTTGACTGTGTAACCTGAAGCTAAACAAGCAGAAACTGAAACTGCGCTTGACTGAGGTACCCTATATGGGACACTTGCTCACCTCCGATGGCCTTCGCCCTGATCCTCAGAAAGTACAAGCGGTTATCGACATGCCAAACCCGGATGGAATAAAAGCCGTACAGCGTTTCCTCGGCTTCGTCAATTATTTATCCAAGTTTCTGCCTCACATTTCAGGCATAAGTGAGCCACTTTGCCGTCTTACCGACAAAGACAGTGTGTGGTATTGGCAATCACAGCATGATGAAGCCATGGAAAGCATCAAGAAGTTAGTGATGGCCCAGCCTATACTCCGGTACTACGATGTCAACGAAGAGATGACCATACAATGTGACGCCAGTGAAGTTGGCCTCGGGGCAGCACTGCTTCAGAATGGACAGCCGGTGGCCTTCGCCTCAAGGTCGTTGTCAAGCACAGAATGCCGCTATGCCCAGATAGAAAAGGAATGCTTGGCCATAGTATTCTCATGTGAGCGTTTTGACCGGTACATTCATGGCAGAGTGAGTGTTAATGTCAGAACAGAAAATCACTGGAAAGCCACTGGAAATCATCTTTAAGAAGTCTCTGCTCACTGCACCCCGACGACTACAACGCATGTTGCTGCGCTTGCAGAAATACAATTTGAATGTGACTTACAAAAGAGGCAAAGAAATGTATTTAGCCGATACACTCTCCAGGGCAGCTCTTCCACAGATGCCAACAAGTGACGCTACACCTGGTGACCAGATGTTCAACATCTGTGGGCAGACCGAATTTGAGGAGGAGATTGAAAGCATCAACCAAACGGACTTCCTGAAAGTCACAGACAGCAGGCTCAAGCAGATACAGCAGCAGACAGTACAAGACACAGCCCTGCAAGTCTTGAAGTCCACTATCCTATCAGGCTGGCCAGAGACCAAGGAGGAAGTGCCAGTGATCGTTAGAGAATACTGGGCATACCGTGATGAGCTGACAGCCCAAAATGGAGTTCTGTTCAAGGGATCAAGAATTATTATCCCCAAGTCCATGCGTCCAGAGATGTTGGTCCGCATACATTCAAGCCACTCGGGAGCCGAATCATGCTTGCGTAAGGCCCGAGATGTCCTTTACTGGCCAAACATGAGCAATGAAGTACGGGGCATGGTCGGACAGTGCAGTGCATGTAATGAGTACCAACAGTCACAGTGTAGGGAACCTCTGATGACTCACGAGATCCCACAATGCCCATGGAGCCGTGTAGCGATGGACATTTTCACCCTGGATGGTGAAGACTACCTCATCACAGTTGATTTCTACTCCGATTTCTGGGAGGTTGACACTTTGCCAAACATGACATCAGAGACAGTCATAGAACGGAGCAAAGCACTCTTCAGCCGGTATGGAGTACCAGAAGCTGTAATAAGCGACAACGGTGGACAGTTTGCGAGTGAACAATTCACAAACTTTGCCTGCGACTGGGAGTTTGAACACATTACAACCTCGCCGTATCATAGTCAGTCAAATGGCAAGGTAGAATCAGCCGTCAAAATTGCCAAGAAGATAATAACAAAGAAAGCTAAGAGAAGTGGACAAGATGTCTGGAAAGCAATCCTGGATTGGCGAAACACCCCAACAGAGAACATGGGTAGCAGCCCGGCGCAACGCTTGATGTCTCGTCGCACACGCACTCTTCTGCCAACCGCAAACCGACTACTGCGGCCACAAGTTGTAGAAGGAGTAGCAGAAAAAATCAAGGTGCGGCGTCAGAAAGCAAAGCACTACTTTGACAGAGGCTCAAAGGAGCTGCCAGAGTTGACAATTGGGCAGTGTGTGCGAGTAAAACCATCACCATCACAGAGAGAGAATAAATGGCGACTGGGTACATGTGTGCAACAAGTTGCTCTACGGTCCTACATTGTTGATGTTAGTGGGCGTGAATACAGACGGAACAGGAAGTTTCTAAGAACCACTCTGGAACCAGTCCAGGAAGAGCCTGATACAGTGGAACTGAACACTCCAGATACACCGGAACCAGAAATGGGACTGAGAGCCCCTCCATTACCTCCAACCCCTAAATAATCTGGTTTATCAGTCCTGGATGAACCCGATGTAGTGGAGCCACTGCGACAGACCAGAACTCGGACGGTTAGACTACCGGAACGTTACAGAGACTTTGTTTGTTAAGAACTGTGTGATCCTGGACATTCGCTATGGACATTGATCATCCTAGTTCCAGAGACTATATTAAGAACTTTTGATTTATGGACATTTCTGATATGGACATTACTCTTCATGAATGTTCCTGGCATTGTTGTTACGAGTTTTAGACTGAAGTACGTTCTCAAATGGACATTGAACTTGTTGCTAATTATTATAAACTTGTCGTTTTGTTGCTAGGGTAGATGTTACGAGATTTATTATGCGCCTCGCCCCAGGCCATCATGTATGCATAAATTAGCATTAATTAAAGTTGTTGTTTTTGTGCTCCAAAATGGCGTGTTGATGAAACAGGTTCAACTCCTGTTGGGGGAACTCGGAATTTTTTTTTCCGAGTAGCTTGTGTCACTGACAGAATAATATCTTTCTCAGAGGTAATGTTTTGTGTTTATATACTGATTTAGATAAAAAGGGACTTTAGTACTATTCATACAATATAACTTAATAAAACTATAGTAGAAAAATCTATCAGAGAACTTGAATTTAAAATAATGTGCTATTACACAAGCCTCAGATGAAGCCTGCTTTTCTACACGGAAACTATATCTACACAATAACAAGCAAAAAGGTTTTGCAGCCAAAATATTTAAGCTTATTCAAATACCTTACATTTTATTTATTTTCGGTTCAAAGCTATTTAATCGATCGATCGATCGAATTGTACACCTTCATATGCCAAATTACAAAAGTTTAATGGCATCAAAAGATCAGTTAAACAATAATTTTTGTTATAAATCAAACAACATTTAGAAATAACATTTAAGCTTACCGTACGTACTTCGATGTCTTTCCTTGAAAATCCATTTGAAATGCCTTGAGAAATTATCGAAGGGTCCAAACGCCAAAGATCAGTTGAACGCTTCCTCTTTTTCGGCCGTCGAGAAATGTAGTTTGCCTAAAATATTCCCTGCTGGAACCGTCCTGTTCCTGGTGCTTCAATGAAGTTGTATAAGCCCCTTGATTCATCTCCAAATAATTTGTCGATGTACTTCAATAAAGAAACATGATGTAAATTCGTGAAAGAAGCATTTCTCAAACCGAGGAATGAAGAAATTGCAGCATTTATGCGTTTGTTGGCATCGGAACTCCTAAAAGGTCTATCTTTTAAATGTGTAAGACGTGACAAGTCAAATAAATCTGGAGAAATCGGAAACAATCCGCCATTTTGTTTTCCTGTGCGATCGGGCTACTACCTCGACCCACCCTACCCCCAATAACTACCAAATTTTGCGCCCGCACTGTTGTTTTGTGTTGTGATTTCCCAAGCATTATGCACTGGTCAGCAGAATTACCAAGAAAAGTTTACACCATTCATCATCATATAAACTAACAAATTTTTCCATTCTACGACGATACCTCAGCATGATGCTGAGCTAAAAATGATACGTTTGAGAGCACAACGAGGTACATTAGAATATCCCAGTATTATCCAGACAACTCGGATGACCCTCTTGGCAAAGCATCCGAAAACATCCACACATGTGGAAGAGAAGAATGCCTTCGGAATCCTCATGTCAGGAAATGAAGAACCTTTGCGAAAAGGGGACATACGTTGCTGTCTCATGCGATGTAGGAACATTAACAGTGGAGTCAATCGAGGTGTTACTCAAAATACAGTCTCCGCGATGTGAAGCGTGACGTTCAACAACAAGAATCAAAGGCTCTCATGAGCCAGCTCAGAATGTAATTGATATTATTGACATTCATTGAATGCAGTTGTTGGCCCTTCCCAGTGAAAACCCTTGAATTGGAGGCTTGATAAATGGGGATTCCACTGTATTTAAGTTGGGCAATAGCCCAAATCTGACAAAAGGGAATTATTTTGAAGCTCAAATGCGTCTATAGGTTCCACTATTGCATACCAAAACACAATAACTTTGAAATAATTATTGATTAGTATTATTTTCAATTTCTGGTTTGACTCTGGTATTTATGTATGAACCTATTAATGAAGGGTAGGGGGAGGCTGGGCATATAAGGGGCATTTGAACTCCATTACCCTCTGGAATTTGACTTGCCAATCAATAATTCATAAATACACAACCAAGTATTCTTATAGGGATATAATTTAGTCTGCAGTCTGCATTTGTCGCACACCGTATAATTTGTCAAAGGTGGGGGAGTTTGATCCGATTTGAAATGCAAGTGCAAGTAGAACAATCAAAATGTTTTCATCCTTGTGCTTCTCAGTTTACATGTAATATGGACACTTGCACTTGTGTGCCAAGTAAAAACCAGGCTTTCTTAGATGTGAAGGTGCATGTAGGCTTCTTAGTACAAATATTATCTACAATTCATAAGTATATGTGTAACAGAGGTAATGAGAAGAGTGAGGGGGAGTGTCAAGAACCAACAACGAACCGTCAACCGACAAAGTTAAAAGTTGTGGCTGGGGAAGGAAAGAACCGTCAACAAACCAAGATGAGAGGAGTCAGAGCTGGAGCAGGAAAAAAATCGCCAACACATCAAGACGGAACGAGTCGAGGCTGGAGCAGGAAAGAATAGTCAAGACAACAATCGAAAAGACAACCACCACGGAGGATGGATGGATGGTGGGAAAAAGAAACGAAAGAAAACTAAGGTAAAAATAGGAAATCGTCAAATGAAAGACTACCAAGAAAGCTGCGTCAGTGGTCACTCCCAGGAAATGTTTGAAAAGTTACCGGACGACGACAATGGTCTCTTCCAAGGAAAAATCAAGGACAATGGTCCCTTCCCAGTAAAGACTGATAGTAGACCAGAAGATGTGGAAAATAATCCCTCCACAAGAGCAATCGATAGTATGTCGGAGGATGAAGACAATGGTTTCTCCCCTAGAAACATTGATAGCATGTCGAAGGACGAAGACAATGGTCCCTCCCCAGAGAAGATCGATAGCATGTCGGAGGGTGAGAATAATGGTCCCTCCCCAGGGAAGTGTGAGAGAATGTCGAAGGCCGAAGACAATGGTCCCTCCCCAGAGAAGATCGATAGCATGTCGGAGGGTGAGAACAATGGTCCCTCCCCAGGGAAGTGTGAGAGAATGTCGAAGGCCGAAGACAATGGTCCCTCCCCAGAGAAGATCGATAGCATGTCGGAGGGTGAGAACAATGATCCCTCCCCAGGGAAGAGCGAGAGAATGTCAAAGGATGAAGACAATGGCCCCTCCCCAGAGAAGATCGATAGCATGTCGGAGGATGAGAACAATGATCCCTCCCCAGGGAAGAGCGAGAGTATGTCGAAGGACGAAGACAATGACCCCTCCCCAGAGAAGATCGATAGCATGACGGAGGGTGAGAACAATGATCCCTCCCCAGGGAAGAGCGAGAGAATGTCAAAGGACGAAGACAATGGCCCCTCCCCAGAGAAGATCAATAGCATGTCGGAGGATAATAATAATAATAATAAAAGCTTTATTTAACCTGGAAAAAAATCTATCAGCATTTATAATCAAAAGCTCTTATGAGCGACTCGTGAATGATATGTTAAACTTATTCCACTAATGGTTGTTACATAAAACAGTCATTTCTGCCACGGCAACTTTCCCGATCGATTGACTCTACCGAAGCCAAGCCTACGGTAGTTCAAAGTTAGGTCAGCGTACTAACAACAATATAAAGAAATCTCTATGTTAATGTTAACAGCCAATGTTAAGTGCGTCATAGTAGTCGAACGGTTAACGACGTGGACTTCAAATTCGAAGGTCGCCGGTTCAAATCCCAGAAATGTTAAAACGAAAAATATGTTTTTACAATTTACGACCTCTTACTTCTTTTTTTCTTTCTCCTTTTTAATGAATCTATTACAGATGCAATTCATACAATTGGAAAAGGCAAATAAAGTGAAAAAACGACATATACTGTCCCGAAATTAACATCAGTCGAAGTCCGCAGTTCGTGCTTTGAAAATCGAAAAAACTTTATCCAAACACGCATTTCAGCCCTTCAAAGATTTTCAATGATCTGTTCTCCGGAAGTCAAGTATTTTCTAAGGTTATTTCTTCTATTTGGAACTCTTACAAGCTATAAATCGAGCCGAAGAGTCATTCTAAGAAGCTATGAGCCTACGGTAGTCCAAAGTTAGGTCAGCGTACTAACAACAACACAAAGACATCTCTATGTTAATTTTCATCCTAACGTTAAATTCGCCAAAGGTAGTCGAGCGGTTAATGGTCTGGACTTCAAATTCGAAGTTCGTCTCTGGAGTCGCGGGTTCAAATCCCAGAAGTGTGGAAATGAAAAAATTAACAAAAAAATCACTAAATAAAATAATAAAATAAAATAATATAATAGAAGGAAAAAAAAAAGACGAAAAAAAAGATAAATTTATAATTTAATACATAAATTAATATTCATAAATTAAAGTTTACAGCCCATCGAGCGAGCGAGCGAGTGAAATTTGCATATCTGTTTCCACAGCTATACTCATTTCATTACATTCACTCGTAAAAATGACACAACAACAAAAATATAATGGCATAAGTTCATTTGGCGCCCTGCTGCTGTTTCCTTGGTGAAGTTCATTAAACGAAAAAGAGCTCTTCATTTAAATCATTATACTGACGAACCCTTCTTCCTTTTTAGACGTGTGACACTGAACAAACTGTTTCGAAGGACGATAAAGTGGTCGCCTTCTGTTGGGACATCAACGATTTCCCGGCAAGTCTCG
This sequence comes from Desmophyllum pertusum, assembly GCA_029204205.1. Lineage (NCBI taxonomy): Eukaryota > Metazoa > Cnidaria > Anthozoa > Scleractinia > Caryophylliidae > Desmophyllum > Desmophyllum pertusum. The sequence continues at coordinate 85,398 of MU825876.1, forward strand.
CTAAACAGAGAGACGCGAACCAGGAGCCTCTCACAAGTGATGTGTTCTACTGTGAAGGACAAAGGTGGACGGGTGTGCTAACAGGGGACAAAAACGTGTATCTGCAGTTGATGTCATCATCACACCCAGTTACTGCAGAGATAAGGTAAGAAAGGAAGGAAAATAGGGTGCAATGTTTTAAGAAATGATGCGCACTGTGTAAATTCGTTGCAATTTCATCCGAACATACAGTCTACTCAGAGCACACATTTCAACATTCTAGAATCTATTTCCCTCAGCGAGATAGTAAATCCTTCAATGCCACTTTCAATTTATTGCTTGGAAATTGCATTTGACATACCCACGAGTTATCAACCAATAATGCACCAATCAAAGTAAATTCCCTGTTTCTATTCTCTCTGGCCAAATACAAAGATAATTGCACCAAAAACTGTGAAAAGTAAACTCCTGAATGTTTTCACACATAGGATAGTGATGATGCCACGGGAAGAAAAGCAGGAAGTCTTTACGTTAGATCAAGTAACGTTGAAGGAGGGAGAAATGTGGGACGGAACTTCCAAGATATGAATCAATGGGTAGATGAAACCGGCAGACTTAATATTAAATTCATAATTTATTACATTAGGTTTTAATAATACAATAAAACTGATTTAAATTTTACAATAGCGATTTTAATATGATTACAATAATTAATTTTCCGTTTACAATAATTAATTACAATTAATTACAATCATGATCATTTCACAATTTATTGTCCAATGCTGCAATGTTACAATAATTATCCATAGAGATACGTTACCGTTCAATGCCACTTAAGGTGACCTGTAGCAGTTTCCTGCATTTTTTCAGCCGTTTTACTTTGATGGATCAAGCAACCATTCTTTGTCAGTTGACGCAACAATAATTACGACACTCAATTGAAAATCACTCTAATGAGATTAAAGTACAGATCTTGGTTTAAAATGGTTGATAGTATAGATGTTTTAAAGAAATTCAAAGTTACACGTCAAAAATTTAAAATGAAAATCAAATAGCCACAATACGTCTGCATTCTTTAGAGTACAAGTAACGGGCGAAAACTAGCACTGATAACCATCCCAGGTTAGTTGTAGTCCAGGAAACCGTTTAACAGCTAAGTTGTAGTGCTCTTAGTGCGCGCAACGCAAAACACAGATAATAAATAAATCTCTTATTAGACATTTTAGTGTGTATAGTATCGATTTAAATGTTTACCCGAAATACTGCAAGGCTCGTAAAAATATACAGCAATATTATACACACTAAAATGTCTAACTGTAAAATGTATATATTATGCCTAAGTGACGGCAGTCTACAGTATTGAGTATTGAAAAGTTGACACAAAATATATTTATAATGGCCGGCACTCGAGAGTCGTTGAGTCGTGTGTAGGTTACAAAGTGCAAAGATAGTCCAACAAAAGACAAAGACTATGACTCTGTTACACATGATAGAAGTTAATTAACTATGTGGGATAAAATAAAAATATATGTTGTTTAGAACATATGCAAAGGAAAAACAATGTTCAGAAAGAAGCATAAATATAAACTGATTTTCTAGTAGTGGCTAGTTGTTTATTAGATGGTTTAGTGTACTACAGTATAGTATACTTGTACGACTTATCTAGTGTCACGGATCTCACGGACCTATAATGTTTTAGTTGCGTTTTGTTTATTTGGGCTCAAGGCTTCACTATTTTGATTGCAATAGGAATATTTAATACTCTTTCAGACGAGTGAAAGTTAACAATAAAAATTATGTGAAACTATAAGCCTGACTTGTTGTTATGTGTAATTTACCTGTAATTTTTTAGGAAGGTGTGACACACTTGTTATTAGCTTCTCTGGAGTGGGAGGGGGGTAGGCAGATAGGGGGGGGGGGGACCCCAGTTGGAAGACAAATTTGTAAATTGTCTTGAAAAACTATAAAATGAAATTCGTTTTTCTCAATTTCCCAAAATATCAAGAAAAAAATTAATCCCTCCTTTCTTTTTCCCTTCTGTTAGAGTAAGCTCGATATGGCTGACCTTGATTCGCTTCACGTGGGACATGCGTAAAAAGAATATTTAGAGATTAAGGCCATGTTACACATGGTAATTTTTCATGCAACTTGTCTCGCAATTTTGTTGCGGAACAAGTTGCACGGAAAGTTGCTAAGTGTAACACCCCATTTTTTGCAACTGCAACGCAACAAAAGTGTTACGTTGCGAGTTGCAAGAAAAGTAGAACTATCCTCTACTTTTCGCAACGTTGCGAGACAAATTGCGCGTGTGACATGTCAATGACAACTTGCAACGCAATTTTGTTAAAATGAGCCAATTAGAGCGCGTCCTTCGCTCGCGCAGATTTCTAGATGGCGGCCAGAGAAAGGCGCCTTGCAAGTTGAGAAAAAAAATTGCGAACGTGTGACACCCCTTCTGCAACTTGCAATGTTTTTCAGTCGTCATCGTTGCGTTGCAAGTTGCAAGGAAAATTGCCTCGTGTAACATGGCCTTAAGAATAAGAATAATACTGCTTTTATAGGCGCATTTAAGAAACTCAATGCGCTTATAAAGCTATATAAAGAGTGAAGAGGCAAGAGGCTTCAGTGTTCATGACTTCATGGCCCCCAGTTTCACCATTCAATTATGTATCCAAGAAACTATGTTGTAGTTAGGAAAAATTTTGATATTTTTCGGAAAAATTTTTGATAGTTTTCAGGAAAATTTTGATATTTTTCTGAAAATTTTTGGGATTTTTCGTTAAGTTTGAGATTTTTAAGAAAATTGTCGAGATTTTTAGAAACTATTTTTGAGATTTTTAGAACTTTTTTTGATATTATCCAGATAAATTTTTAGGCGATTTTTTTGGATTTTTGTAGATAAGCCTAGTGATCATGAATTGTAATAATCGTTTATCCGCGTGCTTTTGAAGACGCTGTCCAAAGCATTTTCAAAACGGTGGCTCCATAGAGCTGTGTGAGGCCCCGTTTACCACGGACACGGTTTCATATGTAACCGTATCGTTTTATATACGGTACGTTTACACGGAAACGATGTGTAACCGTGTATTTTTGAAAACACTGTCCAAAGTGGAGCTTTTTCAAAACGATACGGTTGGTTATTAGTGTCGTGTAAACGGGGTAACCGTGTAGATTTGAAAACGAGTGGCACGCGCGAAAACTACAAGGTTCTTACTCATTTGTGTCCAGCCCGTCACGACCATGACGTAATGGCTCCGTCAATTCCAAGCCCGACCATCCCCACCCCCCCCCCCCCCCCGGGCATTTGTAGTGCATTTTACAACTTTTCCATCCCTAGGGTGGGGCATCTGCTATAACCGGGCAGCCCGGGGTGGGGCATTGTCAAAGGCAACGCGATCTTTCGTATTTTAAAAGACGTGCACGTTTTGTTGTTTATTTAAAATTTCCTGATTGCCCCCGATAGAAAAATATAAAAACTGAGTTGATATTAAACCTCGTTTGAGTCCCGCACTTTTCAAGTGTACCGTAGCCCCACCCCCAACCCACATTTGCAAACATTTGCACCGTTGCTTTCCACGTGCGAACCAAAGATGGCGGAACGAAGCTTCGACATCAACACCTTTGCAGTTGTAATAAAAAAAATGTTCCAAAAATCATGATTACAGGTATAAATAAAGAGCTATGTATTTGTGAACAATTATAGTGTCCATCATTAATAGTTCTGCTTGGAATTTAGATTTTTAAATTCCTCAATCCTCTCAAAAAAGTTTTTGAACTTGTCCCGTGGGTCGGGCATTTGCACTGCTCCTGAAGCCCCACCGTGGGGATTTTTGTGCATGTAAGCTGACCCCACCGTGGGGCATTTTCAACCTTCTGACAAAAAAATGACAAATGCCCGACAAATGCCCGGGGGGGGGGGGGGGGGGATGAGCGGGCTTGGAATTGACGGAGCCATAGCTTCACCGAAAAGGAAAAATCGTTTTCGTTTAAACAATTCGTACATCCATGTACTTTTGAACACGGAAATGGATTTGTGTACCCGTGTAGATTTGCAACCTGCCTGAGAGTTGACGAGAGTTGGCCCAATCATTCTTCATTTGGCGCGCGACCGCTTCCCATCCCTTTTTTCTACACGTGTTTTTGGGCGTGCGACAAATCATTGCAAACCCCTCCCCCTTCTCGCAGCAAAATAAATTCACTACGCTTGGTAATTACAATAAAATGGCAAGTTAACTCGGTCCAGATGCAAAGAAATTCAAAAGCTTACGCGTACAATTAGCGCGCGCGTGCTGAGTGCGAGTACTTACAGTGACGTAGTTCGCGCATGCACGATAGGAAATCGAGCGGTTGTGTGCAGAGGTTCCTTCTCGTCGCGCGCGGAAAGATAAGTGAATCTCTGTCTCGCATATGCAGGGTACGTGGAATAAGAACTGAATGGCGGAACGATACGAGAACGGGAGGAACGATACAAACTCTTATAAATCGAGTCTTTGTAACACAATACGCTTAGGGTGTACAGATATAAAACTACTAGTTATTACCATTTTTTCCGCGAAACCATCCAGTTTCGCCCTAAATTGCAGACTTTGCAGGGTAATTTGTTTTTTTCCAGTGCTTGGTGTGGGTTAATTAGATCGGTTTAATATTTATGAGTGGGACGTGGGATGATGGAAAAAAACTGATACGGCACTGCCATTTCAGGTGTAACTGTAATTTTAGTAATCGAGAACGTTCTTTTTAGCGTCTTGATGCGTATATAGTTGCGTTATGCATCGTGCAGCCACCGGAGATAGGTTAATTATTGACATCAACAGATTTTACGTATCATCAGGATCATGTTCGCGTCACCACGCTTTCGATTTTCTTTCGATCGACCTTGCGTTGACTAGAGTATGGAACAAGTTTACAGCAACCGTTCGTTTAAAAGGACATTCATCTTTTTAAACAAACACTTGGAGGCAGTGCCGACAGGCAAGAAATGGAAAGCGCTCGAAAATAGTGGCAGAGTGAAAGAACTATTTTTTACCAAAAACCACTCTGCTGATGACATTGGGCGGTTGTTGTTGGCAAGCTTCCCATCATTACTGGGACAAAACATCAAGAGGTAAGCTTTTACTTTACAATGTGTCTTTTTATATAAGGTTGCCTTTACACAAGCTTGCAGCTTAATTAAAGAATATTTCAAAGCGTAAAACCAACCACTTTATAGAAATACAGCAAATGAGCATGTGTCACATGATCTGTTGGTTGTGCAAAAACGCTGCAGTAAAGCTTAATAGTTGAAATCGGACAATTTGATTTGTGGTTTCTTTAGTTGCTCTACCCATGTGCAGCGACTCAATGTACGTAGTTGTGAGAATAATATCAAAGATCAACTTTTAAAATTTATCTCGCGATCGTGGTCCTTGAGCGCCTTGCGTCCGAGTAAGATTGGGTCGAGGTCAAAATGATACAGTAAGACTAGAAGTGTTAATTTTAAAATTGGGTAGCAAACATGTGAGGTATTCTTTGTGTTTTGGCTTGCATGTATGTATAGGTTATATTTAAACTTTGATTATATATAAAAGGTTGTTGTTGTTCTTAAATTCCAGTCCAGTCGTGTATTACGACGGTATTTAAAGTTAATAGCCTTACCTTGAATACTCGAATAACTGCCTGGGGAATCTTATTCGAGGATTTACGGTATCGGCTTTTATATTGGTTGCTTTATTTGTTACAGTTAAATTTTATATTGTACATGTAGAAAGCTTTTTTTACTCACAGCAACTATTGCCTGTACACTGCTGCAATGATTACCACTGATTTCATTGCTACAGACATTCCAAAGTCAAACTGGCCTGACTGACTGTGAAGTTGGCAATACACTTCCGTCAATCATGCATAACGACTGACTAGACATGTCTAGACATTATTATAAAAGTAGAAAAAAGTAGAAAGCAGTCAGCCTTTCAGTACATTACAATCGTGGGTGCATGATTTTATCGTACGACAGGAGAAAAGCCATATAAGGTATGCGTGATTGACGGAAGTATATAATATTTTGATTTTGAAGGTCGTACGGAGTGGTAATATAATAACTCAATGATTTAATTTTATTTCTGACAGCTTGACCTTTATCAAGTCATATGACAAAGGCCATGCAATGACTATTATGTCCAAAAGTTTACCAAGTGGTGCAGAATTGATGTCAAAATTTTTGGGCGCCAACAGAGTGTTCTTCTTGTTGCCTGTTATAATTTATTTTTCCTTTAGGTCAAACAATAATTTGTTATTTTCATCTTTTTCAAGATTTAATATTTATTTATTTTCAGGATTATTGAAATACAGTGTATCTAGGATGTTATGCGGAATTTTTTAGAGAAACCAAATCATGTTTGTAATAGGATCGAGGTTCCCCTTTTAAAAAATTGGGATTGCATTAACAGGAAATTTAATCATCATCAATTAAGGTTTTGTTGAATAATTAAAAAACAAGCCTGATTCAATAGTTTGCATAGGTTTCTTTGGGGGGGGGGGGGGTGAAAGTGACAATTAATTCATTTTTTGAAGATATATTTTTATTTTATTTTCTCATAGTATATATAATGGGGTTGTATTTGAATTCAAGCTAAGTTAAACGCATGACAAGTAGTGGCCAGCGGTACCCAGCATGATCGTAGGGTTGCGGGGTGGCCTGGGGGTTTTGGTAGGGCCCCTTATCATCTTACAGCTCTCCTGTGGATGTCAAGCCATTTCGTGTGTGTTGCCTTTCGTTGTCGGCCGCTTGAAGTATATATATATATATATATATATATATATATACACGATCAACCTGGTCAATTCTCACCACTGCAGCCGCCTACAAACAACAAAGCAAAGCGATGCAATCTCTGCTCAGCAGAAAAATTTTACATAATCAAAGCCGATAACTCAACACTATTAAACAAAAGATCCGAACTCATTTCAAAATGCCGCCACGAAAACAAATACTATCTATCAAACTTCAAAGTAGACCCCACATGAATACAATAGTATACTAATTATAAACTTCTCACGCTGTAATATTACCATAAATTATTGTATATAAGGTATATTTTTCACCGTAATAAAATACTGTCTGACGATCGCCCCAAGGCGTGAAACTCGGAGTAACAGAAATCTTACGGATCCTCTTTGACTCATAATATATATATATATATATATATAATATAGTTTGTGTAAGTGGAGCAAACAGCGAAACTTCTTCTTTCCCATAGCTTCTCTCTAACTGATATTAATAATATATTTTATTCCTCTAAAATTCTGTAGACAGAGGACCAAATCAGATCCTTGCTGGGATGCCAGGTTAGGGAAAAAATGCATTGATGTCAATATCAATTATTAATACATGTAGTACCCTCCTGCCATGGTCTAAACAGCCTGCGTAACCAATTAACCTTGCTTTGCTTACCAAGGGTTTCATTCAAAAGGCACTTACATGAAACGTGTGCAACGGAGGAACTTCATTCTTACAGTAGTTGGTGAGAAAAACTATTAACATAGAGGCATCTCACCCTTCACTAGTGATTTACCGATTATATTAATGTGAAATGATCTTTGATTGCATTATTTTGGTATTTCTGCTTTTTAAAGAGTATACAATGATTCTCGGAATACACATTATTTATAGAAGATATGTATAATTATTACATTATCTGAATGTGATTCCTTTATATTAAATTCTCATTATAACTTAATCGATTGAATATTATACAAATACCATGTGCATTTGGCATCCATGTTTGACTACACACATTACAAGAAGAATAGTTAAATTCGATGGTTAATTCTTGAAATTAAACTGAATTTGCCCCTTCCCTGCCGTGACAAAATGAATTAACATTTACTCTAAAAAAGTAGATTTAATAGTGACTTTAAGTACTATCAAATACAGTCGAACCCTCTCCACAAACGGCCACCTGGGGGACAGAGGTAAAATGGCTGTCTGTAGGAGGAGGATTATAGGGGTGTAATATGACCACCTTTTTTGGCGGGGGCGGGAACAACCGTTGGCTGTGAAGTTTCTATTTTTACTATTGACTTAC
>MU825876.1:93939-117415 GCA_029204205.1 Desmophyllum pertusum
ATAATTTGTGTTGCAAAAAAAAACAAAAAAACTCAACATTAAGACTGGGAAGGGGGAAAAAACTACAGTATTGTGCAAAAGTAATGCAGTGAATTTCGACGAAATTCCTTGCTTTTCGGGCTTTTCGACGAAATATCGCTCCAAACGAAATTTCGGCAACAATTCGCCGTATTTTTGTGACGTCTATTGTTTCAATCCATGTGAATTTTCTAGCGTAAATTCGCGCTGGCTCGACATATCGCTTCGAATTTTCGAGCGATAATTCGCTCTTCTCCAAAAATTCGCTTTGAAATTTCGAGCAATAATTCGCTCTACTCGAAAATTCGTTGTGAATTTTTCGAGTGATCTTTTGTTATGTTCGCCAATTCGAGCCTTCGAGCAAAGTTTAGCATATTGAGCGGACGTAAATAGCCGAAACCCGTATGCGTATGCAAACTCACGATAGAGTCGACCAACATTAGGTAACTAGTTCTTTTAAGCTCACCTGGTTATTCTCCAAAGAAAGCTCAATTGTAGTAGCATTGCAGTTCTAATGAAACTACTTCTTAGTCGCCAAAAAATCCCATAAACACACAACGAAACGCAAGACTTTTTCCCCGCTGTAACCCCAGTCTCCGCGCGGCCTTGTGATTGGTTAATTTCATTACCATAGCGACAGTTCATGATTTTAGCATCAGAGATTCGACGGATAGAATTATTAGGCTTTCAAACTCTAGCAGCAATCATGCCTAAAGTTTCAAATTATACAAGAACTCGAATTGAGCTTCTTCACGAGCAAGGTCTCCACCCAGCTGGAATATTTAGGTCCCTGAGAAGTGAAGGTTTACTCGTCAGCCTTGCTAGTGTTACTCGCATTATCAAGAAGCTACGACTTACCGGCTCCCTGGCAATCTACCGCGCTCCGGAAGACCAACAAAGCTATCTATAGAAGCAAAAACTTTTATAGATCAGCAGATGCGCAACGATGACGAAATGACCAGCGGCCAGATCCAGAAGAAGCTTGCAAGACGTGGCACTGTAGTGAGTTCTTCCACAGTCCGAAGATCGCGCAAGCAGCAAGGTTGGACTCTACAGCGGACCGCGTATTGTCAGCTCATACGAGACGCCAACAAGGTGAAGCGATTGGAGTACGCTCGGCGTGTAATGGAAAGTGGTGACACTTTTCATAACGTGATCTTCAGTGACGAGTGTTCCGTTTCCCTTCAGCAGTATCGGCGCACCTGCTACAGGAAGGTCGACGAGCCGACGAAACGCAAGCCAAAACCAAAGCATCCGCTGAAGGTCCATGTTTGGGCTGGGATTAGCAGACATGGTGCCACAAAGATATGTATCTTTGATGGCATCATGGATGCTGATCTCTTTTGCAGCATCCTTGATACCACGCTTGTTCCTTTCATCCAAGAGAAGCTTCCCGATCACCGGTTCATGCAAGATAATGACCCGAAACATACCTCGAGACGAGCGCAGGCCTTCTTCGAAGAGAAGAACATCAACTGGTGGCGTACCCCTCCTGAAAGTCCCGACCTTAACCCGATTGAGGACATGTGGCATGAACTCAAGTTCTACTTGGAATCGAAGGTCAAGCCACGCACCAAACAAGAACTGGTGGATGGCATCAAGAAGTTCTGGGAGAGGAAGATCACGCCGGCTAAGTGCGCAAGATACATCGATCACGTTTTGCACAAGGCAATTCCAGCTGTGGTGGAGGCACAAGGTGCTGCAACCAAATACTAAACCGCGCCCTGCATAAGTCGGCTAGAGATTCGACATTGCACTGTAGGTCGCTAAAAACGGCTCTTTTAGGAGCCACCACATCTCATAAAAGTCAATGACCAACGAGATACAAGATTAATTAAAGTACCAATACAACCCACCCATTAGATAAACTATGCATACCGTTTCTATTTTTAGGGCTGAAATTAAGAAAAAAATTGGTCCTTATTTATAATGCACGTTTATTGAACTATATGCCAAACTGAATTAAGTCAATTTAGAAGTAAAAATCACCGGATTAATAATGTCTGTGAACAGACTATGCGCGAGGAAGTAATGTGACGCAAGCTAGTGGATGACTTTATACCTGCGCGAGATGCTCTAGAATTGATAGTGATAATTATTTCGTCATCAAAGTCTGAGAAGTGTGCTTCTACAGTCGGGGAAGCGTACCCGTAAAAAAAAAGTGCGCGCTTCTTAGTCCTCCTGACCGCATGCTACAAAAAAACATGGTTTAAAAAAATATAGTGTAGCTTGGGCGTGCTAATAATAATCAACAAAGTTTTTTAGCTAAATGACGCCAAAAATAAGTTTTTGTCTCGTTATAAAATGAAGTAACAACACTAATGAGTTCTTACAGTGTTTAGGGTATAATTATAATATCAATAGACACGCGAAAGGACAGCAAGTGTATTGTTGTGCGAAGTTGTTTTGATAAAACCGACGGTATGCTTAGCGTGTAAAAATGAATCTTTTGAATTGATCACATTGTTATTTGCCGCGGAATCTACAATAATAGTCCAGCTGTTATCGACCAAAAAAATGCTGAATTGTTCAAATTGGTGATAAAAGCATGAAACTTTCACACATCACTAATGACCCGAAGGGGAATATTTCCTGATATAGGGCCAAGTCAAGTTAAGCCCTGGGGCCGAGAACTGCGCATGTCAGAAATCTGCCAGCATGGAAACGAGGCTGAAACCCAAAACAACCTCAAACAGTACTGTATGGACTTTTTATGGAATAAAAAAGTTTCAATATGATTCCTCGACCAGTTTACTATGTGTTCATGGTATTTTGGGGCCTGCATGTGGTCATGTGACCACTTTTTAAGGATATTCATAGCGAGGCTTGGGTACCCTCTTTGGTGGAATTTTGAATACAAGCTGTAATTATCCCGAAATGGATTTTTTATATTGTTATGGTGGTTTAAAAAGGTTTTCAGGTTTCTACTCACTTTGTTTTCAATGAGCTGTTGGTTTCTGAGCGATTCTGAGCAGTTTATATTTACACTGGGGTCCAGGTCCCCCACGGTTTTCAAGATGGCAGCCTCTATGTGTTCTTGCAGTTGTTCAAGGTATGTAATAAATGTTTTAAAAATAGCAAATAAGGATTGATTTGGGGGGATTCTTTCAATAAGAATTGTTTCTAATATGTTATTCGAAGTTCCTAGCATATATATCTGACAAGTAAATGTGGTTTAAGCCAAAATTGTAATGTGAAAGTTTTCGAACGGTAAACTAAGCTAACTTGAAGATTTCGATTATATTTTCAGTTGACCATGGACTGGAAACTTTGCATAATATGCCAGAAATCCAAAAAAGAAAGTCTTCAATGCCCGGCTCGATCCAAACGAAAAGACGCTGGGGCTGGATATTTTTCTTTCATCCTGCATGCTGTGGAATTTAAGAAGTTAGGTATTGCCGTGACACAAGTTGACGTAGAGATCCCGGGAGTAGAACAGACTTTGACTAATAACAATGCATCTTGGCATAAATCATGCAGAGATCTCTTTAATAATACGAAGCTTGAGCGTGCAAAGAAAAGAAAATTAGCGGAAAGTGATGAAGACGAAAAATATTGTCAATGAAGAACCTTCCAGATCAAGTCCTGTCAAGTCAAGGCGATCTTCGATAAACGGTCGTTTCTATCCGAAAAACCTACAATGTTTTTTCTGTGAAAAGTACGATAGCACAGATAACTTACATCGTGCTTCAACCTATGAGGTAGACCAAAAAGTTCGAGAATGTGCCATGCTTTTGAATGATAGAAGTCTAATTGCTAAACTCTCTGCTGGTAGTGATTTGATCGCTATTGAGGCGAAATACCATGTCAATTGTTTGGTAAGCCTATATAACAGAACAAGGCCGTTCAGGAAAGAATGCTCCAAATCTAGCGATGAGATACCTGTAGATCTTGAGGAGCTTGCGTTCGCAGAGCTGATAGCTTACATCGAGGACATTCTAGAAGTAGAAACAGCTGTCCTTACATTATCGGAGCTAGTGCAATTCTACCAATGTAAGCTCAAGGAACTTGAAGCAGACTGTGGAAAGGTTAACTCTACGCGATTGAAAGAGAGAGTGCTAACGGAATTTCCTGATCTAACTGCACATGCGGAAGGTCGTGAAACCCATTTGGTATCGAGGCACGTAATAGGAGGTATTCTGACAGAAGTGAAAAACAGGGATTCAGATGCGTGTTGCCTTGCGAGGGCGGCACATATCGTGAGGAAGGACATACTCAATGTGAAGAACTCGTTTAACGGAACATTTCCAGCAGAATGCCAGAAACACTCTATCCCAGCATCTTTGCTTACGTTAATTGGCATGCTGATAAAAGGCCCCTCCACCAAGTCTGACCCATCAGATAGCCAGGCATGTATTTCCATCACCCAGTTAGTTGTATTCAACAGCATTTCAAGGTCTCGCAATCGGCCAGATGCCACTGGTAGTACGCACCATATCAGATCACGGGAGTGCCCACTACCTATATATACAGCCTTGAAAATACACGGAACTACAAGAGACAGGTCTCTCATCGACGCCTTTTACAGCCTTGGCTTGTGTATAATCATATGATCGCCTGCTCACTGTATCTACAGAAATCACCAACAGTGTTCTTGATAGGTAAATACGCCATTAAATGTTATTGTGTCCTGTATTGTGTCGATGCCTTCATAGATCACCACCAAAATCCATTACCAGCTGACAATAAAAAGGCCATTTATTATCATACACTGTATGTATCATAGACTGTATACACTGTATTCTGTACTATCCACTGTATTCTGTACTATCCACTGTATTATCCACGGACAGATATTTTAAATTATTCGAAATTATCAATGTCTCAGCTGATGCCATTCGAATTGGCTTCGAAAACACTTACCTGGACATTGATCAATTCGGATATCATCAAAACCTCATTCTATAATTGTTTATCATTAAAATCATTATTGGTTATTGTCGCACTTAATTGTAGGTATGAGCGTGAAGGCGTCGTATGCCCATCCCAGTTGAGAAGAGGGTTATTTACCACCTCGGCTGTCGATAACATCGACCATAACACGAGTGCTACAACCTCTCAGACATCCTTCCACGGAACAGCCATTTCACTAGTGCAGCACCCGTCTACTATCAACAAAGGAATCCCAAGAGCCACAGACACGTTCGACCCCACTACTTCTTCTACCACCAAGACCATATCTCATCTTCCATCGAGTTACAGTGAAGTTCCTCCCATGACGAAACTCAACAGCGACTTACATGCTCCACTTGTTTCCGAGCAGTCCCTCGCGTGCCCTGCCCTTCATGAGGCAAGTTTGATAGACGAGGAGAAGGAATGGCTTACAAGCACACAGAAGCTCATCTCCAAAGACAAACTTGACCCCAAAGATTGGGTGTCATGGGCAGCGTACAAAGCTTCACAATCTGTGCTGTCTAGCTATCAGCCAGCAATAATCACCCTCCTGCCGATGTTTATTGAGAATGCACATTCTATGGCTATGATAGCACATAGCATGCGAGTTATCAAGGCTGCTGTGGAACATGTTAACCCCTCCCAAGCTCCAGTCATTGCTCTTGACCAGCCCTTGTTTGCCCTAGCCAAGCAAATACAGTGGACACTACCTGAGTTCAGCGAGGATAAATTTGTAGTCATGATGGGGGGACTCCATATCGAGATGGCTTCCTTCAAAATGCTTGGAAAGTGGCTAAGTGGTAGTGGGTGGCCAGAGGTGATGTGCAATGCAGGGGTTGCAACGCAAGGGGTTGCAGAATCCTTTCTGTTTGCAAGCCATGTGGCCCGCACAAGGCGAGCACATCAGGTGACAGCCGCAAGTCTGTACATCCTAATGGATAAAGCGTACAGTGATTACAAGTCGTCCTTACTAGAGGAGAGCGAGCACAGCAATATCCTGTCATTTGACGATTGGAAAGATGCAAGAGCAAAGTCACCGCATTTCCATTATTGGGCGTTAGTCCTTGACCTCGAGCTTATCTGCCTTCGGCTCGTGAGAGCGTTCAGAGAAGCAGACTTCACACGTTATGTTGATACGATCCGGAAGATTCTGCCCTGGATGTTTGCCATGGACCATCCCAATTATGCCAGGTGGCTCTCGGTTCATTATCGGGATATGTGTCTCCTTCCGTCGAAGCATCCAGACATATACAACCACTTCTGCGACGGTGCATTTGTTGTACACAAGACCACCAGAGTATTCTCATCCATAGCGTTAGATCACGCCCACGAGCAAGTGAATGCTGAGGTGAAAGGTGAAGGAGGCGCCGTCGGTCTCACCGAACATCCAGCAGCTCTAAGAAGATGGATGGTGGCTGGCCCGGAGATATCCAGAATGATTCACGAGTTCGAAGGAAGCATGTCCTCAGCAGAGCAACGAGACCACCATGAACAGAAGCCAGGTGTGCAATCAGCTTTCTCCCGTGACGTCGTCAACACTGTGTCGTGCCTCGAAGAATTTGGTAATCCCTTTCTAGATGAAAGCGAGAACCTAATGGCGATCCATACAAAGGACATCATGGGCGATCAGGTTGTTAAAACTGTCAGGAACGCGAGCAAGATTGGAGAGGAGCAGTTTAGGTCGTTCTTCAAGGGAAGATTCATTGATGGAAAGCCAGTTACAGACACTCTTAAGAAGAACAACCTCCCTACTTTGAGTACTCCAATCAAGAAGGCAGTTTCAAAGGACAAGGCCAAGGTCAAAGTCTTGAAGGAGGACTGTTCCTTGTTCTCACGGCTTTACATAGCCTGCCAAAACCGCGATGGAAACTTGGAGGACTTCTTTACATATGAGAATCAGCCATGGCCGCCATCCCTCTCAGAACTCGGTCAACTTCGAGGAGGAGTGAAAGCAGACCTGTTGAAGTGCTTACCGTACACTACACCACAGAGTCCCGCGCAGCCAGCAGTAGACGCCGTCATTTTGGATGGTGCGGTGATCGTGCAGATGCTGGAGCCACGTACGGCTCGCACATTCGACGAATACTCCACAACAGTCTTCGCACCTTACGTCTTGAAGCACCTCGAGACTGCTAAACGAGTGGATCTTGTGTGGGATGTTTATCAGGATGATTCGCTGAAGAAATCTCTTCGAGAAAAGAGAGGTGCTGGGCAGCGACGAAAAGTGGTAGACTCTACAAGAATCCCGCGCGACTGGAAAGGTTTCTTAAGAGTAGATGAGAACAAAGAAGAACTGTTCAAGCTTCTCGCAACAAAGGTACGTTTGACAAAAAAGGCAAAATTGAACAGCTTATGGATTGAAATGTTACATTACATTCATGTTTTGATTGCATTCTAGGTTGTTTCACTGGCAGTTCCTGATGGTAAAGAGATCTACTCTACTCATGGTGAAAACGTGCTGTGCTCTTCCAACAGAACAGATATAGATGTCCTCGCGCCATGCAACCACGAAGAGGCAGATACCCGTATTATGGTCCATGCTAATGATGCATCTTCGTGTGGATATCGACGCATTAAGATCAGAAGCAACGACACTGATGTGGTAGTTCTAGCGGTGTCCATTGTCAGCACCCTTCCCATCGATGAGATGTGGATAACGCACGGAGCCGGGAAGAATGTCCAGAATATCCCAGTACATGCTATTGCCGCGTCCTTGGGTCCGGCTAAGTCATCAGCCATGCCATTGTTCCACGCACTCACTGGTTGCGATACAGTGTCATACTTCCGAGGACGTGGTAAAAAGACTGCCTGGGATGTATGGGGCGTTTTCCCGGAGCTGACAACAGTGCTGAGTGCCCTAAAGACATCACCCGAAGACATCGCAGAAGAGTCCATGGCTGTTCTAGAAAGGTTTGTTGTCCTTCTTTACGATCGCACAAGCATCCTGACGAGCGTTAATGAAGCAAGGCAACAGCTTTTCTCGAAGAGATCAAGAGAGCTTGACAGCATCCCGCCTACTCGAGCAGCACTTGATCAACATGTCAGGCGAGCAGTGCTTCAAGGAGGACATGTATGGGGTCAAACCCTTCTACGCCAGCAAGTGCTCCCAAGCCCTTCCAACTGGGGATGGCAGCTCCAAGGTCGCCACTGGTCTCCGTATTGGACTGCCCTCTCCCAAGCAAAGAACACATGTTATGAACTCATCCGCTGTGGATGCAAAGTTTCATGTAGCGGGAGGTGCAAGTGTTTAAAGGCCAATCTGACATGCACCGGCCTGTGCTACTGTGGCGGCAATTGCCAACAGCAATAGAAGATAGCTAAGAACACGTTTCATTTGACATGAACTTGATTACTTGATTGTCGAGAACGAGATTGTTTACCCTCTCACAGAAATGTTTCAAGAGAACGAAATAAACTCCGAGGGTTAACAGCTTCAAACCCTACCACCCCCCACCCCTTCCCCCGGCCCTCCCCCCAACTCCACGGGCCCCCTCCCCACTCCCCTTTTGAGTGAAAACGGTTTTAGTAACTGCCGTTGTATTCTTATCTCAAGAAAAAGTAGTTTTCAGTTCCAGAAACCTTGGAAATATAGATGATCTACAAATATATGAGATTTCACCACAGGGTACCCAACCATTAATGACAAGAAAAACAAATATGGTCTTAGAATGGCATAGGAACATTAAAAATCGATGTAAACATGTACAAAACAATACATTGAGTTGTTCTAGTGAGTTTGTGTTGTACAATTCCGGAACACGTGTAGTCTAAGGGGTTTTCTAGTTTTCAGCCTCGTTTCCATGCTGGCAGATTTCTGACATGCGCAGTTCTCAGCCCCAGGGCTTAACTTGACTTGGCCCTATATCAGGAAATATTCCCCTTCGGGTCATTAGTGATGTGTGAAAGTTTCATGCTTTTATCACCAATTTGAACAATTTTGGTCGATAACAGCTGGACTATAACAGCCTCAAGAGGAAAAAACTAATACAAGTTGATCATTAAATATATTGACGGTTGTACCCGCAAAAAAAAGTGCGCGCTTCTTAGTCCTCCTGACCGCGCGCTACAAAAAAACACGGTTTAAAAAAATATAGTGTAGCTTGCGCGTGCTAATAATAATCAACAAAGTTTTTTAGCTAAATGACGCCAAAAATAAGTTTTTGTCTCGTTAAAATGAAGTAACAACACTAATGAGTTCTTACAGTGTTTAGTTTATCAATAGACACGCGAAAGGACGCCAAATGTATTGTTGTGTGAATTTGGTTTGATAAAACCGACAGTATTCTTAGCCTCAAGAGGAAAAAAAAACTAATACGGAAAGAATACAGATGTCCAGAATGATGTTTGCGCTTTTAAACAGTTTAAAACATAAATTTTGTGTATTGATGGTTGTACCCACAAAATAAAAAAACATCATAAGTGCGCGCTTCTTAGTCCTCCTGACCGCGCGCTACAAAAAAAAACACGGTTTAAAAAAATTATGGTGTAGCTTGCACGCGCTAATAATAATCAACAAAGTTTTTTAGCTAAATGACGCCAAAAATAAGTTATTGTCTCGTTAAAATGAAGTAACAACACTAATGAGTGTTTATCAATAGACACGCGAAAGGACGCCAAATGTATTGTCTGCGCGAAATTAGTTTGATAAGAACATTAGTTTTGCATAACACTGTTAATTGGAAAAGCCAATCAAATTGAAATATTTTTGATCCGACTGATCCCAAAGAAAAGTATAAAAAGGCTGAAACTGAACTTTTTTGTCACTCATCATCATTAGTTGACCACTGCTATCACGATCACGAACAACATGGATAAAGCAATCGCTAGAGTTACGTGGAGTCGCGGAAAGTACTCCGATGTTTACCGAACATCTATCGTAGATGAATCCCCGTTAAAACAGGGGCAAAAAGTTAAAGTGCTCTGGGGTAAAACAAGCAAAGAGTATATGGCAGTTGTGGCTTCTTACCCGCTGATCGACGAGATACAAAAACCTCCAGTATCTCAGGAGGAACTTGCGCCACGTCGGGCTAAAGCTAAGAGAACATTGGTAAGTATTTATTTAAGTTCAAATCACTTTGATGCAATTGTGTTTAGACCCGTGCTAATTTGATAGATTTTAACATAATTTTCTGGTCTCAATTCACAGATCCCAGACTCACCTCCAACACCGAAAAAGATTCCCAGGATCAGAAAGGAAAGCCAGAAAAAAAAAAGAGAAACCGAAAGGAAACGTATGTACCCAGTTATTTTATTTTACTGTCACATTTTGTGATCACCGACTAGTTTTATCAACAAATCGGCAGCTTCGTAGTTGCTTCGAGAAAGGCTGTGTTCGAGATCGCAGGAGTTTATACGTCGCATTTCTGTCGCATTTCAGTCGCCCAAATGTAATTCAAGTTCCAGAAAACTTGCTTAAAACGCTTTAAATCAGCATAATTCCCAAACATTTGAACTCGTTATTGTCTTATTCTGTATTTTGCACGTTCACGTTCAAACGAGTCTCCAACTCATCCGTGATATGTGGATAAATAAATTACTTACAATTACTTACTTAACGTTAGTCAAATCAAGCAATACCAGCGATATTTAAGCGGCTTGAATTACAATCGAAGCGAATGAAATGCGACGTACATGTATAAATAGTATATTTAATGACCACCACTTG
Source organism: Desmophyllum pertusum (assembly GCA_029204205.1). Lineage (NCBI taxonomy): Eukaryota > Metazoa > Cnidaria > Anthozoa > Scleractinia > Caryophylliidae > Desmophyllum > Desmophyllum pertusum. The sequence continues at coordinate 104,516 of MU825876.1, forward strand.
TCCTTTGGAAAACCACCAATTTGTAGTTGTAATTTTTTGACCAACAATAATAATATTGTATTATGTAAAGTAAGACTTCTTAATAAATTTTGTAAAATAAAATGAATCTTTGACTATCTTTATGTGTGGTTACTGTGCATGGGGCAGAAGTCTTGTTGTATCTTTTCAATCAAAAACTCTAGCTTCCGAGTTATTCCCGGTTTTCAATGTAATTTTAAGAAGAAAAAGTTTATGTTCGTAGAAAACTTGGATACCCCGGGGATATAAGTTCTATCAGAATTCTCAGCGAAACACATCGAAAAAATCGAACACAATTTTAAAAGCTCTCACAGAAATTATATTTTAATCGTGTAGCCTGTACAACTGAGAGAAAAGATGCAAGCCTTGCTTGTGATACACCGGCAAGTAAACTCTCGGTTTGCGATCAGAAATGGTCCAAGCGGAAGTGATGGGATATTGCTTATCTGCTCATTTCCGCTCGGCCCATTTTCTTTCGCTCGTGCTTCGCAGAATTCGGGGAGGCTGGAACCTAATAACAATGCCGTATTTTTTCGAGGTCAGCACTTTCAGTACGATGGGTCTTCTTCGCAAATTTTTAGGAAAACAAGGACATTTTTGGTTCGTAGAAAACTTGAAAACGTAAGCTCTTTAACATTTGAGCGGGATATTTATGTGGCTTTGCAAAACATGACGATCATCGTGTATGGAGCGACTAAATCGAATTGCCGTAGCCACACATACTCAACTTGCGGTCAACTGTCGTCCGTGAACTTGGCTTGCTTTTTACAATTAAATCATCAACCTTCGAGGAGAAGTTTGTGACTATTTCCTTTAGTCGCTTAACGTATACCGAAGAGGGAATTGTATCTGTCTTTGTTTGTGGAAAGAACTGAGCTCGCAGTATTTACAAGTTCATAACAAGGTACGTTGCTTTTCACGGCTGATTTTTCTAAGCATCGGTTGCTATATTCGAACTCGCTAAACAGTGAGTGCTATGTAATATTGATTCCACCGTTTTGAAAACCTGTGACTAAGTTTTTACGCATGCCAGATCATGCATTTAGCTGTCTGTTTCACTTTGAATGAAGCACTGAAGTTTATCTAGTGTTTACATGACCGGTCATACTGTATCTTGAGATTGCGCGCGGCAGAACACTTCACACGAACGGCGGCGAATTGTCGTTCGATAGCTTCCGATATTTCGTGTATCAACCACAAAATTACGGTGACGATCGCGAATTTTCGCTTAGGTTTCGAAAATTCTCCGAAATTGCGGCCTTTGTTACAGCGAAATATCGTTCGAAACGCTACGAAAATGCTCTCGAATTTTCAAGCGAAATTTCGCCGAAAGGTCGTGGGAACAAAGAACGAAATTCGCGAATTTCGTTTGCATTACTTTTGCACAATACTGTAGTTGATACTGTTGATGATGATCGTGCCAACACTTCTGTCTACCATTGGAGTTTGTGTGTAACAGAATTGTCTAAAATAGCGTGACATAGCCCCTTTAACCATACCTATTCAATTTGTTTATTTCCAATTTTATAACTACTTAATTACCTGACGATGAAAATGTCAATCCTAAAGTCCAGCATTTTAGAGAGGATTTTCTCATCAGAAAACAGATGACGAAAGGCCCTCAATCCTGCTGCTCGGAGCTCCTTTGCTGTTGAAACTAGTGGCAACATCATGCTACAAATAATAATAAAACATTAAGTTCTTAACAATAGCAGTTATTACAGTTGAGCCCACAGTCAAATATTCTTTTGTTTTAAAAAAGTATGCAAACGAGTTAGGCTCGATTTCCGCCGCACTCTCGAGTCCGGTCTTCATTCTGGCTCATTTTCCCGAACAGCGGCTGGTAATCAAGCCTACAAATGAGGCTAATGGGCCAATGCAATACCAGATTGACCCTTTCGCCTTGTTTGCATGTCAAACCGCTGACCGTCTGTAATAACTGCTATTTGTCTGCACGTTTACACTGGAGTTTAATGAGATAACAAAGTTGTCACATACCATTTAATGACGTCTTCCAGAGAGTAACCAAAGTTGGCATTCTCACCCACATTCTGAACTAACTGTTGAAAAAAATGTCATGTTACATTATTTGATTTAGTTGGTGAACAAAACAAAGGTTGTTGCCTTTACATTTAAGGTAATTAAGGAAATCACCACCAGAAAACAAGTCTATCATACACAGAAATGAAGACACCACCATCGTCATAATTATAGCTGAAACAATTTATTGTTATGTGCCTCATTCCCACCCCCCTCCCTCCTTGCCCCCCTCCCCTGTTACAAAAATGTTACTTGTAAGAAATCCAAGGCACATACATACATGTTGTAGTACAGAGACAGGACGACACTGCAAAGGGGAGCATGTGTGTGTGTGTGTGTGTGTGTGTGTGTGTGTGTGGGGGGGGGGGGGGGGGGGGAGGGGGAGGGGGGCTATGGTGCATCTGTTTATGCTTTGGTTTAAATTTGTTTTAGGTTTGAACATTTTCAAACCAGTTTGCTTTCTATTTTCCTTTGTCTTGTATTCATTGTCATAATCTGAAACAAGGAAGGTAAAAATCAAACCGGTTCATAAAATTTCAAACCAGAAAAAAACACAACATGTGTGCATGGTCAAGGCTTATGACTGAATATGCATTGTACAGTACATTTGCATGTAGCATACCTTTGTGAAGTTGTTAATGTATCCCATTCGTTTGACTGTTGACATCATTTCTTTGTTGGTGATTTGGTACAAAAGGTCCTTCATGTTATCAGCAGGATCTATAAAATAAAATAAAAGCCACGACTATGAGATTAGATAACCAAAATTGATCCTATCCTTGATGACATCATATGAAATTGTCACCTCTCAAATATTTACAGTTCTAAAAACATTTGATGCATTGAAATGCAATTTACTGGTATAGTCGAACCTCCGCTAACGGACACCTCCTGTAGACAGACACCTCTTGTAGGCGGACACTTTGTCATGTTCCCAGCTATATACAAACACTACATTTTTAACCTCCCATAACCTCCCATAAGCGGACACCTCTCTTAAGTGGATAAGTGGATACTTTTTCTGGTCTCGAGGGTGTCCGCTTATGGGAGATTCAACTTTACTTATTTTCATGACAGCAAAACGCGAAAATTTCCTGTCATCAGGTCGATTTTGTGCATCCTTCAAGACAGACAGACAGGCCTGGGGGCTAGCACACAATGGCTCCAACTTGCCCAAAGGACATCCTGGAAAATCTGTTCTGTTTGCACCCTGCTTCCTCAAATTTGTTTTGATATGATAATAGCAAAACCCAAAGATAATCAGAAATAACATTGATAAGTTAGTATTCTTCGAATTTAAAAACATATTTTAAGAAAACAAGACATGGGTGTTTTGAAATCTTATAAGTTCTGCACGCCAGGGTGCAAATATAATTATAAACAACTAATTTTCAGGCACTGATAAAAGCTTTAATATTTGTACTGTACATTTATGTACGTAAAAAAATGTTTCGCTGTAAGTAACAGCTGTATTAACGCTAAATTTTAAAGTCTTTTTCGATAATCAACGAACAAGCAAGCCGATATTGTGCTGCAAGATCAAACCCTGGTAAATGATCAACCTTCTGGAACACAGACCAATACACACATTCATTCAGACAGCTGAAATTTATTGTCACGATCCATTTCAAATACTGTATATCTGCTTTGGTGGATTTAAGCTTATGATCAAACATTACATTAGCATAAACATGCAAGTCAAACATTTCCAAACACTTTGAATATTTCATAAACTTCTTATTGGCTACATGTAGCTTGTAAACTTACCCGGCTGAGATCAAGCGGGGTGGTTCGTCGAGGTTTTCATACCTCCCGCCTGCAAAACATGATAAGCAAATTAGATCGATCTACAACAAACTGGCTAGGTAACACTGCGAAGGCCTTACCCGGGCCAGAAAAATTCCTCCTCATGCCGAAATCTGCCGTCAAAATGCACGATCACAACTCTAGCTGTCCTTGGAGGCCATCGTGTTTTCTTCGACAGCGCATGTGCAGTGGAAAGCGCCCGCATTCTAACAGCGGCTGCTACCAATCATTATACAAACATTTACAACAAAAATAATCCTGAAATAATCAAATATCACTTTACTGTTAAATTTACATTGCATTTGTTTTTATTATGGATCCCATGGAAGAAAATGTTTTCTTAGAGGAACATATGAAAGAAACATTCAGCGTTATGAACGATTTGCGTAAGAGGAAAGAATTGTGTGATGTCGTTCTTCGCGTTGGAGAACTGGACATCCACGCACATAAAGTTGTTCTGGCTTCATTTAGTCCCTACTTTTACGCCATGTTTACGAACGACGTTGTGGAAAGTCGCCAAAACAGTGTAACGTTGAAATTGATGGATCCAAAAAGCGTGGAACTTTTGATCGAATTTGCTTACACAGCGCAGATAAGGATCACGGAAGAAAATGTACAATATGTGTTACCAGTGGCTTGTATATTACAGATCTGCCCTGTCACAAAGGCGTGCTGTGACTTTTTGAAATCACAGCTTGATCCTTCCAACTGCATTGGTATCAAAGACTTTGCAGAGATTTACGGTTGCGTCAATTTAGTCAAAGCAGCTGGAAAGTTTATGTTTCGTCACTTTTTGGAAGTGTCTGAAAATGAGGAGTTTGAGAGCTTGTCCAAGGAACAATTGATTGATTTGATTAGACGTGATGAACTCTTTGTCAAGTCGGAAGATGAGGTGAAGTTTGCAATGACAGGGATGGCAGAGCATATTATATTTTAAGTTGGCGGTGGGGGACAGGGGGGAGGGGTGCTGAAAAATCTACATCAATAGGGGGAGGCGGGGAGGCTGCTGAGGAGATGTTCAAATTACATGTACGGTGTTCGTAATCTTTTTTCAAAAAGTGTGGGGGGGGGGGGGGACGGCTGGCTCCGCCATTCTGAATGAGTGTCTAATACTCAATCATCTCCTGTTACATTTTCCTGGTTTGCCTGTGGCATTACATGTTGCTGCCATGTTAGCAAACATTATTGAAGCGAAACCCCAAAAAATCCCCTGAACCAAAATTAAACCCCCCAAAAACCCATGCTGAATTTTCATTGCACTACAGTAACAATTTTTTTACTGAAAAAAATCCGGAAATTGTGAATTTCAAACCCCAAAAAATATTTTGCACCCCCCCCCCCCCCCCCTTCCCTTTTCCTGGAGGAGACTTCCTAACCTTGTGATACAGTGTCTGATAACATTGTCTCCTGTCAAATTATTACATGCTAGGTTCTGGCAGCCCTGTTGAGATGGGTAACGCACGATCTAAAGAGCAGAACTCAAGAACTTAAAGATCTCCTGAGTTATATACGAGTACCGTTTGTTTCCAGTGCATACCTCAAGTCACTCATCCAATGTTGTGAACAAGGGTTGAGGTCAGAGTTCAAACAAGTATTGATTGAAGCCTTTTCAGTAAGTAGTTTATTTTGAAACTATATTACTGCAGCTTACGAACTCTGCTCAATCAACCATTTTGTTTTTCGCTGCCATCAATCATTTTAGTGGACCTCTCAGGAAACAGAAGTTCACTTCAACGGGTTCAAAAGGTCACATCCATGGACTGTGATTGGTAGATTTTGATCTATGTGTTGTTTGTTTCTTTTTTTCAGGGTCTGTTAATTGGTATTCGTCGTAATTATGATTTATGGCAGTGAAAATGCAATCATAAGTTGGGTTTTCGAACTTAAGAGTCACGCGTTATCAGGAGCCCATCACTAGGAGCGTCCATCTCCCATACTCCGTCTATGTCACAGCATTTTTACAGACCGGGTTATTTTTAGACTCCTTTTTCCCGGGAAAAAATATGATCTCCTTGTCAATTGAGAAATATGACACGTCATTCATTACATCACAACTTTTGATTGGCTTGTTTGAATAGGAGTTCGCGGGAAAAGGAATCTAAAAATAACCTGGTCTGTAAAAATGCTGTGACACGAATCCAGTCCAGTTGCTCGCTCCTAGTGATGGGCTCCTGGCGTTATCGAAAGGCACGGTAATAGCCCTTATGAGTTGTTTCACATCAGACTAGCTAATTTCGCCACCAACCCTTGCTTTCGAAGTTCGAACTTGTAAATTTGATCATGAATGAATTACCAATGAAAGCATCAAAGATGAAAAGAATATAACCATGTGTAAACAGTATGCACATGCAATCAATAAGCTCGATGCATGGTATCTGATACTTGCCAACTTTTGACAACCCAAATTGGTCTCTGGGTATAACAGGTGGAACTGACACTGATAATTGCCAAATATGGAAGTCACATATGAGCTGATCAAGGCTATTGACTGTAAGGCTCAAAAAGTTGTTGCTTTTCAACATTAACCTTTATTTCATTCAAAAATATCATTTTGGCTTGTGATAGCTGAGAAAATCAGGGAAACTGAAGAAGAAAACATTATTGGGCGGGGCTGGGGATTGGAAGCATAGACTGAGGCGACCCCTTGTGGGGACTTCCATATAAAAGTGACGGGAGTGATCATCGGAAATATTTTTGTACCAGAGTCTCGTTTTGTGGGCGTGGCTCTAATTCATTTCCCCCCCTAACCATGCTAACAGGTACCATTTCTAAAATGACAAGTAGTTCTTGTCATATTGTTTTCCTTCTCAATAATATCCTAAAAGGTACCGGTAGTTACCCTAAAAGGTACCATGATATCTCTAATAGTGGTCGTTTTAGATTTATACACCCTAAGCGGTACCAAACCACAAATTTGATCCCCTAAAAGGTATGATGATCACCCCGTCACTTTTATATGGGAGTCCCCCCCCCCCCCCCCCCCTAGCCTGCAAATACAGCCGACTTTCATCGCGCGCCGCATGCAAGACATATGTTCAGCTAAATAAAATATCTAAATTTGCGTTAAAATAGTCTGTTTTCTTGACAGGACACAAAGAGGATCTCCAGCCTCACGACAACTCACAAAAGACGCCCCCCTGGTCCTACTGTCATGTTTTTTGCAGGGGGGTACCTGAGGAGGTCTCTTGATGTTCTGGAATGTTTTGATCCTTCAACTCTAAAATGGACAATTCTTTCCCCACTGTCTGTCCCTAAGAGTGGATTAGGAGCTGCTTATGTTGGTAATAAATTATAATAAATTGAAAATAAATTATAATAATTATATCTAAGAAAATTATTAATCATTATTATTAATAATTTTCAACATTTTCATGGTTTTGAGTGATGGATTTCATCCGCCATTATTCAAAACCAGTTCCTTGAGCCTGCAATTATACAGCAGAAGCAGAACTACTACTTATTACTCCCCTGGATGGGATGCTAGTCCATCATAGGTTACCCCCAGCATTTTTGACAGGTTGCCCCAACAATTTGCCATTGCCATTTACTCCTGGTGGAGAGAGGCACTGTGAGAGTTCCCAAGAAGACAACACAGTGACCCAGGTCAGGGCTCAAACCCAGACCACTCGATCCAGAGTCCAATGCGCTAACCACTAGGCCACTGTGCCCCCCACACTTATGGGATGTCCAACTGCAATGTTATTGACAGAGATTCCTGTCTACCAGAAGATCTCAGTGCCTTATTTACTATATTTACAGATAACATGCTGTTTATAATTGGTGGTCGCAATAACACCTCATCTGGGAATATTGACACTGCCTCTGTGGAAAGATATGATCCTCTGCGAGATGAGTGGAAGCCTGTTAAACCTCTTAACGTCCCACGCAACAGACTAGGCGTGGCAACCGTTGATGGTTATATCTATGCCATTGGTGGAGGAAATGGCAATTTCACATGTCATACATCAGTGGAAAGATATGACCCCAAGCTGGATGAATGGATAACAGTTTATGCCGCTGAACTTTCCTAGGATAGGTAAACTTTGTGTGTCAAAGTACTGACTCTTAGGCTTCATTCACATTGTACTGGTACACAAGCTTTTAGCCAGAAGGGCGTCCAGGTGTCCTGTGGATGCCCAATCCTGGGAGAAAATGATGAAAAATGCACCAAAGCTTTAACAAATTTATGGGGGACATGCCTCCAGGACGCCCACTTTTCAAATTCTGGCTAAAAGCCTGCTGGTACAGGTTGGATCCATGCAGGTTAACAGTTTGGATCCGTGCACGTTTTACACCTGCTCACACTGTCCTGGTATTGTATTTCATTTGAAATCATGCACAGAATGCCCGAATGTTTAAAAATGGCATCACTGGTACAAAAATGGAACTGTTATTAATAATAATTTTATAATATGAAGAGGCTAGTGGAACTAGCCTGTTCACAGACATTTTTTTTTTTTTTGTAAGCAGTATCTTACGAAAAAAAATAAACGTCTGTGAACAGGCTTAGTGGAACAGTTTCCTAAGTGTGGTTTTGGGTCAAATAATTTTTATTTTTCTCAAAAGTGCCTGACTTTTTGAATGTGTCCTTCAATTTAATAGAAAAAACATTGCCAGTATATCTTAACACAGTGACTGTATAATTTGATTTTCATAGGTGTAGCTATCGCAGTACTTGATAGAAAGCTGTATGCTGCTGGAGGTTTTGATGGAAGAAACAGGCTCAGAAGGTTTGTATACTCCTCAAAATTATTCATGTGAGATGGTAATTTGTATTATTGATTTTGAAGGGGGGCAGAATTCTTCTAAGAAGGGTAGAGGACTATTATTCCAAGTATGGTATCTCCAACTAAAGGTAGGATTAGTAACCATAAAAGGTGTGCGCTTACAGATTTATTAGCCGTTTTGGTCTGAAAACGGGTATAGATTTTGACCATTTTGGTCTGAAATGGGGTATGTTTTGCCTACTGGTCTGAAATAGGGTATAGATTTTTGCCATTCTGACTTTATAACGGGGAAATTTTCCCCGAAATTTTAAGGGTCAAGTCTGAAATAGAGTAGGGAAAATCACATATTTTGGTCTGAAATAGGGTAAGGGTTTCAAGAAGCAAGCTACACACCCCCACCCAAATTTTTGGGGAGTACCCCCCCCCCCCCTGGGGGGGGCTTAACTACAGGTGTCCAACCCTTTAGAGGCTATAATGTACAAGTGAAGAATCTAATATCTGAATTTAATTGCAGTGTTGAATGTTATGATGTGGATAATGACATGTGGAAGTTAGTATCTCCGCTTGTTGAGCGTCGCAGCGGTGCAGGAGCGGCATCATTAAACAGCTATGTTTATGCCATTGGTGGATACAATGGTGACACACAACTAAACAGTGTAGAACGTTATCATCCAGCTTCTGACACATGGACAGTTATTTCTCCTCTTATTCACAAGAGAAGTGCACTCAGTGCGACTGTCCTCTGTGGTAAACTTTACGTGGTCGGAGGTTACGATGGAGATGGGTTTTTGAACACTCTTGAAGAATACGTTCCCGAAGAAGATCGTTGGAAGTTGGTTACCAGTATGAATTTGGGAAGGAGTGGAGCTGGGATTGCAGTAGGATGGAAACCAGCTCTGTGATTGAAGATAGCACAGTTTACAACTCTCCAAATGGGGCTACTCAAGTGGTCATGCAGTTGAGAAGAAATTTCAAAAATGATTTGCCATGTTTCAATGGGGTTTCCAAAAGACTTATCTCAGCCAAAGCAGCCTCGTGCATTTTTTTACTCATGCTTGGAACTCCCAATGAAATACAAAGCACAAGCTTTTTAATAATTTTAATCTAAGCACTCTTCACTGCCACTATCTGCATGTATGCATGGCCTAACTTGTGAAATGCCCATTTAGTGGCAGCATGCAGCGAGAGACAGCTGTACATGCATTTGCCGATTACATAAAGTATGTGTAGTCTAGTGTATAAGATATATATTAAAACAAAACAGAAATTTGACTGGATGTAAATAAATTAAATTTAAAGAATAAACATATTTATTTCAAATGCACAGATGACTCCTGAATTAACTATTTTAATGCTGTTTCACCTTTAACATGTTTAATGTTGTCTAATAACAGTTTCTGTACATTGACTAATGACCTATGCCTATGGTTACCTTAATCCATAAGAACTGGACCCTAATTCTTAACCCTTATACAGTTGAACCTCTGTGGAAAGAAATGATGGTACAGCCAAACTTCTGCTAATGGACACCTCCCGTAGGCAGACACCTCTCGTAAAGCGGACACTTGGTCATGTTCCCAGCTACATACAAACACTACATTTTTAACCTCCCATAAGCAGACACCTCTCTTAAGCGGACACTTTTTCTGGTCCCAAGGGTGTCCGCTTACGAGAGGTTCAACTGTATATTATTATTATATAGCATAACCCAGCGGCTGGCTATTGCCAAACTTGCAATCTGATTGGCTACACAGGCACCTACAGAGCGCGCGCATAACTTTTCGTGCATTACAGCCAAAAAATATTAAACAAAACCGTCAATAAATCAGTTTTATCAATAAGACGGCTCGCTCTCCGTTTCTATCGATGTTGATAGTTTGATATTTAGTATAACTTTTTTTGATATATCGTTGAACCTCGCTATAACTATAAACAGCCACCCCAAAATCTGCTTGTAGATGTATTTGTTGTTGGTTTAAAAAATTTCAAAACAATTTGGTTTATTTGCTTTTCCTTTGTCTCAGATCAAAATTATGAATTATAATATTTGAAACCAAGGAAATACGAATCAAACTGATTTCAAACCAAAAACAAATTTAAACCACTGACATATTGATATTGTAACAAGAAAATTAATTATGATAATTTGCTAACCCTTGGCTAAAAAATACTCTTACTACCCTCATACATCTAGCACAATAGACTTTCTAAAAGTCCTTTCCAATATTATTTTCGTCAATGATATATATATGTTAGATTCTTTCCAATTTTTTCCCCCCATTTTTAGTCTCTCACGACTTCGTCATTTTGAAGATTGTACTTGTAATGAGTGACTCATAGTAATGATTAATAGAGGGAAATGGTTATGAAGCCCGGCAAACCTCAAAGGAGCAAACAAAGAGGCCCAAGATTTATGTTGGAAGGTCCATGACCGTGCACATATTTTGTTTTGCGCTCGTAATCGCAACGTTTCTATTGGTTAGTTGCTTGAACACACGTAACCACCTATTTGTATTTTGTCAGGTTTTGTGTACGGTCAAACCCCCAAAATAGCGAACAAAAACATATAACAAAGAACCATTTCCCTCTATTAACTATGAGTGACTGTAACTTCACTTCATAGAAGGTCAACTTGTGACACGTCTACTCCTAGATAATCCAGGAGTCACCCAAATACAGACCAAATCTCCTAATTCTATAATTCTATCCAAAATCTCCCAGATATGCTTTACAGAAGTAATCTATGCACATGTACTGTACTTTTACGTTTGACTTCATATGGCTCAATTGGACAAGCATTTTGGTTGTCCGTTTTGGGGGTAAATGAGCTCTCAGTATGTTTGGGCAAAATGGCATCCTCCTGGAAATCAAACGGATTTGGCAGCTATGCAAACAACTGTGATACAATTTAATATAACATGGAAATGTCAACTAAACAGCTCTTAACCCTTTCACTCCTAGAGTCAAACCTTGAGTCAATAAATGTGGTTGTACCTTTTGAGTCTGTGGATGAAACCCTAGTGTGTGACCATTCAAATGAAAGCTATTGATGTTCCTCAGTTTTGAAACTCTTGGGAGTGAAAGGGTTAAACATGTCAGTCCCTGTTTATTAAGCTTTGGTCTGAACAGGCTATAAGATCTACTTAGTAAGTAGAGGGACAAGGTTTTCATTGTTATTCCACTGCAGTCAAACTATGATGACCACAGTCATCCCCCCCCCCCCCCCCCCCCGGATCAACCCAAGTTTGAGTAGGGGTGTGCCGCCCGCCCAGGCTGTTAAACCCTGACCCTGTTTATGACAAATATTTTGCACTTCCCAATGAGCATTTGATTCCAGTGATCTGTTGTCGACATTATTATCATTTTTGTTGGACGCAAGGTCGGACGGCAGCCGGACCTGCAGAAAATGTGGGGGAAATATTTCCTGGCACCTAAAGGGCACCCATGTACCCTGTTTATGACAGCGAGTCAAAAAAACCCATACCCGGTTTATGAATCTACATGTATATAGGTTGCAAAACCCATAACCTAATAATTGGGCGGGACATCTCTGTATAGGCTATAATATATGGGAGTACCCCCAACTGGGCCCCAAGGATCCCAACCCACATTGATGGATGTCTATCAACAGACAAGTTCAACGATTGTTGCAGTTTATCTTGAACCAATATACAATATTGATCTTCTGGGCACTCGTTCCTCTGCTATGAAGTGAAATCCCTCATCATCAATGTATTGCAAGTTTGCTTCCAAAAAGTCCTGTTCATAAAACTCCGGCCTCGTTGTCCAAACATACTGTGAAAACAACTCGATTCCTTCGCAAGCGAGATGACTGAGTATGTGATCATTTACTAAGCTGTACAATGCTTCAAGAGTGGTTTGATTCTCATGGTAAGTTTTCCAAAACTCAGACACACCCAGCGAGGGCGTGCTCTCTCCTCTCGCACAACACCTGAGAAAGAATTTCAGCCTCATGCTTGATACACTGTGTTGTGGTAGATAGAAAATCCCCAGCTTCTAATATTTGTGAAACCAGAGAGCTGCTGGTCACTACCGCCTTTATTCTTTCTTGGGCCAGCTGCAAAGTACAACAAGACATGATTGGTATTCATTTGTTTTTCCCATGTTCATGATACACTGACATCCAGTACTGATTAATAAAATAATACAGCAAGAAAAATAAAGGGAAATGGATGTAACATGATAATTCACAATGAAAGGGGAGAGGGTGATTTTTGAAATGGTTTAATTAATTTTTAAGCTCTAAAAGGTATTTTTGGCATGACCATTAGTACCATAGAGAGTACCT
>MU825876.1:117915-362915 GCA_029204205.1 Desmophyllum pertusum
GATATTTTGAATTTCGCTCATCGATTTGCTCCACAAATTCTAGGTATTTATTTAAGTCGGCACGTTTAAGCTGGCATTTTACTGTTCAGTAAACCTGAGCACAGCAGCCTACTCGCAGGCTAGATCTGTTAAGGTTGCAATCTTTTTTCTTTTGGGACTCGTATCACCAAGAAAAGCCATGTTTTCTTTCTATTAGTCTATTTATAGTGCTAATGAGCTTGTATATCTACTAATAAGTTTTAAGGGTATTATTTAATTCCAGGACTGCAAGTGGCACACACACAAATCTAAGCAATCACGTCCCTGCTGGGTTGTGGAAGCTCTGAAGCTCTGAGAAGGTGTGTTTCTGATGTCCTCTGAAATATTCCAACTGAGAAATCCTGGGAAGCTTTATCTGATCCTGAAATTCAAGCTGGGGGCAGTTGGACACTTGGAAGAGTTGGCCGTTTGCTCTCAAGTGGGGAGGACAGTGTAGAGGAAGGTGAGAGTTTGCTCTTCATGTCTTTAGGGTTTTCACTTAATTTGTCACAATACCAGACACCATCAATTTCGCACATTTCGGCGCGGCAAGGTGCTTCTTTGCGTTGATGTATCCGGGAACATTTCACGCCACGGACATAAAACAGGAGTGCTGAATTGTTGGGGCTCAAGGAAGGTGTATCTCTGGAAAAATCGAGGACAGAGGTGAGCACGAATTTCATCAGTCTGACTTGATTTGATTTCACAAATGACATCAAATTTAGCTGTTGGTCACTGGGTTTCTCTCATATTGGGTTGCACTGGTTACGGTTTTCTCTCTTTTAAGTTTTTCATTTAATTTAAAAATTAAAACTAAACATTAATATAAATCATAGGTCCAATAATTATTATAAACAAATCATCTTTTTTCAAAAATAGCATTTTCTTACTAAGAATAAAATTATAATTATTTGATTCTTAGTGAATTTTTCTAAGTCTCATTTTCCTAAATAATTTCGTACAATTGAATAGACCAATTTCGATATATTAAAATTCTAACTTGGCTCCGAGGCTTAGGGGAATAAAACAAAAGAAATCGACAAGAAATCACATTGAGGTTGAGGGATGAATAAATCATTTCTTTTGTTTTATTCCCTAAGCCTCGGAGCCAAGTTAGAATTTTAATATATCGAAATTGGTCTATTATTTTCATCATCAATTTCATTTTTGTCCAATTTATAACTTAAAAAATTCTCCAAAATAACACTAGTTAGCCACTCCAGCAACTTTGGGGAGACTGAGCACCAGCTTTCAGCACTAGGATTTCTGGGATTGTTTGGTAACGCAATGTTTGTTATGATTGATTGATGGTTGCCATTGGAAACCGTTGACTAATCATAGCTCACACTGTTACCCAAACAATCCCAGAAATCCTAGTGTCGAAAGTTGATGCGCAGTCTGCCTGATGTCTCTGGATAGGATCATTCTCAAGCAATATGACAAAAACATCTGACATAGTTTGTAATAAATTATTTATTACAAACTATGTCAGATGTTTGAGGAATAATCCCTCATTAGTAGACTGATTAACTGTTAAATAAAACAGCGGCGTTTAATTTAATGGGTAATCAGTCTATTGGTGAAGGGTTATCCTGAAACATCTGGCATTGATTATTTTAAGCACTTTCATTATAAACTCAGTTTTCAATATCGAAAAACTAATCAAAAAATCTCACTACCAATTTTATTTAAAATATATATATATATACTGTATATATATATTTTATTTTTGCTTTTCTTAATCTTCAAATACTTTATTTTGAAATTGAAGGGTCAAGTCGAAAACTATGCTAAGTGAGCAAACGCGCTTTGCTCACGTAGCATAGTTTTCGACTTGCCCCTACAATTGTTAAATAAATAGCCTTAAAATAAATACGATACTCTCTCAAATTCCTGGCTCATTTCCAAATTTTTAAAACTCTAAGCAACAAATTTGGATTATTTATTTAGCTTATTTTATTTTCAAATAATTTTCGGACTCATTCAGCTTCGTATGTTTGTTGCTCGGTTCAAATCACGGACGTTCTCTGGAGGTTTGTTTAAAAATTATTTATTCACACGCACGTGATTACTGATTAGCAATTCGAAAACAATGCTCCAGAGAACATCTCGTGATCCGAAATGGGATAACAAACAAACAGAGCTGAATGCGCTATTAAATCGAAACCTCTCGCATTTTTTTTTTCAAAACAACTCTTAACCTTTTCTAATTTCAAATCAAATAAAATTCGGCAACATTCTATTTTCTGTTTAACTTTTAAAAAATTATCGCGCGTCAAAAAATATTTCTTAAAAACTAAACATTAAATAAATACGATTTAGCTTAGCAGCTCCCCCAAATTCCTGGCTCATTTCCAAATTTTTAAACACTAAGCAACAAATTCGGATTATTTATTTAGCTCATTTTATTTTCAAACAATTTTCGGACTCATTCAGCTTCATATGTTTGTTGCTCGGTTCAAATCACGGACGTTCTCTGAAGGTTTGTTTAAAAATTATTTATTCACGCGCACGTGATTACTGATTAGCAAATTCGAAAACAATGCTCCAGAGAACATCACGTGATCCGAAATGGGATAACAAACAAACAGAGCTGAATGCGCTACTTCAACCATTTGTTCAACACTAAACCTTTTCCTATTTACTAATTTACACAAATATGGGCTATTTTCTTTCATTTAAATTAAAGAGAAACTTAGAGAGAGTAACCTGGAATCGGTAGCTTCACAAAATGAGAGATGTTTAGTGACTTGTGCTTTATTTGGTGAAGTTTGTGGGATGACGATCGACTGGATCGACAGGGAAATCAGACTGGGGGATTCGTGTTAATCTTTCCTTTATTTCAAAAGTGATGCACTGAAATTGAGTGCCACAGTTCAGCACTTCGGTTTTTCTTGTCCAGGTTGCGTACGTTTTGCGTGACATTGGCTTGTGAATTAGCATTCTTTGCATTAAATTTATTCGGTGGTGGCATTGTGACAAATTATAACGAGACCCTGGAGGCATGGGGAGCAAACTCTCACTTTCCTTTACGCTGTCCTCTCCACTTGGGAGCAAACGGTCAACTCTTCCAAGTGTTCAACTGTCCCTGGCTTGGATCAAGGGATTGGGTAAAACAGACCAGGATTTTAAAGTTGGAATATTAGATGAGGACTGAAGAAACAACACTGACTTGGAGCAACAGAGTGAAAGCAACCCAATAGCAGGGACAAAGATTGGCTAGATTATTTTTTTATTTCATAAAGACAAGTTTTATTGATCAATAAAATAGTTATCTTCCTAAACTGTGCTGTTTATTTTGCAATCCAACCACTTGAGTGAACCAGATAAACTCCCCAATATAAGCCAAGTTCTGCCGAAGTCTCAAGAAAACTTTGTGATACTATAAAGACTTTTAGTAAACAGTTCGTTTCTGTGACGAAGTACGCCACGGATACGTGTTGTTAACATTACAAAATGCGTAAAATAAATTTAATTTGGTTCAGAAGCATGCAGACAGCCACAATGTTCAGTACAATTTGTTATCTTCACAGCCTTTCTTGGGGTCGTCACACAAGGGGACAAGCGTGACATGATGTGACGCCCGGTTGCGTGACAATCCTAAGAAAGGCTGTGAAGATTATAAACTCTACTGAACATTGTGGCTGTCTGCATGCTTCGAAATCAAATTAAATTCATTTTACGCGTTCTGCAATGTTAACAACACGTATCTGTGGCGTACTTCGTCACAGAAACGAACTGTTTACTAAAACTAAGTCTTAATAGTACCGCAAAGTTTTCTTGAGACTTCGCAATTACTGTAAACATAAACCTTTCAGTTCCAAGCTGGAAATATTAATTCTCCTCACAATACTGAGATTGCCGTGAATGTTAGTTTTGAGACATCATCCCAAGTTGATCATTTTCTTTATTCTCATCAGCAGTCTGCTTGACAATGTATTGATATTGTAAGGAGAAATAATATGTTCATCACTAGGGACTGAATGGCTCAGAGCACGTTTTCCAAAACCTCTCCATTGTGCCTCCTCTGTAAGACTGGTTTAGAAATGATTGCGCGTTATTTTATTCCGAACTGTGAAAAATTAATTCAAGATTGCAGCAAAATTGTAGTTGTACACTTCTAATCTATGAGAAAACAACCTTGGCTTAAAAACGAGAAAACAAAACTATGGTAATTTCTGCTTGCCATTTGCACGCATCGTATATATAATTTTTGCAGTTCAATAGATTAAAACAATATTTTGAACTTCTGTTTTGCAATAAATTGTGGAAATCGCTGTTTTTTTTTCAAGGGTTGCAAAACAATTCTCAATCCGCTGAAAAATAAATGAAGATAATGAATTTAAGTCTTTGTCAAAGCGTAAACAGAGATAGTTTCTTTCTAAAATAATCGTAACTGAGAGAATTAAAATACTAGCCCTACTATAGCCGAGTTTTTAAATGTATTCCAATGTGCTTCTTGTCTTGTGTGACATTTATTTTTGGTAACACAAAGCAATTCAGTCACGCAATGCAAACCACCCACGTAATAATTTGTTATTTTCAAGTCTTGGAGTTTTTAAATGTATTCTAGTGTACTTCTCGTCTTACGTGACATTTATTTTTGGTAACACAAAGCAATTCAGTCACGCAATGCAAAACCACATGTAATTTGTTATTTTCAAGTATTCCAATTTCACAACATTGAAAATGACACTTAACGACTTAGTATTTATTTTCAAAAACGTGTTGCAAAAGGAAACTTTTTTGACAAAACGAAACAATTCTGCTGCAATCTTGAATGAGAGTACTATAAAATTTACCACAAAAAAAATGGAAATTAAATCCGAAAGTAGAGGATAAGCAAGAGAGGTTTTAAAAAACATACTCATCAAGTTTACAGTAATCAAGGATACAGTTGAACCAGCCGTTGGTGACAACCCATTTTGCCAAACCAATGTAGTTGCCTACAATAGGTTTTGTCTATAGTAATTTGAGTTTCCGACCCTACTCCGCACTGGGAGGAAGAGAAGCATGTAGATAGTAATTTGGCTGCACTAGACAATGTTTTGCACGTAACATGTATTCATATAGGATTTGTCACTTTACGCAAGGTGGTCACTCAGGGAGGTTCAACTGTATTAAATACCCCAGACATGCAATCTACCAAGACCAATCAATGTAGATTGTTACAATCTCTCTATTTTCTAACAAGATCATGAAAGGTGCACAAGACTGAAGAATCACAAGCAAAGCAAGTGTCCTTAGGAGCCCTGAGAGCAAGTGCTCTTGGCCACTTGCCTCACTTGTGATTCCTTGGTTCCATGCCTCCTTCAAGATCTTCAAAAATGGAGAAGCTGTAAACAGTCTTCACTACGAACACATGAATATACAGAGCCTCTCTACAAAAGCGAAGTTATTGGTCAGTTGCAGGGTGGACCTGTGTCAATCAGTTGGTCCGTTTGTTAGTCAATAGCCGTTTTCATGGTTAACTTGAGATATTTGCATAACAATACAGCTAAACATAGAAGCGAGGCAATTTCGGGCACAAGCTGTAAAACATCGTGATTTTCTTGAGCTCCTTAAACTATATGTTGGCATAAAAATAGTTTTAAAACGGAGAAGAACTAAATATGCAACTATTTTTGTTAAAGTTTTCTGTAAAGATCGCAATCCGATCTCCCTGTTGCTTATGCGAGTCTACTCTTTATTAATAGAGAAAAGTCGTTTTAAATTTTTTTCTAAAAACAACGTAAACTAAAAGAATTGTAGTTCTTCTACATTTTAAAACTGTTCTTATACTAAAATAGTTCAAGGAGTTCAAGAAAAACAAGACGTTTTGCAGCTTGTGCCCGAAATTGCCTCGCTTCTATGTTCAAGTGTATTGTTATGCAAATATCGCAAGTTAACCGTGAAAAGGGCTATTGGCCAGTCAATGAGTATGGAATCAATCAGTTTGTTAATTTCTCAGTCAGTCCATCATTAATTGGTCAGTACCTCAACAAACCAATCATTTAGTCAATCAGTGTGGTAGTTATATTTGATATAGCATGTCAATTACTTGTAGTTCATCAATCAATCAATCAGTACGTCCCTCCATCAGTTCATCAGTCAGTCAGATAGACAGACAGACAGTCAGTTAGTCAGTCAGTCAGTCCATGCATCTGTTCATCAGTCAGTCAGACAGACAGTCAGTCAGTACATCAGCCAGTTCACTGTAGTTTATTTGTCAATTAGTCCATCAATTACATTCATGGTTGCCACCCATGGAGAAATAGGAACTGATCAAATGGAAAGTAGCCAATTTTTTTGGTGAAAACCATTTCATTGACCTAAGACTGTCATATATCAAAACCTGAGCAACCTTAAAATAAAATTCCCCAACTTTGACAAGAAATTTAGAATACCTCACTGACCAGATACTAAATTCTCCGACATTGACAAAAAATGTAGAACTTCCCTGACCAGATACTAAATTCTCCAACTTTGATAAGAAATTTAGAATTTCCCTGACCAGACACTAAATTCCCCGACTTTAACAAGAAATTTAAAATTTCCCAGACCAGATACTAAATTCTCCGACTTTGATAAGAAATTTAGAATTTCCCTGACCAGATACCAAATTCTCCGACTTTGACAAGAAATTTAGAATTTCCCAGACCAGATACTAAATTCTCCGACTTTGATAAGAAATTTAGAATTTCCCTGACCAGACACTAAATTCTCAGACTTTGACAAGAAATTTAGAATTTCCCGGACCAGATACTAAATTCCCTTCAAGCTTTTAGCCAGAATTTGAAAAGTGGGTGTCCTAGAGGCATGTCCCGTATAAATTTGTTAAAGCGTTGGTGCGTTTTTCATCATTATTTTTTCTCCTAGGATTGGGCGTCCACAGGGCAGTTCTATCAGTCTGTTAATCTGTAAATATTATTAGTCCACCAATCAGTTTTGTTATTAACAACCTGTCAGTGAGTCCATCAGGCAGCCAGATCAGTCAGTCATTTAGTCTGTCACTTACATATAATCAGTCAGTCAGTCAGTCAAGACCTGTAGTCAGTCAGAGACACAGTCAGTCAGTCAGACAGTCAGTCAGTCCAGTCAGTCAGTCAGTCAGTCAGTCAGTCAGTCAGTCAGTCAGTCAGTCAGACAGTCTATCCATTAGTCAGTCAGTCAGTCAATCAGTCAGTCAGCAATTTAGTACTCAATGTACAGTAGTTCAATCAGTCAATTTGTCAATGTTATTAGTCTATCGATCAGTTTTATTAATTAACACCCTGCAGTCAGTCAGTCAGTCAGTCAGTCAGTCAGTCAGTCAGTCAGTCAGTCAGTCAGTCAGTCAGTCAGTCAGTCAGTCAGTCAGTCAGTCAGTCAGTCAGTCAGTCAGTCAGTCAGTCAGTCAGTCAGTCAGTCAGTCAGTCAGTCAGTCCAGTCAGTCAGTCAGTCAGTCAGTCAGTCAGTCAGTCAGTCAGTCAGTCAGTCAGTCAGTCAGTCAGTCTCCATCTCAATAAGTTTGTCACTCAATCTGTAAATGTAGTTCAAACAGTCAGTTTGTCAATGTTAGTAGTCTGTCGATCAGTTTTATTATTAACTAACACTCTGCAGTGAGTCCATCAGGCAGCCAGTCATTTGGCAATCAGTCAAATGGTAGTTACAAGAGTCTGTAATTCAAATAATAATCCAGTTCATTGGTACGGTAATCCAATCAGTATGTCTGTTACACAGTCCACTTATTATTACCTTTTGAGAGCTCTACTTATCCACTGTGCAAATTAACCATGGCAAGGTAGTTGGCATGTCTGAAGTCAATAGCAGAACTTGGCTTATAGAAGAGTTTTGTTTACCTGGTTCACTCAAGAGCTGGATTGCAAAGAAAAACATGCAGCACTACTAAAGATAAAGTCTTGAAGCTTTGGTCCAATGGCATCTGATCTGGGAAAAAAGATTAAAACCTGTTTCAGTGTGAAATTCAAAATACAAAGTTCTTTGCTTTACCAACTACATGATTGTACAAGATGTATTGTTTATGTTTGTAAAAACTGCCTACAAATTTAGTGTCACAATTTAAATGTGTCCATGTACACTATACATGTAAAGTGTATCAACGGACTTGTCAATCAATCAGGCAGTCTGCCAGTTAGTCAGCCAATAATTCTGTCTGTAAATTAGTGTGCCAATAATTATTGTTTAGCATGTTAGTAACTGTACAGTCAACTCTCTTTAAAGCGGACACCCTCGGGATCAACTCTGGCTGTACGCCTTAGAGAGGTGTCCGGCTTTCGCTCACAAAGACATTCGTCAGATTATACAATACACAACTGGTACATTTTCTTGTAATCAGATCACTATTGCTGTGGTAGGTCAATTGGAAATAATATCCGGCCTATAATCTATTGATTATGCAAAAATGTACTTCTAGTGTCCGCCTTGAGAGGTATTTTTCACCAGAACTTTGCTAAAAAAGTGTCCGCTGTCCGCCTTAAAGAGAGTTTAGTTAGCAGACAAACAAGTGAAATTTGGCCGGGACCAGTCATTCATATCTGCCTTAGGGAGGTATCCGCTTTACAGTGGTGTCCACTTTGAGAGAGTTGACTGTATAACTATACACAAATGAAGGGCTAACCATCTGGACATTCAACAATTTTTTGGCACTCTGATCTCATTTTATTTAACCCATTGACACCTGGGCTTTCTCCAAAAAACGGCAACCTTTTACTGCATGAAACAAAATTTGAAATCAGTTTTTGGGCGTGAAAAACTCACCACACTTCAGGCTTTTCGTTTTTTTTTGTTTGTTTTTTTTTTTTGCTGTTCTTTCTCTGCTTTTTCTCTCATTTTATTTTGTGGTTTTGTTGGCCTTTCAGCTGAACTTTGTTAAACGTTGGTGAAAGTGAACTATTTCAACAAAGAGTGTCAATGGTACGGAAGGTCACGTTTTTTTGGTGATTTTGGAGGAAAAATTCAAAGTTGTTTCGTGTGTGTATCTCTGGCCCAATTCAACGTTTCGTGCTCAGATAGGCATGCTTTGTTAGACATTTTCCTACTCTATCAGTTGAATATCAAAGACATCCTCTGGCGTGAATAGTGATGTCGTCGCAAGTGGTACAAGTCCGTGGTCTCGACTTGGCTGGTTGTGGCCGGTTTAGGTGTCAATGTGTTAAACTTAGTCAATGATACAGTTGGTCAGTCGATAAGCCTATCATTCAGCCAATCATTAGTAAGATCTTTCTTCGTGTCACTGCATTTTCCCTTGAATTTTACAAACTTCCAGAACTTTCCAGGACATCCCAGGACTTTTCAGGATTTCAAGGACCTGTATGAACCCTGTTCTCTGATTTATTGTTTTACTCACCTGGATAACTGTTACATGCTGATTGCTGAAGCTTTGTTTCATTTGGTTTCTTCTGTTTGCATCTCTTCTGGAAAACAAGATTACTCTGTTTAGTTTCAAGCTCACAATACTAGCGAGTTCTCTTTACCATATTCCCTAACATTTCTGTTAACCATAGTTTTGAGAATTGGTACAACAAGACAATATATCCTCAATACAATAATTTATCTTCGTAATAATGTGTAGTTCCAGAAAATATCCATTACCCCCCACGGAAGGAATTGGAAATTCCAGGGGGTGAGGGGGGGGGGGGGGGTCAAAGGCCCAGGATGGGAGGTGCACAGGCGGATATATCAAAGTTTGTGTTTGTCCCATTCATACATTTTATTTTTATGTATCTGCGGCTATAACCTGTGATTGTTTATATTTATAATTCACGAAAATCAAATGGATATCGTTGCTGACTGCCGAATTAACTTTCATCTGTTGCAATGATTAGAATCTTGTGGAAAGTAAACAAACAAACCTTTCACGTGTTTGTGGACTATTAATTTGTTTTATTTTCAATGAAATTGCTTTTCGATTGTTGCTTTAATTAATCTTTTGGTTTCTAAAAGGGAAATAGATTCTTTATTGAAAATAATTTTTGAAGGAAATGCGCTTCGACCGGCTTCACACGCACGTTTATTTTAAAATACAGGTGTGCAGGCATTCAGAAACTACACATTTTCACAGCATTTTCGATCATCCGGTGGGTATCGTAAATCTTTCTTTTCTTTGGCCATCACAGAAAAACTTCTAAGCAAAATAACACATGTATAAAAAGATGGGGTTGGAAGTAATCATTTATTTTTACATGAAAGCGAGACTTTGGCTGTTTACGTTTCCTAAAACAAACATTCTGTCATACATTGAACATTACAAGTTTCGCTTTCAGTGAATTAAAACTCTTTTATCAGTTTTTAAAATATAGACTGAAAATTGCGCGCGCTCTGATTGGTTAAAAACCATGTTTTATCAGAGTTTAGAAAATAGCTGTCATATAAACGGCATAGAGTCTAGCCGTGCATTATTTTCTTATAGATCACGGCTAAAAACTATAGAGCACGCATGTCCCGGATGTTCACTACGCTCAGTTTATAAAGTTGAACCTGTCGCTTTTCTTGGCTCTCAGTTTATCCGATATATTACGAGTTTGACCAGTAATGCTTTACCTGTATTGAAAACGAAGTGAAACTGTATCATCCGAATGATTGGAGGCGACGAATCATGCAGAAAGAAAAGAATTTCGTTCTCGCGGAGAGTGGTACGGTCTAATCGGCTGACAGCATTTTGTAAACAATTGCGATCAAAGTGATTTAGCAAGACAACATGGACGAACGAAAACGTTTAGAGGTAAGAAAAAATTATTGTTTTAGTCATAACAGAAGCCAAAAACACTCTCGTTTTACATAAAAGCGAAATAGCAGTGAATTTGTTTTGTTTTTGAATGCTAAATGTCTGGAATAATCTGAAAGAAATCTTGGGAAGAAGCCGACAAAATTACGACCGGCAAAGTTGAAAATAGATTTGTCAAACTCTAAGAAACTTTCTAAAAAATTCAGGAGAAGCAATAAAATGGAAATTTTCGTTGAAACAAGTATTTACTAATTCAAGAAATGTTTAAAATATCGTACAACTAGGATTATAGATTAGTTCACACTACTTTGTAAGTTTTGTGTTCTACCGCGCCACTCAAGCGTATGGCCGAAGTTTTTTTCTTTCAAGTTCCTGCTATTTTCTAAACGAAAATAGAAGATGGTTTTCATATGTCCTATAAGAAAATGATGCACTTTTGAGGTCTAGAAAAGCAGCTGAATGCACTCGCGGAAGCGGCTCGTGCATTCACTAGCTGCTTTTCTAGACCTCAAGCGTGCATCATTTTCTTATAGAACATAGAAAACCATCTTCTATTAGGTAAATAATACATGGTTTTGGCTTCTTTATTTGTTAAATAATGCAATGAACTGATAAAGAGTGAAATAAATAAACTGATGAAGTAGCTTAAAAGTTTGTTTTCTGACGGTGAGACATCCAGACGAGATGAGAGTGAGCGGCATGAAGTCTTTGTGGTATAAAGAACAGGACACTTTTGCAAATTTATCTCCGAGCTTCACATTCGCGAGACATCAACGTGAACAAAGATCATTGTGCAAGAATAATATTTGCCAACTGTGAAAAGAACCGTGATTACACACACTGAAAACAGCGAAATGTTCACTGAAGGCCAAGAAAGATTTTGATTCTCAGATTTAAAATAAAGCAATTCTGCAAAACGGAATGTAATCGGAGACAAAATGCTATCACAAACAGGAAAATGCAACATGCAAATTTGGTGTACTGAAAATATTGATACACACACAATTATTATTTTGTAAGTTTTAAAGACTGTCGGTGGAAAGCATTTCTTTCTCAATAGTGTTGGAAGGCAACTACATGTATCATCCTGAGATCTCTCCGATAGTTCTTTATTTTGTCAGGATAATGAAGCAGAAACTGAGCAGTGGAGATCTGGCTTTTAGGCAGAATTTGAAAAGTAGGTGTCCTGGAGGCATGTTCCCCATAAATTTGTTAAAGCTTTGGTGCATTTTTCATAGTTTTATCCCTGGATTGGGCATCCACAGGACACCTGGACACGCTTCTGGTTTAAAAGCTTGGTGGAGATTACTTAAAAAACATTTTCCGACGCAACGTGATGTAAATCTATTAATTTATATGTGCTTTATTGCTCATTTGTATGTCACAGTATTAAGATAATTTACCAGAAAATTGCAAAATTTGGCATCTTGGACAACATATTAGCATATTTTTTGTTTCAATCAGAGATGAAAATGTTTCCAAGGGGTTGTGTGGAAAATTTGGAAATTCTGAAGGGGATTGGGGGGTGGGGTATAATTTGGGCCAATTTTGATCATAGGCCAAATCGCTTTCCGTGGGGGGTATGGATATTTTCTGGAACTACACAATAAACACAATAGCCTCCATTTGGCTTCAAAAACGTGCATGGATACAATGTATATGTCCTTGGACATTATCGGTTCCTGTTCACAGTTTTCCTCAAGCTTTGCTCTTGGAAAGCTGTTCACTTCTCAAATCAGATAATGTCCACGGACAAATATCCATGCATATTTTAGCACCAACTGGAGGTTATTTTATCACCTTATTTTTAGCATTTTAGTATATATCTTTTTATTTTATTTTAGGGTCCCCACTGCTATTTAACACTTGAATAAAGGCTTCATTCATTCAGAGATACAGTGGAATCCCAATTTATCAAACCCTCGATTTCTCAAAAACCCCGACAACTCTAACCAAAAGTTGTTTCCCTTGGATTTGTTTTACCCGCGATATTTCAAACTCCGGATTTCTCAAACCAATTTTTGTTTCCCTTGGAGGCTAGAGAAATCGGGATTCCACTGTACTTTGTTTTAATCAAATCAGCACTCAATATTGGAATGGACGCTTTTGTTGAATGAAAGATCCCATGAAAATAAATCACGAATATTAAAGACAAAATGGTAGTTTTGGTCTCAGTCTGCATTTTATACCCAGTCTGCTGCAAACGGCATGTAGTCTGCAGTTTTATACTGACCGATTCTTCTGTACACGAGGGACATTCCATTGTATATCCACCCCCCACCCCCCCCCCCCCCCCCCCTTTGACAAGATTTTTTATTAGGGGCTTTGAAAGTCATTTCCAAGGGGGTCAGTGCATGGGTATCTTTTTATCAGGGCGAGATGAAAATGTGTTACTTCAATTTACTAGCCCGGAGCCCTGAGGAGCTAGCCCAAATTTAATTGTCAATTAAAAATAATCAAATTTACGAACCGATTGTTTATTACTCCCCGGGGGAGGGTATCTAGAAATAACATGGAATACAATTTGCACCCCTTGCAATATCTTTAAATTACATTTACACCCCCAGAAAAAGCATCTTCCAAGTTTTAAACCCCCCCCCCCCCCCCCCCTTCCCCTCTAAAAACACCTCCCACCCCCTGGGATGTAATAAACGAATGGTCCCTTAATATTTACTATGCAAATAAATTTTTCAAAAAACATCACCAAACCATTTTCTTTTCAGAATGTTTATCAACTAATTACAAAAACGCTGGAAATAGTTTTGTTATTTACTATACAAATAACAACTACTGACTGAGCAGAAAAAGCTTTTTTCTAGTATTTAGGTGCATTTTTACAACTGTAATCTTGAGCTTTTATTTTCCACTCTTGAATTTAATATTTCTTTCAAACTCAAACTTTTATCTTTGTTTTGTCCTTGTCTTTGGTTTCCGAGAGATCCCTCGTTTTGTTTTGTTGAAGACTGGGACTTACCTTCCTTATATGGAAATCAAAAGTCACATGGTTTGACCTCAAAATGGCTGCCTGTTTTGGTGACAAGAACAGACAACGAAAAGTGTTGCAAAGACGCGCAAAGCGATTTTAACATTCTTTTATTTGAAGGAGAAGAAGGCCTTTCTAGAAGTTCGAATTTTGAGGCCAATTCAAAGACTTGAATGGATTTATTTTCGAACTGCTCGATTTAGGGAAGAAGTTTCAAACCAAGTCTGAAGTTGTATGGACATAAAAATGCTCTTCTACTTTGCACGGACATTTTTACCCTGCTGTAGAACAAAGCGGTAAGCATTGTGCATTGTTTCCGCTAATTTTGTACTGTTTTTTGAAATGGAATAAATGATTTACTGTTCAAAAGACTGTTTGTCACGAATTTCCCTTCGTAGTTATGGCATTTTACAATGTACTACAAAAGTTTATTTCACGTGCGAAAAACACAGTTCAAAAATTTGTGTACAATATTTTCGCAGAAAATTTGGCACTGAAAATTTGTTGGGCCAGACCGAACGTTGCTTGCCCGTCGGGCAACGTGTGATAGAAAAGCACTAGCCCGACAAGTCGGACCACTAGCCCCGGGCTATCGGACAGCGTTTTCGTCGCGCCCTGAATTTATCTGTGCATATTTTCTAGGGGGGGGGGGGGGGGGGGGGGGCATCCATCAGTTAGCCATGACAGTTAGCCAATCAAACCAATACAAGGCTAATGCCAATAAACTCGACAACAATGACATCACCAGAATTATTCTCGATGATTTTCCGACAATTTTCTAACAATTTTTAAACCCAAATATCTCCGTAACCAAACATCCTATTGCCCGTTCGGAAGTTCAAATGGAGACTGAGAACGAGTTTTTAAATTTTGATTTAACCCATTGACTACTGGGCTTTTTCCAAAAAACGTCAATCTAACGTCCCAGATGCCTATTTCTGGCCATTATCTCAACAGTTTAATGTCAAACTGTCTAAAACTTGGTTTAAAACACGGCAACTAACATCCCCTTTTACGTAGAAGCGACGAATTCAATATTTTTCTCGGGCATGCGCAGAAATCAAAATTTCGACATAGTTTTTGGGTTTGAAAAACCCACCTGACTTTAGGCTTTTTCTTTTCCTTTTATTTTTTTGCCGTTCTTGCTCTCCTTTTTCTCTCATTTTATTTTGTGGTTTTGTTGGCCTTTCAGTCGTCTTTGTTCACGTTGAAAAAGTTTGGAAAAGGGAATTTTTTTGACAAAGAGTGCCAATGGTAGTGAAGGTCGCGTTTTTTGGTGATTTTGGAGGAAAAAATCCAAGTTGTTTCATGTGTATCTCCGGTCCAATTTAATGTTTAGTGCTCGTTTAGGCATGCTTTGTTAGACATTTGCCAACTCTATCCGTTGATTATCAAAGACATCCTCTGGCGTGAACAGTGATGACGTCACAAGTGGTACAAGTCTGTGGTCTCTTCTTGGCCGTTTATGGCCGCTTTAGTAGTCAATGTGTTAATCAAAACTCCTGAAATCCATTTTGTGGTCTATTCAACCCATTTCAGCTTTCTTTTGATAGATCAATCAAAGTTATGTAAAAAAGAGCCATTTCTGGGAAAACAAGGTTCTTTGCTTAACCCATTGACTACTGGGCTTTTTCCAAAAAAACGTCAATCTAACATCCAAGATGCCTATTTCTGGCCATTATCTCAACAGTTTAATATCAAACTGTCTAAAACTTAGTTTAAAACACGGCAACTAACATCCCCTTCTACGTAGAAGCAACGAATTCAATATTTTCCTCGGGCATGCGCAGAAATCAAAATTTCGACATAGTTTTTGGGTTTGAAAAACCTTCCTGACTTTAGGCTTTTCTTTTCCTTTATTTTTTTTGCCGTTCTTGCTCTCCTTTTTCTCTCATTTTATTTTGTGGTTTTGTTGGCCTTTCAGTCGTCTTTGTTCACGTTGAAAAAGTTTTAGCCTAAACGTTGGGAAAGGAATTTTTTTGACAGAGTGCCAATGGTAGTGAAGGTCGCGTTTTTGGTGATTTGGAGGAAAAAATCCAAGTTGTTTCGTGTGTATCTCCGGTCCAATTTAATGTTTCGTGCTCGTTTAGGCATGCTTTGTTAGACATTTGCCAACTCTATCCGTTGATTATCAAAGACATCCTCTGGCGTGAACAGTGATGACGTCACAAGTGGTACAAGTCTGTGGTCTCTTCTTGGCCGTTTATGGCCGCTTTAGTAGTCAATGTGTTAATTAAAAATTGGAGCCCATCACAAGAAAGATCACATTAAAATTAGTCGGTTTACCAAGTTTGGGGTTGTTTCGTTGGATTTCAACCATGTAGAAGGCTTTCAAAAATCAGAAAAATTTGAGACTTTGTATGGATTTGGGGGACGCCATCTCTGAGTTAGAGACGTTTGTATGGAATTTGGGCAACCTTTGACAGCTCACAGCCTGGTTACTATGTAATGTAACATAACCAAACTTGGTAAACTTACTAATTTTCATGCAATCTTTCTGGTGATGGGATTAAATTTTTAATATGACATAATTTGAACAATAATTGGTAAACTAGTGCCCAGTCCCTTTTTGAACTTCGGAAAGGGGCAATTCATCTCAAATTTTGGAAAATGAAAAAAATGACAATTATGTTGCATTTGAGTGTAACAGATCACATTTTATGTTAACTTAGCCAATCATACAGTTGGTCAGTTGATCGGCCAGTAAGTCTGTAAGTACATCATTCAGCCAATTGTCAGATCTTTCTTCAAGGACCTGTTCGAACCCTGTTCTCTGATTAATCAAGAGTTATTAATCATTTTACTCACCTGGATAACTGTTACATGCTGATTGTTGAAGCTTTGTTCCATTTGGTTCTTCTGTTTGCATCTCATCTGGAAAACAAGATCACCTTTATAAGTTTCACACAAACAATACTACAGAGTTCTCTTTACCATTATTGCCAACATGTCTGTTAACCACAATTTTGAAAATTTGCATATCAAGACAATATCCTCAATACAATTACCTTCCTAATAATATACATACAACAATTTATGCATTCTGATTGGCTGAGAGCATGTCAATTTATCCCAAACTAGTGAAGAAAACTGAAATTCAGTGCAGAAAGTTGAAATTCAGGGCAAACATTTGAAATTAAATTTTGATTGACAGTTATGGCAGCTTGATTCAGCCAAACAAAATAGCAGAAAAAATGTGACTACATGTTGATTCAAATTATAAAACAGAATTATTGCAAAGACGTGTAAACAATGCAGAAGTACAGAAACAACTGATTATCAACAAAGTGTAGAAGACGCTCCAGGATAAACACATTAAAGCCACGCAGACAAAAAGATGAACTTAAATTATACCGGCATGGACGGCATTTAAACAAAATCTTTGTCGGAAAATACATGTTACATGTTTAAGCTCTGAGACCAAAGTGAAATATGAAGAAGGATAAAAGAGAGCCTACAAACCGGTAACTGAAAAATGAAAGGTTCAGTCATTCTCTTTTTACAAAAAGAAAAAGCTCAGAGACTTCTGAAGTTGCTGAACGAAAAGCTCGCTAAATATGAGAAGGTGGAAACTAGAATCACTTACATATGTTGGGAAAATCCCACACCATCAGGGATTTTGTTATTTCCCGACCGTCCCAGATATTCCCAACTCAGGGAGACAATGGGAGACATCTACCTCGTGATGTCATATTTTCAAAAGTCGGGAATGTCTGGGACGGGTCTGAGAAAACCAGGCTTAATGCGTGGTTCAATTCCTACTGTTACCATCCCCCCCCCCCCCCCCCCCCAAGCAACCCCGGGACAAAGTCAGCCCTTGTGGCTCGGGTGGGGAATTTTGAAAGTTAGTCTTGTCCCGGGGGTAGGGGATAGTTGAAGTATCTTGTCGCGCAAGGAGTTATGGGGCGAAAATTGGCATTGAACCAAGCCCCAGTTAGCGGACTTCTTTGCTGGAAAATCCCTTCAATTTGTATGCGACTCGTTGGAGGAAAGCAACTTTTCCAAGTTTATAAAACCTGTATTTGAAAAAACCGCATGCTCCTTTAATGCTCCGAGAGGAGCATTAAAAGCCAAAGAACAGTGGGCGAGAAACAAAAACAATGGGAGAGTTGCATGAGCCATAAGAGCCCATGTCTATTTTGTAAAACGTAATAAATATTTCTGTCTTCTTGTGAAACGGTGCAGTTTGTGTCCGGGGATGGGGAATTGCTTCTATCGTTGTGCCCGGGGGTGGCGAATAGGACACCAAGTGAAGAAAAAATGGCAAATGCCCGGGGGTGTGGTGGATGGTAACAGTAGGAATAGAACCACGCATAAGTCTCCGATATTTTTTTGTTCAAAACAACAGCGCACGTGCACGGTGCAAAATATTTGAATTTCCCGCTGTATAAACGGCGGGGCTAAAACACAGGTCACAGGTCACGGGTCACAGGTCACGGGTCACAGGTAACAGGTAACGGGTCACAGGTCACGGGTAACGGGTCACAGGTCACGGGTCACAGGTAACGGGCCACAGGTCACGGGTCACAGGTCACGGGTCACTGGTAACGGGTCATAGAAAAAGAGGTAAAAAGAAAGTAAATCACGTCAGAAAACATAACAATAGCGATATAACAGAACCTTTTTTCTTATAAAACAACAACAACGATATAACAGAGGCGGCGGTCGCACATGGGTTTGAACACTTAATCCAACACCGTTGTAAGACTATTTTTTGAACATTTCACTGCTTACACTACATGTTCTGCTAAGTGGTCGCATTTGTTTGCAACGCAACGCAACAAACACTAACACTGAAACTATTGACTTCCCATTTATAACGTGAACAGGTGGAAAGAATAATCAACCTTATTTAGCCGATTTTCTGAGCTGAGTGATCAGATGTGAATTTGCCAGGCGGCTGAATGTAAAAATGACAAAATATGATGATATTAGATCCTATAACCGTTGGTCAAGTGTAGCTAAGACGATCGATCGTGTGTTTTCGTGACAAAATACTCCACGATTCGTGGAGTATTTCACCAGCGTGTCCCAAGGTCTTCGCCGCGCCGAGCCGCCATCTTGAAAGTGGAGTAGACCCTGGAAATGAGGTTGCCGTTACGTCGTCGACGAGACGAAGAACACGACGACGCGAAGAGATGAATAACGCAACGAAGAAAGCAATACACGAACAACTTGACGACACAAAGAGACAGGAGCGACGCGACGAAGACAACAGTACGACGACTACACAACGACACAAAGAGACTGACACGACGCCACGAAGAAAGAAAAACAAACGACACAAAAAGCAATTTTCGACGCAAGTAAGCCGTTCCGACGCCACGAAATCTGAGTGCCGATTATGTCCCCTATCTGACGCCATACGTTGCTATTTTCTTTTTACCTCTTTTTCTGTGACCCGTTATCTGTGACCCGTTACCTGTGACCCGTGACCCGTTACCTGTGACCCGTTACCTGTGACCCGTTACCTGTGACCTGTGACCCGTTACCTGTGACCCGTGACCTGTGATCCGTGACCTGTGTTTAGCCCCGCCGCTGTATAAATTAGTTCACACTTTAAAGTATAATTTAACCAGTAATTTAACCAAGTTAAATGCTTACTAAACCAATAACAAGAAAGAAGACGAGAAGAAATAAAAACCAACATTCATAAACAGCAATTTTTGAGCGTAATTAAGCTTACCTCTCACAGCAGTCTGTTGTGCGCTGTTTACTGCAGTGTGAGCGGGAAAACGTGGACCCCATTTCTCTGTTTGGCAGCCGCTGTAGCCATTTTCCTTCTATTCATATATCACCAAATAAGAGAAAATATGTTAGAAAAAGCCAGTGATACCAAAAATGGCGCCTTCGTTGACGATTTGGCGTCAAAAAACGTCAAATAAGGTTGTAATTACCTCAAAGCTCCATCGCCATGTTGAATTCTCCTTCGTTCCCAGTTTCTTATTGAGCGTCACGAAAAACGAACACGTGACGAAAAAATTTCGCGGGAAGGGAATTTTTACGCGGGAACGTACTAATTACGCGGGATCACGTTCACGTACAATCGCGTGGTGCTTTTATATGGGAGGTGCGTGTCGAGGTGCGTGAAGGCATGGAGCGCGAAATATTCTTTGCTCCTTTTCGCGCTCCATGCCTTCACGCAACTCCCGCGACCTAAGATGTCTATAAAACTTGTCATTATTTGCGCGAATGAAATTTGTCATCTGTAAGTACAGTGCATTTAGATATCGGCTTTGATTGGTTAGTAGTCGTTTTGCATCAGGCTATACAAGCTTAGGAGTGTAGGGAGGGGGGAAGAAAAAGGGGGGAATAATGATGGGCCTTATGAAAAGCCTCTCGTGTTATATCTAAAGGCCCGTTCACACAGACGATTTTTGATGTGAATTTAGCGGTGATTTGAGTGGCGATTTTATCGCCCGTGTAAAGTACCTGCGATTTCACTGCAATTTTTATGGCGATTTTTATGAGATGTCCCCTCCTCAGGCGCGAGAGGCGCGCGCAACTGGGCACGAGCGACCATTCCCTCCTTCCTTTGCGCGCCCCACCCATTTCCCGGGTACGAGGCTGCTGTTAGAGTCACCCGTGGGACCTTTAGACAAGAACTACTTGTCAGAGAAGAAGGTATTCGAAGCAATCGTGTTTATCGCTATTTAAAATTGTGGAAATATCACTCAATGTTGTTTCTATTTGCGCTCCACCAATCAGATCGCTCGGAATTTCAGACTTCCCCAGAGCTCCTCTCTCCGACTGAGTCGTGCGCAAAAGAGAAATGCTCTGGGGGCTGGGGTCGAGAATGGCACTGGCCAACATTGTAAGGGGATCTTAAGTATATTGACAAAGACCTCTCTCTAAAATGTCATTTGAAGATCAGAAGACTTTTGTTTATAGCCCGCTATAAGGCCTAAACAGCTTGTTGTTTATACGATAAATGGGAAATTTTCTTAGTTTTTTGCTGGCCTCGAGATAATTAATTATAAATATTTTTACAACACTAAAATCCCAGTTTAATATTCAAGATGATGTTTACAGCAATACACCACAAGGAACCTTTGATAAAGTAAATTAACCTTTAGGAACATAGCCTGCCAGAAGGTTCTCTGCTTCGGGTAAAAATTCTACAATTCTCTGAGCAGAGAGACTGCTCACAGGCTATATGCACAGATGGAGCTTTTTACACAAAGTAGTCAATGATTACAATACTTGGCACATGCAAAACTAGTCCAACATCCCATAAGACACCTCGGGCATAGCATCTAGTAAGTGTTTCCTTATGTAGCCTGCGAACGCAAGCATATTTTCAGCTCGAGTTTCACCCTGCCTACTTTTCAGCCAGGTGAAACTCGAGCCGGAAATACGTCTGCATTCACAGGCTGTCCCTTAAATGGGATTGGCATTTCTTTCCCAGTGAAAAAAAGAATATAAATAATTTATAGCCACATATTATACTGTCATAAAAACCAGGAATTTGAGAACACAATAGAAATTTAGAAAACTTGAGCTGAAGGCAAGAGTTTTCTATATTTCTCTTATGACTAATGTTTTAAGCCCAGGGATTCCAGTGTCGGATCCAGACCTGTTTACAAGGTGAGGGCCCAAAAATTTCGCCCATAACAGGGGGGCCTCCCCTAGATCCGCCACTGGATTCAGAATTTTATGGTACATGCAGAATATCTTCAATAGGTAAAGCTACACTCGGGCCAACACCTGGCCCACACTGCCAGAGCTTGTCCTGGTTCCCATAGCATGAAGCTGACTAGGAGTATTGCTACTCCCCCTGGATGGAATGCTAGTCCATCGCAGGTTATCCCCAGCATTTTGTCGCCGGTACCCATTTCTTCTCCTGGGTGGAGAGAGGCACTGTGAGAGTAAAGTGTCTTGCCGATCTTCAATCCAAGGAAACATGAAAAAGTTATGAATAAAGACCAAAAAAAATCACCCAAACCACTGACAGTACTTAAACATACTTTGTTGCACAAAAGGAAAAGCTGGGTTCACTGCTGAATAAACTATGTACTCTCAAATAATGAAGTAAACAAAATGTTCCAATACTTTACATTATAAAAATGTTTCCCCATACAGGGATAAATAAGAAAGAATAACCAATTCTCAACCCCAGACCTTTGCTGCTTTCTTGTCCCTCGGTCATGTGCAAAAGAGAAGAGCTCTGGGGTCGAGATTGAGAATAACCAAGTAATTATCATGTTCTTTGGCTCTGTTGTTAAAGCAGGGTAGACTGAAGACAGTTCATCTGATATCCCTCATGGATTGTTAAGTGATAACCTTCTGACTCAACAATCGATGAAGAAAAGTGGAACTACCAGAGTTTAGCAACAGGCAGACAAAAATTAAAAAACTGCTGTATTTATTAAATACAACATATTATTCCAGAGTGGAAATACATACCAAAATGAGTGCAAATATATAGATGTTATTGAACTAGCGTGAGGTCCGTATTGGGAAAATATTGGTCAAGTTCTTTTTTTGCAAGTTTATGGACCGAGCCGAAGGCAAGGTCATAAACTTGCAAAAAAAGAAGGAGACCAATATTTCCCAATACGGACCGAACAAGCTAGTTCAATAAAGTTTTTATTATAATGGCTTTTTTAAAAATTTGTTGATAAATTAATGCAACCATTCTCGGCTAATGCGCGCGCGCCAAAGCTAAGCATATTCTTGCATTTTTCAGGCCACTTTGCGAAAAGTTTAGCCAAAAAAGCCAAAAATTGTCCGCCAGACATAAGGAAAAATGTTTCTACTTAATAGAAAACAGTTTTCCTTTGTTCAATGTTTCATAAAAGGAATTCGGCGAAATGAGTTCGTTAGCGGTCCATCTTAGCGGTCCGTATTGCAAAATTCGGACCGCTCAGGGAACCAATCAGAATGCTACTTTTCGTCGTGGACCAGTTTGCCATATAATAAAAGAGCATATTACACTCATCTTGGTCCCCCTGATCGATAGAAACGAATGACACTTAAATAAAGTTTTACATTACATTACGGTACATTACTAACATTACATTACAATGTATGCTATGGAAAACAGTAGATTTTGGGAAATAATAATGTTGTATAATAAACAATTTATTCAGCAAAAAGTTGTATTGTACTGTTAGGCTAAGCATTTTCACTTGCCACATTCTTATATTTTCTTGCCTAAACTGATCAAATGAGAACAGGATAAGACTAGAGGGACAACTTTCCACTGAATAATCTCTTATATATATTTTAGTGTGTAGTATTGCTGTACATTTTTACTGATCATCTGTATTTTAATAATAACAACTCACCCTATGGGCTTTCCAAAATATTTAACAAATAAAGAAGCCAAAACCATGTATTATACTATCATAAAACACGACGGGAATTTGAGAACACGAGAGAAATTTAGAAAACACGAGCCGCAGGCGAGTGTTTTCTAAATTTCGCAAGTGTTCTCAAATTCCCGTCGTGTTTTATGACAGTATAATACATGGTTTTGGCTTCTTTATGTGCTTTAAAATATAGATTTAACGCGCGCGAAACGATAAAACATGGCTTTTCTATGATTTATACTCTGATAAAACATGGTTTTTAACCAATCAGAGCGCGCGCAGCTTTCAATCTATATTTTAAAGCAAGATACAGCTACATGGATATTACACACTAAATTGTCCAATAAGATAATACAAAAATGTATATAATTTACTGTCTGTTCTAAAGAAATAAACACAATCCTCCATCTTGAGAAGATGTACTTGAAATAAAACTACATTATAATAATATACTTATGTACAATTCTCTATTCTGTCATTAAAGCCAGTAAGAGAGACTTGTGTGGAAGTGACCAACCTCGTTCCCAGGGTCTCTCATCTCCCCACCCCATGAGAGACCCTGGGAACGAGGTTGGGAAGTGACAGGGTTAACCACCTAATAGCCTTAAAAGCTAAAGTGAATGGGTAAATTATTTTCGAGGGTGAACAGTGAATTATGAAGACTACTAAAGGAGACAACACCATTATTTTTCAAGTAAACTCAACATTGAACAACCTTGTTCCCAGGGTCTCTCATCTCTCCACTCCCTCGCTCCTTCTGGGGTGGGGAGATGAGAGACCCTGGGAACGAGGTTGACATTGAATTACTACATGTATGGTGGTGCGGTTAATGTCAATTTCTTAACCTTGTTGCTTTATTTCTGGTACGCAT
Organism: Desmophyllum pertusum; assembly: GCA_029204205.1. Taxonomy (NCBI): domain Eukaryota; kingdom Metazoa; phylum Cnidaria; class Anthozoa; order Scleractinia; family Caryophylliidae; genus Desmophyllum; species Desmophyllum pertusum. Next base: position 141,807 of record MU825876.1, read on the forward strand.
ACTTTATATTTGAGCCTGTGACTTTTGTCAGAAAAGTTGCTGAGCCATGTTAGCCCAGTAGCCTTAGAGCGAATTTGTTACATTTTCATGACGTTGAAGGCACGCGCGAAATAAAACAAACAGATGAAACTGTCTCAACAGTTCTGTCCAAGGTTGTAGCAAATGATTAAAAATATTGATCTTACTTTGATCACAATAATTTGCTGCAGTAAATGTGGGCTAAGTACTAGTAGATTTACAAAGTTGTTGACTGTACCAAATGAAGTGTGGTGCAACACCTATCCCTGTCAATTTCACACAAGTCCCTCAGTCACCTAACCCCCTCCCCCGTTAATTATTATGTTCATGCAAGACACTGCTGACCCAAGCAGTGCAGGCTATGTTTCATCTTGAATTTCAACCTGTTGGGTATGACTTTCACCAGTTGATTCATAAGTCGGCTTGCTGGGGAGCATGGGATAGTCGACACGAGTAGCTGTCAACATGTTGCTGGGTTGAACAGCGATCAACTTTGAGGTTGATAGTGACAAGAATCCTAAAATAGGAAAAAAGATTAATAATTGAATATTAACAACTAGATTTCCAAATATAGTGGGGCGGGGGAGGGGTGGGGGGGGGGAGGGGGGAGCAGTGGGGTGGGAACCCAAGAGTAAAGGGGGTAGGAAGTCTATGGCAGGCAGGAAAAGAGAGGGTGGGAAATGGAATTCCTAAGTGGCTGGCAAAGGGAGAAATGGGAAATTTTTTGCAACATTACAGTTGAAGCTCTCTGAGCGGACACCTCTACTTGTGGCCGCCTTGACAACACCCTGTTTAACTTCTAGCTCACACAAACTCTGTATTTACAATATTCCCGTAAGCGGCCAGCTCCAGTTACGGACACTTTTTCTGCTTCCGAGGGTGTACAGTGGTGTCCGCTTACAGGAGCTTTGACTGAATTTTGCAATGGAAAAAGCACAAAGAGGTGGGAAGCAACTAAGGAAGGGTAGGGAGCCAGGCACACAGCGGTCAAACGCAAAAATTTGGCGCCACTTCCGGTTTTCGCTGCCTTGATTTTGCAAGAGATTGAAGCGTAATGGCCGCGAAGTTTGTAAGGAAACGTTATAGAACATGCAGTGGTAAACCAAAATACGATCTGAGACACTTGGTGGATAACAAATTATTATTACATTATCTATGCATACTCTGAGTACAAAGCTTAAGTTTTCAGTAAATTTCTTAAGTTTGAGCTTTAAAGTGACGAAACGCGGAGCAGGCGTGTCACGTTTGACCGCTGTGGAGGAGCCAGGAGTAAAAGGTAATGGAAGTGAGAAGTTCAGACCCTCAGTACCCCACTGTGAACGTTTTGTATCCCAGTCGGGGGAACAAGTGCCAGTTGATGACAAAATCCTGCCTCCGAGACGAGACTGAGCCTGCGGTGTTCATCCCAAAAGTTGCTAAGCAACATGACGTATTTGCTGGCGCAATTGCTTTCGGACTTACTTGTGAGTGCTCGCGCTAGTTTCTGATTGGAATAAAAAGATTCGGAAACTCCTCGAGTGCTGGGCACAAAGATTTGCCAAAACCGACAAATGTTCCCGTCTGAACCCTGATGACGGTTATGTTGACATCTAAGATATTAAAAACATACCAGGGAACAAGTCGGAGTTTGTGAGTAACAACTGCTCATCTGTCTCTTCTTGTTTTCTGTCTGACGTGATGTAATACACACCAATAAATGACAACACACAACTGAAACAAAAATAAAATAAAATACAAATTAGCTGGCATCCAATGTATTGTGTTTATATTCATTTGGTATTATGAAACTTGGAAGACACTATAGTGTACAGTCAACTCTTGTTATGGTGGACACCCTCGGGACGTAGTTTGTAGTCCGTAATAGCGAGAGTCCGCAATAGCAGGGGTCATTTTCAGTCAAACCTCTATAGCTTTTGCCGGGTGGAGGGCTGGATTATGTCGGCAATAGCGGGTGTCTGTAATAATGGAGTGTCTGCAAGGCGAGAGTTGACTGTATTTAGCTACAGTAGTACATTGTACAGTTGATCCACTTTACGCACACCTGGGATGGGGTATAGTAATCAGAGAGGTTTGGTCTAGAATAGGGCATCATTTACTGGGTAATTGATCAGTGGTATGCAGAATTTAGTCCAGAATAGGAATTGACACTCGGAATTGACATAGTCTTACATAAATGGAAGCAACTTTCATAATAGAAAGAGTTTCTGGAAAATAGCTCGAGTCTGGGATAGGGTAGGGATTTTTGATAGGATAGGTTGGTTATGCCCTCAAAACAAAATACCCTTAGAAATAAGAGTGTCTCAGTTCACTTGATGCTGATTGTAGGATAACTACAGACACCTCAGTTTACAAAACTAAACAGGAACTCACCCAAAAAGAAACATAAATATTTCCAGGAATGTAAGTCCATAGAATTCTTTATATAAAACAATACCTGAAATTGAATGGAAAATCTTAGCTTCAGGCTTTTCTCATAACTCAAGTGACAAGACATTAGTAAAAAAAAAAAAACAGGATTCCATCTTGACCACAAAGAAAAAACCCTCTGAATTGTCACACAATGAAGTACATTTGAAGGTTTTCAATGCTCTTTTCTTCATTGTCTATGTATTTCTTTTATATAAATGTATTTTATAAAATTATAGTCATATATACATTGTACGTCAATGTATAATTAATCTCGCTCCAGATTCCCTGGGCTAAAATTGTTTCTAACCAGATAAATAGTGACTGGGTACAAGTCTGACTAAAGCCCACATCTTTCTATCTTACTCACCGCTTATAATGGCACTAATTGTGAACAAAACAAAATTGGTTGGAACTACCACAGTAGCATCAAATGACTGCATGGCTCTGTTCAGGAATCTACAACAAAACACAAGCTTTTTAGAATTTCATTTATTTTATTTAAAAAAAGGTAAAGTGGTAAGCTGCACTCAGGCAAAACTGGCCCACACTGCCGGAACTTATCCCAGTTTCCTTAGCATGAAGCTGACTAGGAGTATTGCTACTCCCCCTGGATGGGATATGCTAGTCCATCGCAGGTTACCCCCAGCATTTTGTAACCGGTACCCATTTATACTCCTGGGTGTAGAGAGCCACTGCAAGAGTGAAGTGTCTTGCCCAAGAAGGTCTTGCCCAGGCCAGGGCTTGAACCTGGACTGCTTGATCCGGAGTCCAATACGCTAACCATTAGGCCACCATGTAGGTATTTTAACATAAAATAGAGCATTTTCAAATACCGTAAACACCGGCGTATAAAGCCGCACCTTTTTTTTAAAGACTCGACTGTGAACTTTTTTTAGATTTTTTTTTCCAAAATTCGAGCTTCTAAACTCGGGGTGCGGCTTATCTGTGAGTGCGGCTTATACGCCGGTGTTTTACGGTATATATGTCACGGTGGCCATATTGATGTTCCCAAACATTGAAATTTCCCTCCTTTGGGAATTTAGTTATTTTCTTATGCAGACCTTTCCTATTGTTTTCGAACACCAATATGACCGCCATGAAAATGCTGTATTAATATGATAAAACACTGCCAACTAGCAGTTGAACGACAACAATCTCATCTTGTTATTACATAAAACCATGTTTAGTCCCTTTGGACTAACACTTCTTTAAGCCCCTCTACATGTATCAACAAGCCAATTATCTGTGGGTGTTTATTCAGATTATTTTCTTAATTCTCATGACATGTACAAATGTATGTGCATAGGTTGAACTTACTTGACTTGGGCTATAGCTGTGGTGATCATCACAATCAACATGACATAAAACAGCGGGTGACCCAACTGACTGTTACCACCAAGTGTGATGTTTATCATTGAAGACACGGCCTTTGCTGATATAACAGTCAAGGAACCTGTGAAGAAATGATCACATTTGTAGCAACTTTTGGTAATTACATTTTTGGTGTAGAAATTTTATTGACCTGTACCAACTCAGTGATTCCAGTCAATATACCTGGCAGAGGTGGCAATCAGGCCAACAAAAGGTGCTTGTCTACCCAACTGCGAATTTACTGAGTTACAGGTGCTATTGGGGAACACTCTTGTGAAGCTACAATCATGGACAATAGTCTTGGGACACTTTGTATTTTTAAGGTATTTCCTGCCTGTTTTAACAAACTACCCATATTTTTCACCCAGTACCCCTTCCCCCCAGACAATGTTGAATCCGCGTGGCCAGAGTGCTGCTTACATGTACATTTCAACATTGTATGGGAGGGCGGAGGGGAGGAGGGGGGGGTTAGCGTTAAAAACATCGTTTTCGTGGTGGACAACTGCAATTGCCATGTCACGATAGTAATTGTGCCAAGTGTCCCAAGGACTTTTGACCATGATTATAGAGTTGCTCTTAGCTACATCTCAAGCAACAGAGTAGTACTACACTTCTCTTGCGTTCTTTCAACTTCCTGGCTTAATTCGAGTTGCTCTTAGCTGCATGTACATCTCAAGCAACTAGTACTATGACACTTCTCTCATGCTCTTTCAACTTCCTAGCTTAATTAGATAAACTTAATGCACACTAAGCTAGGATCAGTTCTTACTGTCTGTATTCTGTCTTCAGTATTTTGTCAAAGTTGGTGTACAAAATGAAAAAAAAATACAACAACAACCTTGGGTGTATTGGAATTTGGGCCCACAGGGCCTGTAAGATTGTTCAAAGATAAGTGTGTACATTAATTTTTGTCATGAGAACACCACAGTTAGTGATGTCACTTGTGTGCACTCCCTCGCGATCAGCACAAATAAATAAATGACTGTAAACTCTACATGGAACTTGATTCCACCTGAGCTCCTGGGCAGAAAAAAATTAAAACCTAGTTTTCCAAGGAATTAGGACCCATGCAGTTGACTAGGAGTAGATACTAGCCTGATTCTAGCTCTGATTCAAGATACAGTGTAAGGGAGTGAGAGCGAGCAACTCAGACCATCTGAGAATCAGGCTAGGAGTACAGAATACGTGTATTATGCTAGTCTAATGCATGTAAGTCATCAAGGTGCACTTTGCGAGTAATTAAAAGTGAACACGACACAAGGACAATCTGGTAACTCTCAAATGCTGGAACTCAACAAGAAAAAAGGATTTATGTGATCTTAGTAGTACAGTCGAACCTCCCATAAGCGGACAGCCTTGGGGCCAGAAAAAGTGTCCGCTTAAGAGAGGTGTCCACTTATTGGAGGTTAAAAATGTAGCTGGGTACATGACTAAGTGTCCGCTTACGAGAAGTGTCCGCCTGCAGGAGGTGTCCATTAGCAGAGGTTTGACTGTATGCACTAATTCAGCCTTACCTAATAATGCCACAAGGAGGAGAAAGATAACCACATTTTCCAAGTCATAACGCCATTGAGCAAACAGTAAACTACAAAACAATACCACTTCCAGACCCTAGACAAACAAAAGGTAACAGTTAGTTAACCTTCAAAGCCCTGATGTCAATAAACAAACTCTCCTAATCCTGGACATACATGTAGATTTTTTATCATAAAACAAACAGAAAGCCTCAACTGTACTCTGTTCTGTTATAAAGCACTTGACAGGAAACAGAGAGAGCAATGCTCCAGAAGTAGGGAGAAACATTGATCGCCTATCAGCTCACACGTTTTTCCCTCTGCACTTCTTTCGTGCTCTCGTCGCTTCCTGCATGCTTTATAATGGAACAGAGTCACAGTTGCGACTTTTTTATTTGTTAAGTTGGGAATTTAACTTTTTTGCCTTATAAAGCTACATGTATGGTGTGTTTGATGTTTTGATGTCCTCTTCAGCTCAGCTTTTTATTAATATCAAAATATTATTTGTGAACTCAAGCAAATTTAAAAATTAAGAATGGTTCATGTTCACTCTCGATTTAATAAAATAAAGTGAACATACCAAATAAACAAGGAAAGGCCATGCTCGAAAATAAATAGCCAGTTCTTTTCCAGTTAATTCTGAAAATTCCTGTTGGATAAAAATGTGTACACACACAAATTATATATTTAGAAAATAACAAATGTGTACTCTGATTTGCTGAAACAGAAAGCCATATTTCTAAAACTGTATACAGTCGAAGCTCCCGTATGCGGACACCCTCGGGAAGCAGAAAAAGTGTCCGCAACTGGAGCTGGCTGCTTATGGGAATGTGTAAATACAGAGTTTGTATGAGTACTACTGTACTGTAGAGTTCAAACAGGGTTTTGTCAAGGCGGCTGTAAGTAGAGCTGTCCGCTTATGAGAATGTCTGCTCAGAGAGTTTCGACTGTCCTAGAAAATTGTCTTTTAGGAGTGAATATAGAAACATTTAATATTTGTCCAGTAACATAAAATTAACTTTTACCTTGGTTGAGAATGTAATGAGCAAGAAAGCACCAACTATCGCAAGGGTAACACCTGCCAAAGGCACAAAGAATTTAGAGACTGTTAATATTGTAAAAATATCCTATGAAAGAACAGGGGACTCATATTCCTTGCATGTGATTCATGACATCACATTAATGCACAACTAAAAAAATTTTTATTAACATCGTGTTTGTGCACAGAATACATTGTTTAACTATAACTGGTTATTTCTTATACGTACACCTTATTCGATGGTTTAACATATAATATGCGCAGATATTTTGCGAGTTGTGTAGTATTTTTCCAACAAAAATGCGAGCAATGAGCAAAATGTCCCCATGTATTATATGTTAAACCATTGAATAAGGGATTTATTATTCCACTGCAAAATTGTCCGGCTCCTATTTTGCTATTTCCCGTATTTGCTCTGTTCTAAACCAGTCAAACCAAGACACTACAGTGTACTACACTCTCATATGAAATGACGTAATAGTGGAATAATAATGGTATTTATTGACTATTGTACTGGTTAATATTTTATTCATTTTTAAACAAATGACATTTCATAAAAGCAATAATTGCTTTTATTGTATACGACACAGCATTTTAGAGTGCGAATACGCACAAAGATGAGAGCAAATATGAGACCGTATTCAGCGGGTCTTAGTCCCCCTGACCGCGCACTACGGAAAACACTGTTGAAAGCCTATATTTTAGGAAAGATAATTTTATTATGTCATATAATAAACAATTTTTTCAGCGGAAAGTTGTGTAATACGGCTGGGCATTTTTACGAGTCAATGTTTATTTTTTCTCGCCTAAGGCTCGAAAAAATAAAAACTGACTCGTAAAAATACCCTGCCGTATTACACAACTTTCTGCTGAATAACCTCTATTTATGAAATGCAAAACAATAATTATTGTATATTAAGCATTTCTAATTACTTTGGTTTATCGGTTAATTAAACCACTCAGGATATATTAAAAGAACATGCCAAGAAATCACTGTCCACTCATAATTTACAAACTCTTCTTGTGATGTTCTTCCAACATCCTGTGTGGTTTAATGTCCTGATAAAAATATAAATGAATGGATTGCTGCTTAAACTACATGTACTGTCAATTAATTAATAAAGTAACAAATTATTAAACATAATACCAAAAACGTCTTGGTATCGCACTCTTTCTCTCAGAAATACAACAGCGATGATAGCATTAGCTGCAAGAAAAGAACAATTCACATTTAATTTGAAGCAGTTTCATGTATACTAAGTTTACATTTAAGAAAATTATAGAAAATGGCACACATGCTTATAATAGCCTGATACAAACACAAGTGCGAGTTTGGGAGAATTCAAAAGCTTATGTGAACCCGAGCCTGAGGCAAGGGTTTACATAAGTATCTTTGAATTTTCCAAAACTTCCTTGAGTGTTTGCATGTGTTACATGTATATGAACAAAAGTTAATAAATATGAAATAACAGTAGTAGTTCCTACATACCAATAACAGTAGTAGTTCCTAGAGGGGCGACAAGTGATGCTGGAGAAAACCCGTAAGCCGAGAAGTTCCCTATTTCTCCAAGAACCATTAATGTAAGACCAACCCTAAAAAACATCAATAGCAACAAAATTGACTGAGTGTGCAGTTAAAATATGACAACAGTCTTAGTGCCTGTCCTGCTGTGTTGAATGTTTTCTAGTTGTGAGTCTCACAAACAAAAACTAAGAAATAAAAAGGTTAAAGTCTGTCTACAAGCCTATAGCTAATGGCTAATCAGGACGGCACTTAACTCTGGTTTCCATAGCATGAAGTGACTACTGACTAGGAGTATCACTACTCCCCTGGATGGGATGCAAGTGTATCACACGTACAGGTTACCCCCCAGCATTTTGCCAGGTTGCCCTGACAATTTGCCGGTACCATTGATTTATTCCTGGGTGGAGATCGAGAGGCATGGTGAGAGCAGTGTGTCTTGACCAAGAACCCAAAGTTGGGTTCTTGGTCAAGACACAGGCAACACAATGACCCCAGCCAGGGCTCAAACCCAGACCGCTTACAGTCAAAATACTCAGCGCATTCCGCTTATTATTCAATTATTATTCAATCGATTATTTCATTAATCGTGGACGGATTGCATTATTCTTTTCAAACTTCCAAATTTAAATCGAATTATGCAATCATTCAACCGTAGCATCCATTCAAATATCGAATAATGAGAATTTCAGTGGAAATCCACAGAGTGGCTCTTCTCTTCCACTGTTCAGATCGAATCAGAATTTAGAAATGTTGGTTTTTGTGGAGGGAGGAAAATCGGAGAGTACAGTATACTAGAAACTGAAACCAAGCCTACCCAGCGAAAAACCCTTGGATCAAGGGTGAGAGAGCCAACAACAGACTCAACCCACATACATGTATGACACCGGGTCCAAGATTCTAACCCGGACCACATTGGTGGAAAGCGAGTACCACTGCGCCATCTCTGCTCCACCTGATACAACATAGCTGGTACCAAGTGCAATACAAGATTTACGCATACAGAGGGTTGGCCCTTGAAATGTCAGCTGTTTAAATCAATAAAAGCATCTAATTTATTTTATCCATTCCAAGTTGACAATAAATGAGGTACTAATAAAGAATTAGTTTTAAATTATTTAAAACTAATTCTTTCCACCTTCATTAATATTTAAAAATTACATTGCAACTAAAAAAGACCAAGAAAGAAAACATACCACCATATTTTACTCTTTAAATAGTGTGTTTCATTTTTCTCTTCTGCTTGGCGTAGATGGGAATATTTCTATAATAATATACAAGAATATAAAAGTGTTTAGCAAGTACAATATACACAATATTACTATCTGACTAATGACATCATTCAGCCGTATATGAATTACGAATGAGTTAATTTATCCAATAAAGGTTTCATAATTCAAAACTGCTAATTAAAAAAATCATGGTAACAAATGAAAAGGCTTGATCGCTCAAACGAAAACCACTCATTTTCACTTTTTCACTGATAAAATTAATATTTCAATCCCCTTGTAACAACTCAATCCTTTGAGTATTGAAAACTGAGAATCCCTTCGCAAATTTTTTTTAAATTTAAAAAAAAGTATACATTTTAAAAAGTTCAGTTTTCAGTTCAGTTTTTCACTTTTAGAGTTGAGATTTCATTTGAACTTCATGAAAAAGCCTAGTAGAGTGTTTCTTAAAAAGGGAATATCAACATTAAGAAGGTGGAACATAATATATGAGCTTTTACAATTTAAGCCATAACCGGTTCAGCTGGCAAAAAGATGAAATAATATTATTCATTCAGAAAAAAGGTTTAGATAAGCTTCTTATGTCTATCAAAACTTACTGCCGAAAAATGAAGATTAGAAAATTATGTGGGTATTAAATAAATCCATAAATTTTGTCCTAAATTAATTCAAAGCTACATGTACGTGTATAAAACATAAAAATATATGGAATTGTTTGAAGTTAAAAAAGGGGAAAACACAAAAATCATTACTTTTAAATTCATTTATTTATTTATTTGGAAAGTACAAGAAATGTTATGGAAAGAGCTTTAAATAAATAATTGATGAACCAAAACTCTCAAAGGCTATTCAAAACATCACATTCACAACTGACCTGTATATTCATTGAGATACTGATAAGAAGATTTCCAATAATTGCCAGTGCAGCTCCAATGAAAATATTCTGTGAAAATAAAATTATAATAATTCAAAATTACATTTTAATCATATATTTACTACAAAAACAATATTCTGTGGCTTTCATTTAACACACTATCTGATCAACACGCAAAAAGTTCAAGCAAGAATTGATTCAAAATTATCTTCCTGAAGGAAAAAAAGATAGAAAATTGCTAATAATAATTTATTTGATGGAAAATACATGTACTTCCTTGGTGTCTGTAAAGTAATAAAATAAGATTGTAAAAAATTGTACTTATAGATAATTCAATTTTCCAATAATTTATATATATTTGCCATGTCTTGGCGAGCCTGTTTCATATTTTCAGTGAAAACTAAACATTGTCAAACTTTGTCGCCATGTCTTGGCGAGCCTGTTTCATATTTTCAGTGAAAACTAAACACTGTCAAACTTTGTCGTCTATGGTTTTTAAAAATGAAAATTAAATTTGAAAGCTTTTACAACAAGCAAAAGGTTTTAATGATAACATCTTTGAAAGTTTTTGCAAGAAATAAAGGGTTCCAAAACATTAAACATTGTAACATTGTAACAAGAGTCTACACTGGGCAAAGTTTTTGCTAATAATTCGAAATGTTTTGCCAGTGGAAACTGGAAAAACGACAAATCATTTTTAATAGAGCTAAAATACAAAACAAATACAACGAAACAGAATATAGAATTTCATTTCCTTCAGAGATCCCAACAGGTGAAGTGGTTTCTTGAAATGAAAATAATCCAGTTTTGTTTTGCCACAACGGGAAGTTATTACAAGGAAGTAAATTCTGAAAAAAGCTTTCTTGTTTTAATAAAAACGAGTAAGATGTTAGATAAAAGGAAATTATTCGCGCCAAAGGAAGATCAATGAGCATGAATTTCCCCGGACGCGGGAAAATATAGTGTCAAATTTGTCAAGCATGTCACAAATCAAAAGCTCTCAGAGCTCTCCCTGTCAGACTTGGCGGATATGCATTTTACTTTGCACAAATTTCACAGTACAAATATAACATTGACACGGACAAAATAGACTTCCTTAAAAGACCGGTTACATGTATTCAATTACCTCCAGTCGATCGGCCAAGGGAATAATCAATGATCAATACGTTGTGTATGCTGTGAATTGAATTCCAGCCTTCGATGATCTTCGATCGATCAAATTTACAACGGTTGTGCATTCGATCGCTTTGGTGCCGCTTCCTTGGCCAAAATGGCGATCAAAGCTTCGTGTTCGATCCCTTAACAATCACAGAAGAACTAATCAAAGTTAAATAGGTTATGTTCTTGTGCATCGGCGTGTAAATAGAAAGAAGAAAGTTTACTTCATTTACAAGTTTGAAGGCCGCTTGATTTTGATCGCATAATTTAATATTGATGCTCGTTCCAGTAGAAAAACAACGAAAGCACTGTAGACGTAAAGCTCGACGTTTATAGATAAAGAAATCATTATTAAAATACGTTTATGGATCGCAAAAAGTTTACTCGATCTTAGATCTAAATGAAATAAAATTTCAACACACCTTTGACGAAAGCTCTCCTTTCGAGCCTAATTTTCCACCGTCCATCTTTAGCAAACATTGGAGACTTGCCACTTAGCAATTTCGATGAAGGGAACACACTGATTTGTAACACATTTTGTGCCTATGTAGGTACAAATATCTGTCCTTAGAAAGACCAGAAGGTGGCGAAACGATTCTCGTTTACAACAAGGGCATAAGTACTTGAACCGTGGCTTTCAAAAGATACCGCATAAATTAGCACAAAGATTACACTAGTTCTTAGTCTTCATCGACTTCAGTACGGTACTTCCTTTTGCCAGGCTACCAAGCTTGTCTCCCCCACCCACCCTGCTTAGATTTTATTGTTTTCAGAAAACAGGAGAGAAAATTTGTCAAACTTCTGAGGCACAAATTGAACGCAAAGACTATTGACTGGCTAAAAAAAATGTTCAATTCTAAAATTTATAATTCTGAAAGATAAAATACAGTTGTGTTTTCTCAGCACAAAAACAACGATGGCTCGATCTTAGAAGATATCAGTTCAACTCGAAAAATCTTTGTTTTTCAAACATTTTTTAAAACATTTTTAATAATAAGCCAAAATATTTTGAACTAATGGAACATTTTCTTTGATTTCATTCCTCCCTTCTTACCCCTCCCTAGTTACAAACCACCACCAACTTCTGAGAAAATGCTACCCAGAATTCCTAGCAAGTCTATGCCGCCATCTTGAAGTATCGGGGGAGGATCGATTTTCGTTTTGGAAAATGCCGTAGATAAAGCACTTTGGTGGAATTTAATCAATATCGCCTTGTCTGTGGCTTCAAACAGGACTATCATCCAAAATGTTTGAGAAGAACCTCACAGATCTTGTCCGTGGTATTCGGAACAACAAAAGCAATGAGGTACATAAATATAGGTTATACGATTTCTCCTCACATGAGCATTGTTGGTGTTGATGTAGGGGCGATCGACGTGGCATATTAATTCAGTCAGTTTATTTTGATCTCTATTATGTGAAAATATGTATTTAGTCCGTACATTAGCAAGTATTTTATGTATTCTTGACGCTTATTATATTGAATTAGATAAAGAATCGAACGTAAAATGAAAACGGCTCGATGTACTATTCTAAATTCACAGCTGTACATAAACTGACATTGTATATTACTAATAGTTCTTTCGTTTAATTGCTAGAAAATAAACGAGATTTATTATATTATTTAGCCATGTGTTATTTTATAATAGTGAATTCAATTTATGTTAACTAGTTGGACGAAAATGAAATGTTATAGTTTCAAGTTTCATTAGAATGACTAATAATATTGAAAACTAAAAGAAGTTACTATTACATTACATGACAGGCCAAATACATTGCAAACTGTCTGGATGAAATTAAGCAAGAGCTTAGACAGGAAAATGCTACCGTGAAAGCCAATGCAGTCGCCAAACTCACTTATGTAAGTACATTAAATTCCGATTCCCAGTTTCAAAACATTCAGAGCTGCCAACCTGTTTAAAATGGAAGCCTGTAGATTTATTAAAACAAACTGGGGGATCTCTGTTGAAACCTAGAGATTCAATAAAAACCCAGTAAAAACACATAAACATGGGTCAAATATTGCAACAAATCAAAGAAAATCAGCCACTAAATTGTGCTAATTTGCACGGGAGTCCCTCGGTGTAACCACAGGACTTGGCAGGTCTGAACATGAATTCTCCTTACTAATTAAATAATCCATACACAGTCAAACCTCTGCTAATGGACACCTCTCAGAAGGCGGACACTTCTCGTAAGCTGACACTGAGTCAGGTACCCAGCAGTTGAACCTCCGCTATGGACACCTCCTGTAGGTGGACACCTCTCATAAGCTGACACTTGGTCATGTTCCCAGCTACATACATGTACAAACACTACATTTTTAACCTCCCATAAGTGAAGACCCCTCTTAAGAAGACACTTTATCTGGTCCCAAGGGTGTCCGCTTACTGGAGGTTCGACTGTATAGTGATACATGTCAAATCAAAGTGTTCACGCCTCTCTGATTCGGACAGTAAGTCTGAAATATTTTGCAATTTAACAAATTAATGGTGGTTTGGTGTCTGGAATAATATTCAGGGGCTTCCACTTTTGGCAGCCAGCCCCTAGATTGAATACTGTCCCCGTGGCTGGCTACCCTCGGGACCAGAACAAGTGTCCGCTTGAGAGGTTAAAAAATGTAGTGTTTGTATATGTAGCTGGGGGGGGTTCTTGGGTCAGCTTTTGCTGGGTATGTGCCGCTGGCCTCTCAGAGCCCCTACCCCATTATAGTCTCTATTCTATGGCCAATTATAGACCCCATCTTAGTCACTTTATTTGCAAACGCGATCCCAACTTAGTACCCCCCAGGAGCTGGGTACATATACATGTATGACTGAGTGTCTGCTTACGAGAGGTGTCCGCCTACGGTGTTTCTGTTAGTGGAGGTTTGACTGTGCATGTACATACTTGATGAAGAAAGGAAAGTACCAGCTAAATTAGCCATGGGTACCTAGTAATTTAATTTCAGTAGCATTACGAACTAGAACAGAAAATGTTCAAGATTATACAATCATGTACTAAATGATGTACTGTCACACTGTTGTACATGACATTTTTTTCTTTGTTAGCTTCAAATGCTGGGTTATGACATCAGTTGGGCTGCATTTAACATCATAGAAGTCATGAGCTCTTCGAAGTTTACATTCAAGGTGAGAATCAACTATTAATATTTTTATTTAAACTCTTGCTCCCGCCTCGATTAGTTTTGTAACTAGTAGCGGGAGCAAGCACTCTTATTAAATTATATATAAAAATTGAATAAAGTTGTTGTTGTTTTTGGTGACATACATGTATTAATCAAGCCTGACATTGTCTTTTGTTTTTTTTGAACAGAGAATTGGTTATATGGCAGCATCACAATCATTTCATGAAGATTTGGATATTCTTATGTTGACAACAAACATGATAAGAAAGGTGCTAATTATTTAATGTTTCATTTCATTATTTCATTATTAGTCCAATTTACTGTGCCTTTCAATACAGTGGAATCACAATTTCTCAAACCCTCTATTTCTCAAAAACCCTGATAACTTGAACCAACAGTCATTTCTTTTAGATTCGTTTCATTGTAATTTTCCCCCAAATATTATTTCAAACTCCCGATTTCTCAAACCAATGTTCATTTCCCTTGGAGGTTTGAGAAATCGGGATTCCACTGTTTGTGTAAATTCTGCTCAATCAACAATTTTTGCTGCTGTCAATCATCTTAGCGGTTGACGTCTCAGGAAACAGAAGTTCACTTCAACAGGTTCAAAAGGTTACATTCGTGGATTGTGATTGTCAATAATTTTTAGTAGATCAGTCCATTTTGTTTGTTTCTTTTTTCAGGGTCCATTGGTTATCGTTGTAATGATTGGCGGCAGTAAAAATGCAATCGTTAGTTGGGTTTTGAATTTTAGTGTTTGCGTGGTATTGAACGATGCAGTAACTGTGTGTGTTAAACCACATATCAATGTACATGTATTATAATAAATTATTATAAATTATGTAAAATTAATTTCTTAATATATTATTGTTGCTGTGATTCCTCAGGACCTTTGTAGTATGAATATATCAATATCATGTATTATTATACGACATGGCATTTTAGAGTGCGAATACGCACAAAGACGAGAGCAGATATGAGACCGTATTACACGGGTCTCAGTCCCCCTGACCGCGCACTATATTTTAGGAAAGATTTTATGTCGTATAATAAACAATTTATTCAGCGGAAAGTTGTGTAATACGGCTGGGCATTTTTACGAGTCAATGTTTATTTTTTCTCGCCTAAGGCTCGAAAAAATAAAAACTGACTTGTAAAAATACCCAGCCGTATTACACAACTTTCCGCTGAATAACCTCTATTGATAATAATATACTGTGAAATTAATTTCCTAATATATATTATTGTTGTAATTGTGATTCCTCAGGACCTTTGTAGTATGAACATGTATGACGCTGGTGTGTCATTATCTGGCTTTGCTTGTTTTGTGACTACAGATTTGGCGAGAGATTTAGCTAACGATGTTATGTCATTGGTGAGTTTTGTATGCAGTTAAACATGAAACAGACCACTAAGATTGATAAAATATGCTCTTTACAGTGAAGATGTCGCTATCGTTGCCACTCGACAAAGTTTTTGATTAATTTTTGACATTTTTGACAACTTTGATGGGTTCCGTTTGTGGCGCCACATTTGAACTAGACTAAAACTAAAACCATTCAAATTTCACAACTCCGCCTCCAGCACTCCTTGGATTTTGATTGGTCAAGTCAAAGGGAACCCACCCAAAAGTTGTCAAAAATTAATCAAAAACTTTGTCGAGTGGCAACGGTAGCGTCATCTTCACTGTAACATGTACTTGGTAAAATATTGTTTTACAGCAAGGAGCCCAACAGTGTGACGACCAAGCCGAAGATAGCTATCCTTGGCTTCTGATTGGATAGTATGCATGCATGAAAGAATGTGAATTAATTAAAAATGGTCACACTTTTGGGCTCCTTGCTGTAATTTTTTATTAATAAATTAGAACTTTTTTAGTAAATTAGAACTTTTTTCAAAAGAGGGTTGGACAATTAAGACGATTTCCGCTGGACGTTCGAGCAATAAGTGCAAAAATTAAGTTTCCAAAAAAATACTCATAGCACGGTAACGTTTTGAATACAGTTAAGAATAAATTATCGATAAATTAGCTCCCAAGCTGACCCCGCGAGAGAAGTCATTACATCTTTTAATTAAAAAGATGCTTCATATGTCAGTTCAAACAAAATGGCGTGCGTTTTTATCATTTTTTACGAGGTTTGACATTAATTTTCTCGCGAATGCTTGAGAATTTAATTGCGGGGTCACTTGGAGAAGTGAATTAAAGTGATATGTTTCAAATAGTATTCAAAATGTTACCGTGCTATGAGTAGTTTTTTAGTAATTAATTTTTGCACTTATTGCTCGAACGTTGAGCGGAATCCGTCTTAAGTTGTAAAATGTACTTTCATGACTTTATTCTACAAAATAATGATCTGCCTTTAGAGCCACCTGTATTTCTTTTATTTTATTATTTTGTTCTTCAGCTTGTCTCAACCAAACCTTACATCAGAAAAAGAGCTGTCTTGCTGATGTATAAAATATTTCTTAAGGTAAGAGTTTTTTTCAATTCTAACATACTGGTTCTTATAATTTGGTCATCACACAAGTCAACACCATTCACAATATGGTCTGAAATCCATAGCATTTACATGTGCTACAACCTCGGACAAAACTGTTGAGACAGTTTCATCTGTTTGTTTAATTTTGTGCACGCATTCAACCAGGTTGACCGCGGAATTTGAATTTTAGGTTCGGGTTGTTCAATGTCTCAACTCCTGTTCAGATCTATTTACTTCCACCTTTGAAACTTTTTTAAAATACAAATAAATCTTTTCTGGTGTTTTACACAAAGTAAGTGAATCAGATAATTTGAATCGTGCAAAGAAAAAATTCATAAACGTTTAACCATTTCACGTCAACCGTTATTTCAGTGCCATTTCTGGTCGATTCAAGCCAACAAAGTGCTATTCCCAGTCCTTTTTATAGGCTTGCTCCGCGTTTAACTGGGTGGGACGGAGCAAATAGAGGCTTTTTAACTTGTATTTTGTTATATGGTCAATTGCAGTTCCCTGAAGCACTAAGACCAGCCTTCCCACGACTGAAGGAAAAGCTTGAAGATGGAGAACCCGGTAATGATTCTTAATACTATTCTATAAAATTTTGGTCACACAACGCACGCTCTGATTGGTTGAGCAGTTGTTTTGCGGTTTGAGCGCTACATGTACATGTATAAACTATTGTTTTGAAACAGGCTTTTAGCCAGAATTTGAAAAGTGGGCGTCCTGGAGGCATGTCCCCCCATAAATTTGTTAAAGCTTTGGTGCATTTTTCATCATTTTCTCCCAGGATTGGGCATCCACAGGACACCTGGATGCCCTTCTGGCTAAAAGCTTGTTTCAAAGGGAGAATAAGAATCAGAAATATTTAGAGTTCTTAGAAGTACGGCCGGTACAAATACTTAGATAAGACTTGTGCCTCTGACAGGTTTATGTTCTTTCTGGGTAAGTTCTAGTATGTTCCTCTCCTGTCCTTTGTCAATCTCGTTCCCAGAGCCAAGGAGCTCTGGGGGGAAGCGATCCGCCATGACAGGATTCTAGGACTTCCGGCTCTACTGCGCATGTGTTCAACCCGTGTTTCAACTAATGGACGCCAAGATTCTTGGACTTCCGGTCTTACTGTGCAAGTCAGGCGGATCACTCTATCCCAGAGGTCCTTGTTGGCCACTCCACCACTGGACGAGGGTAACAAGGACTCTGGGAACGAGATTGGTCCTTTGTTTTATCTACCTACACCTGTAGCCTGGAACCAACCAGTGTTCAACTTAGTTTTTAAAAGAGTACTTTACCCACCCATGCACTGTTAACAAAATCAGATTTATTTTCTGTGAGGATTTTACAGTGAAGAGTACCCTACCTTTACCACTCGGCTTGTAATATTTTGGATTAATTTTTGACAACTTTCTGATGGCTTTTGTTTCAACTGGCCAATCAAAATGCAAGAATTGTGAGTGGCAGAGTTGTCAAGCTCCATGTTCGTGTTCTGACAATTGACATCTCCGCCTCACACAATTCTTGCAATTTGATTTCCTAGTTGAAATGGAAGCCATCAGAAAGTTGTCAAAACTTTGTCGAGTGGCAACGGTAGGGCACTCTTCACCGTAATAGTAATTGAATTTTTCCTGGTATCTTTGTCATAGGTGTTCAGTCGGCAGCTGTGAATGTGATTTGTGAGTTGGCTCGTAAAAACCCAAAGAACTACTTATCACTTGCACCATTGTTTTTTAAACTCATGACAAGCTCTACAAACAACTGGATGTTAATCAAGATCATCAAACTTGTAAGTAACTAAACTGTACCTACAAACTTTTTTGAGTCAAATGTGTGATATCCTGGGATTTTCACGACTTCCAAAGATGACCAGACATACGAATATGGATCTATATTTCCAAAGTTAGACATACGAATATTTCCAAAGTTGTTCTGAAGATTTCTGATGTTTAGAATTGGCCGAAAAACAACCTTGTCCACAGGTCTTGTCCCTTCAAAATTGAATAATAATAATAATAATAATAATAATTAAAATTTATATAGCACAAATTTCATATCATGATCAAATGCGCTTAAGAATGTGCGACAACTAAGCCTGTACATGGAAAATTATTTTCTCCAAGTGGATCAAGATCGCAAAATGGTTGATTGAGGTTTACAAGCTCAAATTGTGAGATGTTTGTCCATATGCATGAGATAGCATGAGATCAAAGTGTTTTAGACCATGCAGTAAGCGCGAGACTCGACGTGCATTATGCGTGACAGTGCATGAGAGTTGGCATGTATACTTTTAATAATTATTAGTAGAAATTGTTATTTAATTAAAATATTTAACCAGCATCAGTATTATTCTGGAGGTTTAACTTTGTTATCAAAATCAAATAATATACATGTACAGTAAGAAATTGTTTATGTATTTAATTTAATTTTTTACAGTTTGGAGCCCTCTGTCCTCTTGAGCCAAGATTGGGAAAGAAATTACTGGAACCCCTGACAAATCTCATCCACAGGTAATGTTGAACTAAAAGTAAATTTCTTCCAATCATTGATTTTGTTGCAATTCAAATGAAAGACTGCTGGATCTGGAGTCTAACGCGCTAATCATTACATGTAGATCACTGTGTGGGTGTAACCTGTACTAACATCCCATCCACGGAGAATAGCAATACCCTTGTCTCTTCATGCTACAGAAGCCGTAATTACGCACCAATAGCAGTTATTACAGATGTCAGCAGTTTGACATGCAAACAAGGCGAAAGGGTCAATCTGGCATTGTATTGGCCCATTAGCCTCATTTGTAGGCTAGATTACCAGCCGCTGTTCGGGAAAATGAGCCAGAACAAAGACCGGACTTGAGAGAGAGTGGCGGAAATTGAGCCTAACTCGTTTGCATACTTTTTAAAACAAGGAATTTGACTGCGAGCTCAACTGTAATACACTGTAACTGCTATTGCATGAACCACTTGGCTAAAAGAAGACATCACTTAATTGATTTTCTACTTTGTTATTCTCACAGTACATCAGCCATGTCGTTATTATATGAGTGCATCAACACAGTTGTATCAGGTAAGGAGCATCTCCTTCATAGATGATTTAATAATATTAATATCAATAATTTATTAATTAATTTAATTATTAATAATATTTATGTACGCACACTTGAGAGTACTCTTACTAATAGTTGTCACACCATCATGGCGCAATAGGATACATTATGTTGCTTAGCACTTAGCAACTTCAGGACAAAAACTATGGGCTCAGTCAGTTCTCAGAAACCGGAATTTGCCATCAACTGTCCCTCAACTTAATAGTGGGCTTAAATTATAGATGTTTTATGGTAATAATAATTTTTATAAGCCACAGATTTGAGATATAAAAGCATAATTTGTTAATTTTCTTACCTTTCTAGGATTACCTCAACATACTGCTTCCATTCAGGTGGGTTACAAAACATTATATATGATTTTTAATTGGGTTAGAGATGAGGCTGGTTTAGTCGGCTTCTAGCTAGCGTTGTTATATGAGGGGTGGCGAATGGTGAATTTGAGACTTTGTGAGATGGCAAGACTAGTGTTTTACTCTGCGAGCCCAAGACTTTTTGACTTTTTAGATTGTGAGAATGAGATCGAGACTCTGAGATGGCTTAGAGAAAAAAATTGAGACTGTGAGACATACAGAACCACTCAAAAATCGAGACTGTGAGACGTACAGAACCACTCAAAAATCGAGACTGTGAAACTACAGAACCACTCAAAAATCGAGACTGTGAAACTACAGAACCGCTCAAAAATCGAGACTGTGAGACGTACAGAACCACTCAAAAATCGAGACTGAAACTACAGAACCGCTCAAAAATCGAGACTGTGAGACGTACAGAACCACTCAAAAATCGAGACTGTGAGACGTACAGAACCACTCAAAAATCAAGACTGTGAGACATACAGAACCACTCAAAAATCGAGACTGTGAGACGTACAAGAACCACTCAAACATCAAGACTGTGAGACGTACGGAACCACTCAAAAATCGAGACTGTGAGACGTACAGAACCACTCAAAATCGAGACTGTGAGACGTACAGAACCACTCAAAAATCGAGACTGTGAGACGTACAAGAACCACTCAAAATCGAGACTGTGAGACATACAGAACCACTCAAAAATCGAGACTGTGAGACGTACAGAACCGCTCAAAAAAAGACTGTGAGACGTACAGACCCGCTCAAAAAACAAGACTGTGAGATGTACAGAACCGCTCAAAAACAAGACTGTGAGACATACAGAACCACTCAAAAATCGAGACTGTGAGACGTACAAGAACCACTCAAACATCAAGACTGTGAGACGTACGGAACCACTCAAAAATCGAGACTGTGAGACGTACAGAACCACTCAAAAATCGAGACTGTGAGATGTACAGAACCACTCAAAAATCGAGACTGTGAGACGTACAGAACCACTCAAAAATCGAGACTGTGAGACGTACAGAACCACTCAAAAATCGAGACTGTGAGACGTACAAGAACCACTCAAAATCGAGACTGAGACGTACAGAACCACTCAAAAATCGAGACTGTGAGACGTACAGAACCGCTCAAAAAACAAGATTGTGAGACGTACAGACCCGCTCAAAAACAAGACTGTGAGACATACAGAACCACTCAAAATCGAGACTGTGAGACGTACAAGAACCACTCAAACATCGAGACTGTGAGACATACAGAACCACTCAAAAATCGAGACTGTGAGACGTACAGAACCACTCACAAATCGAGACTGTGAGATGTACAGAACCACTCAAAAATCGAGACTGTGAGACATACAGAACCACTCAAATAATATTGTATTTAATTTATTTTTTCTTCTTTCCTTAGCTATGTGTAACCAAGCTGCGGATTTTGATTGAAGATAGCGATCAGAACTGTAAGATATCTGTAATTTCTTTGGTTTACGTTTTCTTGATTTTTCCACTTAAATATAGCTTATTGGCATTTTAAAGTAATTTTGTGAGTGTTGTCATGCCATCTTTTGTATGACTTCCATTGCATGTAACTTACTTTCCTTATTGGAAAACTATGTTTATTTGTAGTGAAATACCTTGGCTTGCTTGCCATGTCAAAGATCCTGACGGTAAATCCTAAAGCAGTGCAAGTGCATAAGTAAGTATAATATGTCAATCCGGGGGGGGGGGGGGGGGGGACTCCCATATAAAAGTGACCCAGGTGATTGTCGGAAATTTTGAAAAGAATCACTTAAAGGTTCCAGAATCTCATTTTGTGGGTGTGACACAAATAATTTTAGAATTAAACTCTCCAAGCGGGACCAAGCCCCTTAAGGACCCCTAAAAGGTACGACAATCACCCTTTCACTTTTATATAGGAGTACAAGTCCCCCCCCCCCCCCCCCCCCCCTCCCCTCTGGGCTGTCAGTACATCTATAAAAGGCCAATTTCGATATATTAAAATTATTCTAACTTGGCTCCAAGGCTTAGGGGAATAAAACAAAATAAATTATTTATTCATCCCTCAACCTCTATGTGATTTGTTTTCGAATTCTTTTGTTTTATTTCCCTAAGCCTCGGAGTCAAGTTAGAATTTTAATATATCGAAATTGACCTATTACAAAGAGCCCTAGTGCAAAATCCCATGACTTAAGCTTTGACTCTGGAAGGAAAAGGACTAATTAGTACTCAAAATTTGACATCTTTTTCAGGGATATAGTTCTTCATTGTTTAGATGACAAGGATGAATCTATCAGGCTGAGAGCCTTGGACCTTATTGTTGGAATGGTAAGGACACATAAAGTATCTGGTAATGTGAGCCAATAGACTGTTCACAGTCCCCCATTTTTCCCCATTTTACCAATTAAGCTTATTGTTTTGTAAAATTTTCTAATGCTATTAATTAAAATGTTTATCTGTAGGTTTCCAAGAAGACCATAATGGATATCATCAAGAAATTAATGGCACATATAGACAAGGCTGAGAGTCATTGTAAGTTCCAAGTCAGAGTGATTGGCAACAATATATTCAATAATTTGTTAATCCTTTCAGTCGTAGTAGTTCTAAGTTCAAAACTGAGGAAAACGTCTTGAATTTCATTTTGCAAAATTGTCAAAAACAAAGTAACATTATTTTAGCATTCTGAACTTATTTTAGCATATATCACCTTAGTATATTAGGTAGAGAAGAGTACCTTGTAAAACTTTATTTCCACAGGGTGGCCCGTTCAGCTCTAAAGGCCGTCAAACGAGGAAACATTGTTGCAGAAACATTGTTAACTCCATAAAATTACATTTAACTGCATTTGAATTAATTTAAGAAGCTAAAAAATGCTTGAGAGAGTTGACCAGAGTGAGTGCAAATATCCCATTGCCTCAGAGGAGCATGCGCAATGTGCGATTATAATCCGGGCAGATCCATTTTGTAGATTTTTGTTATTTATTTTGGTGTTCATTTAGTGGTTTTACGACTGCTATTTCAGTATTGACACTTGAATAAAGGTTTCATTCGTTCCTTCCTTCCTTCATTCATTCATTCATTCACTCACTCACTCACTCATTCATTCGGTAATGACCTTCACTACTTTAGGGATTCTATGGACCTAATTTTCATCTTTTGGTTGCTCTATCAACAGCTTATTGTGATGAGCTACTTTCCAAGATTGTGGAGATCTGCAGCCTGAACGACTATCACTATGTTACAAACTTTGAATGGTAAGAATTCCGGGTTAATAAAAATTCTGATTTCTTTAACACTCTCCACACGCTGCAATTTTTAATTTTGAGCCCTGCAAATAATGAAAATAATCAACTAGCACATACTGCCTTCAGTTGATGAACAAACAAATTCTCAGAATTAACATCAAGACTTATGTATGACAGAGGGTAAGGAGAATTAATCTTTTGAAGTCTGGATGTATGTACTAAGGGAATAGTTAACGCACCCGAGTGCATTGTTGAGTTATATAAGCATGCGGGAATTTTTAAGAACATGAGAGAAGTGCTTCTCGCACGAGGGGCAAATTTACTATTTCCTTTATAAAATGTTCCTGGAATTGCGCACGCTCAAACTTGTAACGTAGGCAGAGTGCATTATAACTCAATAAAGCACGAACATGACGTAGGGCGTGTGCTTTATCGAGTTATAATGAACTCAAATTGACCAA
Source organism: Desmophyllum pertusum (assembly GCA_029204205.1). Classification (NCBI taxonomy): domain Eukaryota; kingdom Metazoa; phylum Cnidaria; class Anthozoa; order Scleractinia; family Caryophylliidae; genus Desmophyllum; species Desmophyllum pertusum. Next base: position 165,700 of record MU825876.1, read on the forward strand.
TCAGAGCGTGTGTTATATGACTAAAATTTTATAAACACATTACACAGTATGTATGATTTTGTTTGTTGTTGTCTGTCTATAGGCGAATTCATCGTGACATCATTGTTTACATCTTGAATTTAGAAATTCACCCAATTTAAAAAGAGATATCATATAAAATAGAAAGAGTATGCAAAATTGATATAGTGCCAAGTTTGAAAGGAAACCATTCAAAATCTGCTTCAAACAATGCATTTAAAAGTTGTCAAATTTAGAGACGTTTGTATGGCAACTCTTGCCAGCCATACAAACGTTCAAATTCTCGTTAGATTTATGCTAATAAGGAGAGAAAAAGACACCGACAAACAATTTAATATTGCCCTATAGGTACATTGATGTGCTTATACAACTGACAAGAGTTGAAGGGACAAGACATGGCAAACTTCTGGCTTCGCAAATGATGGATGTCACTATCAGAGTGAAGGCAATTCGTCCTTATGCAGTGCAATGCTTGGTGAGTCCAATTAGCTGATACTAATGTCAGTGTTACTGTTAAGCCCATGTTAAGCCCTGGCTAAACAGAGTCTCAAGTAGGCCCAAGTGTCCAACCTGTGTATGTAGACTTGCGACTTCATTTGGCTTGCAATGACTTGCATTCATTTTAGATCGAGATCACATTTACATGCAAGTACAGTGGAACCCCGCTTTATGGACACTCGTTAATACGGGCACCCACTTATTACAGACAGTTTTGTTTGTCCCGATGACACATATTTTCTCTTATATCAGCCGCTTAATATGGACACCCGGATAATACGGACACTTTTTCATGTCCCTTTGGTGTCCGTACTAACCGGGTTCCACTGTACTGTAGCTGCAAGTCAACCGTTTGGCCACACACGACAAATCACTGCGTGTCTTGTTGTTTACTTTGAGTGCTGAATGGCAGCGGCTTTTTACGACTTGCATGCAATTTTGAGTAAACTTGCAAGTCATTTCGCTGGTCACTCAATACAAGTACCGTAAAAGCTCTATTTAGCCCCCCCTCTCTATTAAGCCCCCCTATCTAATAAGCCCCCCCTTTGGAAGTCAGATTTTGTAATAAGCCCCCCCTCCTTCCGTCAGGCTGATGTAAATGACTTTTCAGCAATATTTTCTGGCGTTTCAGTCACTTTGTATTGAAACGTGGTCTTTAATTTCCAGAACTATTGTCGAGTTAGGGTATAAATGACGTTTCCTTTGTAAGACGGTCATACATGACCCATTTCTTGTTCTGTTTTAGTTAGTGGTGTAATAGTAAAGTTTGACAAATTAATGTGAATTTTCTTGAAAATTTATGATTTGAAATAAGCCCCCCCCCCCCCTCTCTATTAAGCCCCCTCTCTAATAAGCCCCCCCTTCTTGAGGCCTGAAATTAAATAAGCCCCCAGGGCTTAATAGAGCTTTTACGGTATGTATGCAATTTCATATTTCAAAACTTGCTACTACTGATGACTCCATTTGGCCAGGGCTTTAAGCCTGATTTTCACTTCTACTGTGGCTTTACCTTACAAGTCTGTAAATGTGATATAACATGACCACTCATTCTTTGTATACCAGTACAATAATTATTATTTACATGTTCTTTTTAGTCTTTGTTACTGGATACCAGTGACTTGATATCAGGGCAAATGGAGAAGAACCGAGTTTGTGAAGTTCTTTATGCTGCAGCATGGATCTCTGGAGAGTTTTCAGAGTAAGTTAACTGCTAATAAAAATAATTACAGTAATTTTTATTGCAAGTTACTGACAGGTAAAGCCGTTCGGGGCTAAACTGGCCCACACTGCTGGAGCTTATCCTGGTTTCTGTAGCATGAAGCAGACTAGGAGTATTGCCACTCTCCCTGGATGGGATGCTAGTCCATCGCAGGTTACCCCCGGCATTTTGTCGCCAGTACCCATTTATTCTCCTGGGTGGAGAGAGGCACTGTGAGAGTGAAGTATCTTGCCCAAGAACACAACACAATGACCCCGGCCAGCACTCAAACCTGGACTGCTTGATCCAGAGTCCAGCGTGTTAACTTCTAGGCACCTCCCACCTCAGTTTTGACAGTTGCGGCTTGGTCAGACGCATTTTCCAGCGCTTGGAGCTGGTCACATGTATTTGCTTTGAGTTCTGATTGGTTCCTTGTGTTGTTTTCGTCTGTTGTGATTGGCCAGCATGATTACTTGGTTTTGGTTTTACTCAGCACTCTATATTGAAAACCGCTCTAGATATTTAATGCTCATTGTATTTGTTTTGTTGTTCACCAGGCATTTACCAGATATCCACACCACATTAGAAGCAATGCTGCAAACCAAAGTTACCTCCCTTCCGGGCCACATCCAGGCAGTTTACGTCCAGAACATTGCAAAGTTATATGCTAAAATCCTTGCCAGTGAAGAGGAGGAGGTGATATGTGTGAATAGTGAAGCTGATTTCTTAATAATAATATTATTAAGGAATACAAATTATAGTACTGTTGTATTTATCTCAATAAATTTTTGACTGATGAAAAGTTATTGGAAGAGACAAAAAAAAAGTTTATTCAGCTGTTTAGATCTCTGTTTAAATAGACATCCTCTGGTCAACCTCGATTCCAGGCTCTCTCTCCTTTTCCTCCCTTGTCGTTGAGTAAGAGACCCTGGTTGCGGCTGGTCACGTGACTATGCGGTTACAACAATACCGCAGGGAGGGTGGGTCTTTGAGGCCGTTTTGTTTACAAGGAGGAGGATGGTGAGAGGACGTCAGTTAGTGAGATGCTTGTAGAGAGGTTACCTGTATTTGTACAGAGTGCAGACCTAGAGGTTCAGGAGAGGGTAAGTGGCAGGTGTCAATCATATTAAAGGAGTGATATCAAAGATATTAAGTAATTTTTGCGATGTAAATATCGCAATAATAGTTTCAATAATAGTTCAATGAAAGTACAGATTATGATTGTATTTTGTTTTATTTTAGGCCAGTTGTGTCTTGCAACTCATTAAATATGTTCTCAAGTTACAAGGAAAAGGTAAACTGAAGTTCATAACCCAACTAACAATTACGTTTGTCACTGCTGTCAATCATATGATGACAACCAACGGACCTTGAAAAAAAAAATGGATCAAAATCTACCAATCACAATCCATGGGATGGACCTTTTGAACCCATTGAGTGAACTTCTGTTTCCTGAGAGCCCACTAAGATGATTGACGGCAACAAAAAAATACAACTGTTGATGTGGAGCAGGGTTTGCATGATATTGACAGCACAGAATATTGTCAGTATTAAAAACAGTTACTGTAACTAAAGCTGAATTGGCTGCTGACCTTGTAGCTGTAAGCATTGATGTGTAAGGTAAAGCCGCACTCGGACCGACAACTTGCCCCACATTGCTGGAGCTTATCCCGTTTCAGTAGCATGACTGAGTAGGAGTATTGCTACCCCCCTGGATGGGGTGCTAGTCCATTGCAGGTTACCCCCTCCCTCCCCCCCCCCCCCCCCCCCCCCACCCAGCATTTTGTTGCCATTACCCATTTATACTTCTGGGTGGAGAGAGGCACTATGAGAGTTAAGTAGTAGTAAAATCTTTATTTAAGCAGGGTGGCCCATTCAGCTCTAGGCTGGTTTCCATAGGGGCCCTGTGTCTTGTCCAAGTGTCTTGCCCAAGAACACAACTTAATGACCCCGGCCAGGCTTGAATCCGACCGCTCGATCCGGATTCCAACGCGCTAACCATTAGGCCACCACGTCTCCCACAAGCATTAATGTGTAGTGTGTGTTTATCAGGTGTTCATTGCACAGAAGAGGTATCGTCACTGTTTCGTGGAGAATTGAATCCAGTTGCTTCCAAAGCACAGAAGAAAGTGCAACTTCCTGAGGGGTGCGTTTAAGCTTTATTTTTATTTCTAAATATCATTGGTTTTGTTGACAGTTGTAAGAAAAAACTCATAAAAATAAACTTTAAGCTAAGCTACATATAGATTTCTAAACTTTGGTGATTTGATTTTCGGCAACTGATCAACTACAATAATAATTAAATTGTAACTGTTAAAAGAGTAAAGTTAATTAACCTTGTGTAACAACAGACATTGATGTTGTACTTGATAGTCCCATGACTATTAAACCTCTGATCCGGGGGGGGGGGGGGCACCCACATAAAAGTGATGGGGTGGTTATTGGAAATTTTGAAAGGAACCCCTAAAAGGTACCATTGTATCGTTTTGTTGTGGCTTAAATTCATTTTTCACCCCTAAGAGGTACCAATTCTAAAATAAAACTAGTTCCTGTCATATTGTTTCTTGCTGATTACCCTAAAAGGTTCCGGGATAACTCTAACTGTGGTAATTTTAGATAACCAACAACAGAACATTCTCCAGGTCTGGATAAAATCCAGTCCTAAACCTTGCTCCCAGTTGTTAAGCAATCACTACTTCCCAGAATTTTACCAGGCAATTAGGATCCATATATTTATATTATATGACGTCTGTACATCAGGAAATTAATTTGTTTTGTACGTTTTTTGTAGCTTGACCTTGATAAATGGATCAATGAACCACCGTCCGATAGTTCAGAAGAGGAAGAGGAGATGGAGACAATATTTGACACTCCAAACGAGCACAAGTATGACTTGATACTCATTAATACTTGTTAGTCCAACATCATCCACACTTGTTAGTGTTATTGAGTTTAGTCAGCTGGAAAAAACATTATCTATCCATTAAATGTGGAAGACTGATTTCGTTTGGACCATGTTTAATAACTCAATATGAGTTAAACCTTTCACTTCCAGGAGTGTCAAAGCTCAAATTAAATAAAATCCCAAATTGCAATTGTCAAAAAAACAAACAGTACCACATGAAAGTACTGCTCAATAGCTTTCATAATGAATGGTCACACACTAGGGTTTCATCTACAGACTTAAAAAGTTAGAACCACCTTGTACAGCATAATAAACAGTACCACATGAAAGTACCGCTCAATAGCATTCATTTGAATGGTCACACACTAGAGTTTCATCCAGACGTAAAAGTTAGAAACACAATAATTCACTTGACACTTGTTTCTGGGGACTAAGAGTTAATATGTGCCTGGTCAATTCAGATGGGTGTGGCTAATACACTCAGGTACTTTGAGGCCCGATTTACTGCCAAAAAATGTTGGAATCAAAAAGGTTTCTTTGGTTGCTTATCTGTGTAATACATTATGGAGAACTCATGATAGATTGATTTAAATTTTCAGAAGTCTGACGCAAAAGCATGTGTCAGACGATGAGGAAGAATTGAAAAAGGTGAATTCCATTATTCGATTTTCATTTTAATTACCTTTATTATTACATAAAATTTTGCGACACATTAATTTTGCAATTTTGAAAAAAAATCATTAATGTCACTTTTCCGCATATTAGGCACTACCACTGACTTAATACATTTTGTAATGCAACTACGGTAACAACAATAAACAGCAACAGAATGGCGTACATGTAATAGGGGGACACAGCCCCATGGCAGGTTAGTTTGCAACTTGGGGCTGTGCTAACAAAGTAAAGCATCACTTATCTCTCCACAAACATTGGGATTGGGACGTCAAGAGTATTGGCAGAGCCTTACTTATCTTCCCAGCACTGCACAGGTTGGATCAGACAAGATCAAGGTACAGATGGCAAGAAACGCAATGCCAAGATCTTGGGGAAGTCACTGTGCAGATTGGTAACCGAACTGCTAGGCAGGATCCCAGTTGAATAAGATAGACTGGAAGCAAACCTAACACCCTTCTCCAAAGGGAGGGAGGGTGGGTAAATTTAACAAGGCATACAATAATTATTGACGTTTAGTACAAAGTTAGACTGCCAGGATATTGTCCAGAATGATTGTTCAGCTGCTTGGACAGCCGATTGGACAGCCTTATGGAGTCTACCTCGCTTTAAGCTAGATCGATTCCATCACGCTATCCAACCGGTGAACTTCTAACTATAAGCTATTAAAGCAGACATCATGTGTAAGGCTACTAGCTTTTTTTTTTTTAAATTGAAACCACACATTACTTACCAAAAAAACTAATACACTAATCCTATAAGTTTTCAAAATTCTACTTAGTTACATTAGTTACACTATGTAATGTTACTTACATTACTTACACTGCACTACTTACTTCACTATTTTCTTACACTCCTCGCCATACATTACTTGCTTACAAAAGAAAAGCTGATCAATTGGTCGTGGCGACACTTAATAATACAGAAAGCTTACACATGATAACAAAAAAAGGAACGAAAAAGGAATAAAAAAAAGAGGGGGGGGGGGTGGATTCCAATTTTTTTTAAATTATATCTTTAAGGAGCTCAAAAGGGCATAAAGTAGAAAGATCTCTGCTGAATCCTGACAACTATGAATGGGCTGGTGTTGAAAACCTAACACCCTTCTCCAAAGGGAGGGAGGGTGGGTAAATTTAACAAGGCATACAATAATTATTGACGTTTAGTACAAAGTTAGACTGCCAGGATATTGTCCAGAATGATTGTCAGCTGCTTGGACAGCCGATTGGACAGCCTTATGGAGTCTACTCGCTTTAAGCTAGGTCGATTCCATCACGCTATCCAACCGGTGAACTTCTAACTATAAGCTATTAAAGCAGACATCATGTGTAAGGCTACTAGCTTTTTTTTTTTAATTGAAACCACACATTACTTACCATAAAAACTAATACACTAATCCTATAAGTTTTCAAAATTCTACTTAGTTACATTAGTTACACTACATAACGTTACTTACATTACTTACACTGCACTATTTACTTCACTATTTTCTTACACTCCTCGCTGTACATTACTTGCTTACAAAAGAAAAGTTGATCAATTGGTCGTGGCGACACTTAATATACAGAAAGCTTACACGTGATAGCAAAAAAAGGAACGAAAAAGGAATAAAAAAAGAGGGGGGGGGGGGTGGATTCCAATTTTTTTTTAATTATATCAGGAGCTCAAAAGGGCATAAAGTAGAAAGATCTCTGCTGAATCCTGACAACTATGAATGGGCTGGTGTTGAAAACCTAACACCCTTCTCCAAAGGAGGGAGGGTGGGTAAATTTAACAAGGCATACAGTAATTATTGACTTTTAGTACAAAGTTAGACTGCCAGGATATTGTCCAGAATGATTGTCAGCTGCTTGGACAGCCGATTGGACAGCCTTATGGAGTCTACCTCGCTTTAAGCTAGGTCGATTCCATCACGCTATCCAACCGGTGAACTTCTAACTATAAGCTATTAAAGCAGACATCTTGTGTAAGGCTACTAGCTATGAACAAGGCTTTAAAGGGTAAGCACCAATCCAATAAGGTTATCATGTACTTCTAGTTAATACAGCTGCAACATTGTGCTAGAAAGACCTCAAACATTTAAGGTGTTTGTTCTGGGTGCTATGAACCATACATTATGCTTGCTAGGCGACCTTTGGACGTCACGCTCCATTAACTGCAATTTACTCCTGTTATTGTAAATGCTTGACGAAAATTAAAGTCTCGCAAAAAAAAAAAGGTGTCGCGAAATATGGCCACTCCAAATTTGAGAAATAAATTAATGTGTCTCGAAAATTTCATGTGGGGTGGGTGGGGTTGTGAGTAGTGCCAAGGATCTCAGTAACACTTCACATTGTTCCCCGAGAACCCAACCTCCATTTACAACCAAGGTTGTTCTTGTTTAGAAATCAATGAAACGTCATACAAAACCTAATAGACAAGGAGGTCAATGGGATATTACACTGCAATTTTATTCAGTTTATCCAATGTGATTGTTATGGATGCCCTTTCTCCAGGATCCCTAAGGTTCAAGTGATCTTGTTTTTAGGCTTCTAAGCGCATGCCAATTCTATCCATTTTCTTCAGTTTTTATCCATACTTAATTTACAGTGAAGATGACGCTACCGTTGCCACTCTACAAAGTTTTTGATTAAATTTTGACAACTTTTTGATGACTTTCCGATGGGTTCCGTTTGACTTGACCAATCAAAACCCAAGGAGTGTTGGAGGCGGAGTCGTGAAATTTGAATGGTTTAGTTTCTAGTCTAGTTCAAATGTGGCGCCACTGAAACGGAACCCATCAAAGTTGTCAAAAAGATGTCAAAAACTTTGTCGAGTGGCAACGGTAGCGTCATCTTCACTGTAACCTATTCTCTCTCTCAATTCCTCATAAATTTCTAAAATGACCTCTGGCTATCTAATATAATTTCAGGATTTTCTGCAAACACTTGTTGATAAAGGTCTGCAATTTCTTGGTCTGCAACTTTGTTGATCTCCAAGTTTCTGAGCCATACAAAAGGACAGATATTTTCTTTCCACACAGGCATTTCAATTGAGGACGTAGTCTGTGCCTTCCTTATCCTGGACAGAATGTCCTCATCAGTTCCTCCTGTTTCACATAGCATTTTTCATATTTTTTATTTTCTGATATTTCAGAAACGTGAACAAAGAAAACAAGATAACCTAAGCAATCCACATTATCTGAAGATGTCATCACGCGAGGAGCGCAAGGTAACTAAAACAGACCAGTGTAAACTCCCAAGAGCGATCAATGTCTTACCGTAAAAGCTCTATTACTCAGAACAAAGATGGTGCCAATTGTATCTATAGGAATAATTAAATTTTTTGAGAAATATTGTTTGCCACTTTTTTTGCTAGGCTAAGAGGAAAGATGTGATGGTGGATGATATTCCAGTGGCCAACCTGGACTTACCTGTATCACTGAAGGTGTCAGGAGGTATTTAGTTTTGTGTACTACAATGGACTTTATAAACATTTATAGAAATTTGCATGCAGATTTTACCCCTTTCAATGCTCCCAACTGAAGAGTTACCAAATTCAACATTGAAAATATGTTGAAAAATGTTGAAAAGCAAACAGCATGACATGATCATAGTACTGCTCAATAGCTTTCATTTACTAGGGCAGTTGAGGGAACAAGTGCCAGTATTTATCGATGCATGAGCACTCATAAAGTTTCTGATTTTATCCAATCAAAGAATAGTATGAGCACTTGAGAGTACTGTTTGTCACACTGTCATGGTGCAATTAGGATATGTCTTGTTGCTTAGCAACTTTGGGGAAGAAAAGCATGGGCTCAGTTAGTTCTCGGAGACCAGAATTGGCCATTAGCTGGTACTTGTTCCCTGAACTGACGGTTTCATGGATCAGACAGCCTTTAAAAAAGTTGGTTAATTAAAATTCCACTTGTTCTTTACTTCCTGTCTAGCTCACACAAAGTTACCTAGTAAATGGTTTGAACCCATGAGTATCAATAGTTTGTCTAGTGTGATTGTCCGGGTAATGGGTAGTCCTGAAACTGACCAATCAGTTTGTAGGACGAGAGACATAGCACCATAGACTGACAAACATTTTTCACTTGACTCTGAAGGTGACTTCCACTCAGGTTGTCGAAATGTCAGTCACCAACAACAGCCCTTTTCAGGACTACCCTCACCTGGATGAGCACACTAAACACACTACAATTGTCGTCAAAAGTCCTTGGGACACTTAACAAAATACCACCCAGTGGCAATGTTGTTTGAAGTGAGAAGTCAGTATTCAATCTTTTGAACCCCCTACCTCCGAAAAAATGTTGGAATTACTGGTATGGTTGCAAGATTGGACAGATAAAAGTCAACATTGCATTTGGGGTGGGAAAGGGGAGGTGAAGACAAAGACAATTGTCATCATAAGTCTTGGGACAGTTGTAGAAAGTTGCAGTTAGGTATAGGCACAAATAAGGGATTGATTTCAATTGATCTTTCAGCTCAAATTCATGAGTTACCATTAGTTAATGGTTTAACTAACGTTAGATTGGTCTTTAGGTGTGGCACTTGACAAAAAATATTCATCCAAGAAGATGAAGAAAAGAAAAGGAAAGAAAGGTGAGTGTTTTTCTGAATCTGCCACATTTAGTATTTTTGACATGTGTGCATGAATTATTTTCACCCTCTGAGTCCCCAGCATGAGCAATATCTAGAGCCTGAATTGCATCAGGGCCCTGCCAAACCTTTTAGGCACCAGTTCCCAAGCTCATCTATTGATGATGAGTTTAAGGTTACTGATAACCTTTTCGGGGTCGAATCTTGCAAAATTGCAAAAAACCTACCATAAGATAGCCCATTTTGCTAGTTTTCTTCTAAAACAAAAATTATTTCAAAATGTATTTTTCTTGCGGAGTTATAGCAAATTTTGTGTTTCGCGTGACTAAAACGTTTTCCCGAAGGTGTTTTGAGATGTCAACGCTTTGTGATCTCCCGTGCAGTGTGACATGGGAATACATCTGGGAATGCTCAGTTTATATAAATAGCGTCTTCGCAGAGTTCGCATTATCTCAAATCCATGCGAGAGGATAACCAATATAAATGCACTTAGTCTAGAGAGTCGGTTGTAATATGCCATGAAACGAGGAGGGAAACTTGAAAATTCACCTGGGTAAAAAGTAAGAGAAAGTCCGAGCCTAAGAAAGCCAAGACAGAGTCGATCGATGAATTCGATGATGGATCATCTTCAACAGGAGTTTCACTCCACTTGTACTTTCCTCTCCGGTTGGATTGTTTTTTCCTTCTTTGCGTGCACCTGACTTCGCTTTTCCCATTATAAATAAACCTACTTTTCACCAAGCAAGCGGCGAATACATGTACCTTTTTTCGCGAATTCAAGCCTGTTTTGTCACAAGCCTCTTTAGGGGGCCATATGTTGATTTTCATTGGTCGGCGGCATAACCGCATTCACACCCGCGTTGAGTAAGTGTGAAAATTAATAAAATATTTTCAGCCCGAAAACTCAGGGTTTATTTTTGAGCGGGTAGCCACTCTTCAAATGAATTAATAGGGTATGTAGATTTGTAGGATTTTAACGAAATTTGGCCAAAATGATCGTCAGATATCGGTGCGAAAAAGTGTGTTGGGCTTTTAAGGAATTCGAAATATTTTTACTTTTACGCCTCTCTGCGTGACGCAAATCGAAAAATTTTCTATTGGCCAACTTCAAAGTTGTTTTTCTCTGAAACCAATAGGAAAATCCATAATCCCCGACACACTTTCGTAGCCCATCAAGTGCTGATTGATATAGTGCAGTTGGTTTGGTTGTACGCACTAACGCGAAGGCGGGTAATTCAGCGAAGCAAACTTCGACAGTTTTGAGTTTGAAGGCTCCGCGCGCTTACCAAAGCGATATAATTTTAAAATGGCAATATATTCGGATTCTACATTCTATTACCTTTACAACGATATATAGTTTACCGTGGTTTCATCGAAAAAAGCGCGCGTACGAATGATTTTCCGGAAGGCACCCCTAAAGGTTATCAGTAACCTTAAACCAGAGTTACATGCCAGCACAGATGAGCTGCCAAGCTTGGAACAGACTTTTACCGTGTCTTTTTGCTATCAGGTCGTAAAGGAAGCAGAGCAGATGAAGAAGAACTTGATCTTGGCATCTCATATGAGGTTCTCCCAACAGGGGCTGGTGAATTGCCTGAGGTATGCACTTGATGCATTGTAATTCAAAGTGTTACACCATTTGTGTGTTAATTTACAGTAACTGGGTAAGATTGAGACATGTTGTGAATTGAGACCTTTGGCTTCTCACAATCTGCATCACAATGATTAGTTTGGACACTTCGCTCCAGGTCAGAATACATGCATTCATGTTTGCATCCCCCCCCCCCCCCCCCCCCAACCCCTCAAATTTTAGTAAGACACTTTTAGTAAGACACTTTGTGGTGTCTCAAGCGGTTCATATCAACGTTGAAGGAGGGAGGTGTTCCAACAATAATTTGTTGGATTTATCAGATTTATTACTGGTAGGTAACTGTGTTATTGTTTCCATTGCCATTATCAATGTTGAATGGTGCACTTTTGAAAAGCAAAAAGTAGGAGTGTATGGTACCATTTGGGCTACAGCTGGGTCTTCTGTGTACTCAAATAGCTCTGGGAATAGCATCTGCTTTTAACTTAAGTTTGTGATTGTTTGCACTTGCATTTCTATTGATTTTTATCTACTCTCCCTGCCCCCCTCCCCCTCCCCCCTCCCCCCTCCTATAAAAAAGCATACCCAACAAATGCTTAACAGATACCCACCCTGGTCCAGACTGTCACTGTGTTCTGAAGTGAGCCATCACATGTAATGATCATCTTTGTTTGATAGGGAGCTGAAGAGTCAGATCATGATGAGAGAGGAAAAGATGAACCAGGCGCTACTGCAGCAGATCCACACAAACTGTTGAATGTTGACCTCAGCAAGTATGTCACTTATTACCCTTACACTCCCAGAGTCAAACCTTGAGTCAATAAATGTGGTTGTAATAAATTTGAAGTATGTGGATAAAACCCTAGTGTGTGACCATTCAAATGAAAGCTATCAAGCAGTACTTTTATGTGGTATTTTGTTTTGATTTTTTCAACTAGAAATTTGGGATTTTTTGGTCAATTTTGACCTCCAACACTCTTGAGAGTGAAAGGTTTAAACTGGAATTGAAGTTGGCACTAATCCTGGATTAGCATAATCCTGCTTTGAACAACCGGGCCCTGAGGTGACAAAATTCTGGGGGGACCTCAAACCTGTGACACACTAGTCTACAGGAATAGCAAAATTCTCTTCATGCTATTGTAAGATGGCCAATCCGATGGTCAAGTTACGTAAATAAATTTGAGGGCAAGATTTACGTGTTAAACGTCTTTATTAACGATATAAAAAAAGGGAACGAAGTAACAGATATGATGTGTTATTGAAGATGACTTGAAATCATATGCTTCAGACTTGACTACTGTATAGTTCCAGCATTTACTATAGCCACAATGACCAACTGAAGAACTATGCTTAAAACTGGCTAATTTATAGTAAATTCTAGGAAATTATAGGCATATTTGAAAACCAAATAAGGCTCTAAAAGGTGGGATATCAATCCAACACAGGATTTGAGTAAAGGAAACTGTAGGGTGTTTTAACCCACACACACAGGATTTGCATAAGGGAACTGTGTGGTACAATAATGACTTAGCAAATAGCTACATACACTGAAAGGGTGTGTAAGGAAACTAAGAAATTAAGGAAAATAACTATGTGATTACTGAACAGGTAATTTGGATAATTTCTATTCTGTAAAATATTGATTGCGTGACATTGTGAAAATAGACTAAAAATGACCATGTCACACTATAATATGTGAACCACTTAGTAATAATAATAATAATAATATTCGTATTTATAATGCGCTAATTCCATGTAAATATGATCAAAAGCGCATAACAATATTATTACTTGGCCAGCGAGAAGACTGTTACTGTAAGAGCCAACAAGAGAGCCCAAGAGTGATCAACATCTAATTTCCCCTTTATACAATATCAGTACATTATCAAGTGAATAGGTGAATAGAAAGAGATGCCAATATGATTGTTTTGATGTACCACCAAACTCTCAGAACTAACATTAAAAGATATATTTGCCAATCAGTATGGAGACTTAAACTTCTCATCAGGTTCTCCCTCTAAGAATAATAGACTTCAGACACTAACTGGTTCTTTTGTTTTCACCACAGACCTTTGGAGGCACATGAAACCCTTCCTGTTCGTCAACACCGCATTGTAACAGAATCACAGCCAAATGATGATGATGATGAGGTCAGCACTATAGAGATCATTAGTCGACTATGAGCAGTCCCTCTTTTCCTTAGTCTGTCGTGTGAGAAGCGAAATAAAGTGAGACAGAAAAAAATGTCCCCAGATTTTGCGTGGCCATTTTTCTCTCAATTTATTTTGCTTCCCGCTCAATGAACTCAATGGGATCACGTATTTGCTCATGTAATACAAAGATTGCTTCCCTAAATCATATTTGCTGTCATACTTAACATCTGAAACATAAGACATTTATGTGTGTCCATTGACTGTTTCAAAGTGTCTGTTACCATTGTAGAGAGTTGTCCGTCTTAAAAAGAGTTAAGTTATAGTAAAAATGACTGGATAATGGTAACGACCTCACCAACTCCAGGTGTCCGTTTTTATAGAGGTGTCCGTATTAGGGAGGTGTCTGTTAAGAGAGGGTTGACTGTAATATGCTTTCGTATTTGCATTCGTTTTGGTGCATATTCCTACTCAAATGTCCTGTAAGCATTGTTCCATAGTATCTTTGACAATGTTTGGAAGACTTCAGCTCTTCATATATGTTCAGAATGTATGAAAACATTGTTTAACCTTTGGAAAATTGTTGGAAATTTTCAAAACAGTCAAAGCTCTTTAAAGTGCGACTACTCAAAGCGGGCCAGTTTGAAGAAAAGTAACCAATCAAAACGATAGTCCACACTTTGTTGGTGTCAAATTTTGTTGTTGAACAATTTTGTTGTCTGTATGCTTCAATGCGATTGATCAGTTTACGAAAAAGGTCGCCATCCTTTGTTCTCAATTAACGTTTTGATTGGTTACTTTTCTTCAAACTGGCCCGCTTTGAGTAGTTGCACTGTAAAATTCTGGGAGATGGTAAGGACATGTACTTTGTGCTTATATCATGTTATAAATTCTAGGAAATTACACCAAAGAAGCACAGCAAGGATAAAAAGCACAGACACAGAAAGGACAGTGAAGGCAAAAAGGTTTGTCTGTGATGTTCCTGTGCTTTTCCACTTATATATTAAGTTCCTATCCTGCCCAGGTGCACTTAACCTCTTGCCCTCCTGCTCAAAATCTTAATGAACAGGAGACAGAAGTGATACACAAATATTAACAAACCATGGCTGTAGAAATTTCACAATATTATAAACAAGAGTCAGTGGAGATGTTGAAAGCAGTCGGGCAAAGTCATGTTCACGCGCAGTCAATGTGCCTGGTTGCATGGCCCTTAAGGACGGTGCCTCCTATTGTTACTGCGCATACGTTCTGCGCATAATTTCTCGCGTCATTAGCGCGCGCTCGAGCACGCGCACATACAGAACATTGCAAAATCTATTTAAGGCTAAGCTCGGCAGGGAAATATATGGTCGTTTTCTTCATATAACTTACAAAAACGCGTGGTGACCCCTACTTTTTATGTTATAAAATGGAAGCGGTAAGCCTATTAAACATATGATTAATTTTTGTTGTGTGCAAAAGTTATTTAGACTGTATTTTTGGTATACCAGAGGAGAGCTGTCAGGGTTGACAATGGCTACGTTGCGATGATTTTTAATTAAAAAACACATAAACAGTAGTTGTTATATTCCCATTTGTTAAGTATTTTAAAGCTTTTTTATATTTATTGTTGCTTTCGTGTATGTCAAGGCAAATTCAAAGGGAATCTTCGAAAAAATATGTTTTTCTTTTTTTCTGAGAAAATGCTATTTCAGCATTTTTTTCCAGATTGAAGCTTGATTATCTCTGAAAAATGCGTGGTTACCCCCAATTTTCTTTTTGGAATCCAATAGCTCTTGCTAAGTTCTGCTTTTCCCGCATAGTCATAAACCGCGCAAAAATACTTTGGTATTAGGAGGCACCGTCCTTAATGAAACCCCTGACAGTACTTACTACATTTTATTTTAAGGCTAATATGTTATTTAGCTTAAGAAAAAGCTTGAGTGACTCGACAAAGATCAGTTTGTATATGGTCTGTTTCTTGGTTTCATGGAGAAATTAAATTAGTTAGAGGGGTTTAAAATGGCCGTCACTGTCAATAGGTGTACCGTCAATAGTTACAGCAACTACCATTTTATAGGTCATGACTAGCTAGGATTCCAGGTAATGCGCAAAATCAGAACATTTTTACCCGTAATGCTTAACTTTGCATATTAAATCATCACTTCACCTCAAATACTAACCCCAACTATGTTTCTGAGCCCTCAGTGAAAATGCTAAAACCTATGTGTGAGGTACATTTATCCCATAAAGTGATCAATCACCCTGTGTTTAGTGATAATAGCCATTTTTATGTAACAATATAATTCGAATGATTCATTATCTCAGAGTAAACACAAGCACAAAAAGGAAAAAGACGACAAGGAGAAGAAATCAAAACACAAGCACCACCATCACCACCACAAGGATGAAGGTATCTATTCTACAACAGTCGTCTGACCGCTGTGTCTGTAATAATTATTGTTGTTGGTGTCAAACGTATTAGTAGGCTCGATTTCCGCCTCTCTCTCAAGTCCGGTCTTCATTCCTCCCCTGGGCTCATTTTCCCGAACAGCAGCTGGTAATCGAGCCTAACATATTAGCAGTAAAGTAAAACTTTATTTAAACAGGGTGGCCCATTCAGCTCAAAGGCTGGTATCCAGAGGGGCCCTGCATCTGAAAAACTACATTACATTTAAAAATTTAAGATGCCAAAAACAGTTAAAAATCTATGCACATATAAGAATCCAAAAAATACATTGATAAAAAGAAGTTCTTTGACTTTTCCTGTAAGTGCCTTGTCAACCTATTTACTTTTATTTATCTTAATCAAGTTGCAGAGCCTGTTGAAGATAATCTCATGTTCAATGGAGAGGTGGAACACATTGAATCGCCACCAGGGGATGATTTGAAAGAAGAAAGCGAACAAACAACTCCTACAAAGATGATAACAGACGTGGAAGACTTCAAACCATCTGCAGATGAACCAAGTAATCCTCAGGTACAGAAACTAAATTAACATACTCAACTTGGTAAAGGTAAAGTCTCAACACCAGACAAGTGAGTCACAGTGCTGGTGCTTACAGACCTTATAATTATGTAACTCAGGGTTCCCTGACATGAAGCAGATACAAGTTAATAAGAGTGTTATTACAGTAGATCATCACAGTGAAAGACTTACCACTTAAGTAGTTGTAAAGAGAAACCTGAAAAACAAATTCCGGTTCGAATGGGATTCGAACCAATGACCTTGTGATGCCAGTGCAACTGAGCTATCAAGCCGGCTGGGAGCTGGTAATTTTTTGAATTTGTATTATAGATGGAGATGGAGATTAAATGAATGATAATATATGAAAAATCATATATTGCACTGCGGGAGAAAGATATTATGAAGGAGATTATCGCAGAGAAAGATTTCCAACTTAAGCTGTTGTAAATAGAAGTTAATTCCCCTAGCATTTTTGTCAGGTTTCCCCAACGATTCCCCAGTACCCGTTTATACTCCTGGGGGAGAGAGGCACTGCGAGAGTAAAATGTTTTGCCTAAGAACACAATGCAAGGACCCTGGACAGGCGAAAATGCAAACCTCCCAATCCAGACACCAGTACACTAACTGTATGCCTCCCACATACTGCGCTAGGGAGGGGTACAATGATTGGGTAGGAATCACACTGATGTAGAAAATGTAAATTTACTTGTTAAGCAGAGTTTTGTCTCGGTATCTCTGCTTCTTTCTCTGTTTTAATAATAATAATAATAATAATTAAGTTCTTTTCTGCGCGTTTAAAAATCTCAACGCGCTTACAAATATGCAATAATAACTGAACTCACTGACTAACTAACTAACTAACTAATTAATTAACTAAGGGTAAAAATGATTACTAATGATTTGATGCCCCCCCCCCCCCCCCCCCTTCCCTCCTCTTTTAGTCAGTGAGCTGGTAGTCGATTTGTTTAACACTTTGGTCATATTTTTGTTAGGATGATATGGATTTCTGGCTGTCTACAACACCACAAGAGAAATCTTCTCCAAAGGTGAACTGTGATGTTTGAGTTGCTATGGCTTTATGATTGCTTTGTCTAAATGATTGACTTAGTGAACAATAAATACATTATGTTATTGAGTTGTAAACTGACTGACAAGCAGATGGCCTGGCTGACTAGCCATCTCCAAGCATCACGGTCTGCAGTGCCGATTATCAATGTTTACGAATGGATGGACAGATTGTTGACTGACTGACTGACTGACTGACTGACTGACTGACTGACTGACTGACTGACTGACTGACTGACTGACTGACTGACTGACTGACTGACTGACTGACTGACTGACTGACTGACTGACTGACTGACTGACTGACTGACTGACTGACTGACTGACTGACTGACTGACTGACTGACTGACTGACTGACTGACTGACTGACTGACTGACTGACTGACTGACTGACTGACTGACTGACTGACTGACTGACTGACTGACTGACTGACTGACTGACTGACTGACTGACTGACTGACTGACTGACTGACTGACTGACTGACTGACTGACTGACTGGACTGACTGACTGACTGACTGACTGACTGACTGACTGACTGACTGACTGACTGACTGACTGACTGACTGACTGACTGACTGACTGACTGACTGACTGACTGACTGACTGACTGACTGACGGACGGACGGACGGACGGACGGACGGACGGACGGACGGACGGACGGACGGACGGACGGACGGACGGACGGACGGACGGACTGACTGACGGACGGACGGACGGACAGATGGATGGACTGATGGACAGACAGACTGGCGAAGTGACTGATGGATGGATGAAAGGACAGCCCATTGATTTATTTATTATTGATTCTATAAATCTCTAGCCTGCTGAAGCACCCACAGCACCTTCGCCAGACAGTGAAGCAGCAGAAAAACCAGTGAAAGAAGAAACACATGCTAAACCATCTGAGGTACAGTCTAACATCAAGCTTTGTACTCTGATGCTTCAAACTCATTGCGGACCTATGGCTTTGTTCAAACCTTACTGCTCTACAAATTCCTCAAGCAAGAATTGCTTTTGTTTCCTCAGAAAACTGAATCTAAAGAATCCAAACGGAAACACCGTAAAGATAAATCAGACAAGAAAGAGAAGCACGAAAAAGAAAGAAAGAAGGAAAAGAGAAAGAGAAGGACTAGTGAGAAGTCTGACGCAGCAGAGACGCCTGCAGCTGAACCGGAAAAACCGGATGAGCCATCAATCATGGAGCTAAAGGAAGAGAAGAAACAGGTTAGGCACCAGGTCACACCCGGGTCTTGAATGGTGGCTACTACACAGACGGCACATGGGTGGTGTTTTATTCATTTGTAGAGAAACTGTCTAAGTACATGTATGTTACCAAATTATAATACAGTCGAAGCTCCCGTAAGTGGACACTGACCAGGTAACTCTCTTCGTGTGCTACTCGAGTAACAGACGGCGATTGGGTGGTTTTTTAATTCATTTGTAGGTTCATTTTAATTGGATTAGACAAACTGTCTAAATAATGTATGTCACCAAATTTTAATACAGTCGAAGCTCCCGTAAGCGGACACCCTCGGGAAGCAGAAGAGTGTCCGCAACTGGAGCTGGCCGTTTTCAGGAATGTGTAAATACAGAGTTGTATGAGCTAGAGTTAAAACGGGTATTTTTGTCAAGGCAGCCATGAGTAGAGCTGTCCACTTTCGAGAGTGTTCGCTCAGAGAGGCATGTTAGAATCAGCTGCATCAAATACCATGCAATTTTGTTGTAATGTGTTGGTCATCCATAAAATGTTGATACCCCCCTTGGAAGGTTTTTTTGTTTAACCCCCCCACCCCCCCCTTTGGGGTACCATAAAAACTCTATCAATAATCCCACCAGGGGAATTATTTCTTGTCAGGGACCTTTGAATTGGGGGGAAAACTGAACACTGAAAACATAATATTACCATCTTGAGAAGACCGGGCTGGAGGGGGAAGCCAGTACATTACAATAAAGCCTGCGTGGCAGGTGTAGAAAGGGGAGGGAGGGTAGTTCGCTGTAGTAATAATTTCAATATATGTCACTTCTCTTTCAGCCCATCATCACAACTTACAAAGTGCTTTCAGAAAACAGTTCTCTTAGACTGGTAAGATTGAGTGATCAGCATCCAATTTCTCCTTATAATCTCAATAGATTGTAGAGCAGACAGGTGATGAGAATAAAGAAAATCATCAAACTGGGATACAATCTTGATGTACCACCAAATTCTCGTAACTAACATTAAAATAAATGTATGGTAATTGGAAAGGAGAATTGATATCTTGAGTTTGGGTGTGACAGGGTTCATTGTTGTTACAGATGTACGAGACAAGAGTGACTTCACAACATAGGAGTCAAGTGGTAGTATCCATTATATTCAGGTTAGTCCTCTGTTTATGGAATTGAAATTTGTTATATTTTGAGCCCGGGAGGGTGATCGTCGGAAATTTTGAAGAAAAAAAAAACCCTAAATGGTACCAAAATCTTGTTTTGTGGGCGTGGCTCAAATTCATTTTCCCCCTAACCATGCTAACAGGTACCATTTCTAAAAATAATCACAAGTAGTTCTTGTCATATTTTTTCCTTCTCCATACCGGAATATCTATAACAGTGGTCTTTATAGATTTAGATACCCTAAGCAGTACCAAACCACAAATGTTAACCCCTAAACGCCAGGCAAAACGGTACGACCATCACCCCCATCACTTTTATATTGAGAGTCCCTTACCCGGGATTTTGAGTTGCATACTTCAGTTTGATTCAGTGACATTTGTCTTGTTGTTGTTGTTTTGTTTTTTGCATTTAGTTTCATCAGTTTTTTTCTCTCTTTTGGTAACTTAAATTCATTTCACAGTAATTTGACGGATCGTCATATCAAATCCTTGGAATTTAATGTGTTGGACTCCCTCAATACTAAACTAATACGACCGGTGAGTATTGATATTTATTATATGGCAAACTGGTCCACGACGAAAAGGAACATTCTGATTGGTTCCCTGAGCGGTCCGTATTTTGCAATACGGACCGATATTTTGGTCATACGGACCGTATTTTGCAAAATTGTTTTCTATTAAGTAGAAACATGTTTCCTCGTGTCTGGCGGACAATTTCGGTTAAACTTTTCGCAAAGTGGCCTGAAAAATGCAAGACTATGCTTGGCTTTGGCGCGCGCGCGTTAGCCGAGAATGGTTGCATTAATTTATCAGCAAGTTTTTAAAAAAGCCATTATAATAAAAACTTTATTGAACTAGCTTGCTCAGTCCGTATTGGGAAATATTGGTCTCGTTCTTTTTTTGCAAGTTTATGGACCTCGCCTTCGGCTCGGTCCATAAACTTGCAAAAAGAACGAGACCAATATTTTCCCAATACGGACCTCACGCTAGTTCAATAACATCTATGTTTTAATGTAACACAAAAACTTGGGAATGAAAGGGGTAACTCTATTGAGCTATTGAATCAAGTCGGGAACCGACTGTTCGAAGTAGATTCCGGAAATGGATAACTTATATGCCAATGACGTCACTGTCCTATTCATATATTCACAGATCGGATCTATGTCACATGATAGTGTCCCAGTCCCTTTCCATCTTTTGCCAGGTGAGTGGTTACTAAGCCTGTTTTGGTCACAAGTTCTTCCCCTAATACGAACGAATCATCATTTTGATCGGTCGGTAGTTCATTGAGTTAGTCGGTTTGTCAGTCAGTCAGTCTGCCTGTCTATCTACTGACTGACTGACAAACAGACAGACAGATAAGTTTGTCAGTCAGTCCTGGTCGAGGTATCAGGAACGGGTCGTTTTGAGGGAGATAGCTTTCGTTTCACTTTTGCCCTATATCACGAAAAAAAATTTCTCTCATAAATTTTAACCGATGTTTTTCTGGCTGTGCACCAATTTAATCCTTGCGGAAAAAAAAAAAGGCTCTCTTCCTTTAGTTGTAGTTGCTAGATGTGATCTCTTTTTGAGAGAGATGGATTGAACAAGTTACCAGTTTCCTCGCTGGTAATGATGAATATATGTGAACTTCAGTGGAAAGAACGAAAGAGAATGAGATCTTTGCAGTTTCGAATTCCTCGCTGTGTACACTTTTGACCATGCAAGCTGTTTTGTTAATCTCTCAGGTTCTTTAAATGAAGGACAGTTTGCTTTCACTGTGGAGAGTATTGTCATGGCACAGAAGCTACGGGGAACACTAACATACGTCATAAAGGTACTTTGTTCTTTACTAGCAAGGGGACTGAGGAGGAGAGTAAAGAGGTGATGCGGGGACTATCTTGCTAGAGTGGATGCTTTTAACTTGCAAAAAACCACACGCGTTTAAGGGGCTATGCCACGCTGTTTTCTGCTATTGTTACATACAAGTAGTCCTAAAATAGATTGAAATCACTAAATAATGGTTTCAAATCATAGAAAAACATAAAACAAATACTAGGAAGCCACAAATAAGTGCGAATGGTCAAAATTGGACAAGATTGAAAAGGCCCGACCTTTTTCAAGTTTAAGTCCATTTGTATGAAACAAGTGGTAAATAATGCTTAGAAATCATCTGTGCTGTTTATTATGTAAGTGAAATTCCATCTTTGAATTAACATTTCATTCACATGTTTAAGAACATAGCCCCTTAAAGTCAATCTCATTCCCACGGACTTTCACGCGGATAAATTCGTTGTTTTTGGTCTTGCATCTGATTGGTTGAGAAGGTGGCGCGAGTTTTTTAAACCAATCATAGAGCGTAGTAAAGCAAACTCGAACCAATTCAGCGATTACTTTCGACACTCAATTGAAAACCGCTCTAGTGGCTCTAGCACCATATATGGTGTGTCCGCCATCTTGGATTGACCCACCCTGAAAGACAAAAGTACCGTCGTCTCAACCTCGTTCCCAGGGTCTCTCTCTTCCCTCGCGCCTCTGGGGTGGGGAGATGAGAGACCCTGGGAACGAGGTTGCCGTCGTCTTATTACAGCTTTATTGTGTAATTCCTCCTTCTTTTTGTTTCTATTTTTCATAACATTTTCTTTTTGCAGGATGACGAAGGCTCACCAAGTGAAAAGATGGATTTTTCTGTCTTTTTACCTTGCTCTTCGTTTCTGATTTCCACACCGTTATCAAGGTATGCATGGATCTTTTCTTTAATGTTATGAATCTTGATTTTCATTTTATATTAATTTCCTTGTGTCATGGTCTCATATTTATTTTAATGCAGTAATATCAAGAGAGGATGATCTAAGAGAATGATTTCTCGTGCCCATGATAATTTTGTGAAATCTATTAATAGTTTCGCGCCATGCCGAATACGTTATTTTTATTTCCTTCTGATCGAGGCTCTGACATCACGTTACTCGAACTGACCAATCATGTGGCGCTCTTAAAATAGCTCAGCTAGGAACTGAAAATTAAAATAGATTTCAAAAATTATCATTGGAAGAGGCTCATGGGGAATGCTTCTCTTAGACCATCCTCTCTTTGTCATATTAAGTCAGTGCTTTATCGTGTTTCTACAGCACGGATTTCGCGAATCTTCTAGGAAGTGGAACTCTAGCAAACAAGAGCTCAGTCAAGGTTTGTTGTAGTCTACTTCGCAGCCGTTATTTGACTCGTCACGCAACGCTTCCCTCCCCACTTTTTTTACTCGTCACGCAACGCTTCCCTCCCCTACTTAGTGAGGGAGGGAAGCGTTGCGTGACGAGCCAAATAACGGCTGCGAAGGAGACTAGGTTTGTTGTATTGAGTGATTGTAATCCTGTCTGCTTTACTGGAATACTTCACCAGTAGTGTATGATGGGTATTAACGATGTAGAATCGCGAGGGACTGGGGAATAACATAGGACTAGGAAGCGCGAAGGACTGGAGAATACCTGAGTATTCATTCGCCTTCAAGTTGAGCTTACATGTTGCCAAAATAACCTGTAGATTCTTTCGTGACTGATAAGAAAACCCTCATCCGGTGCTTGTTAAAGTTAGTTGTAGAATATACCTTTTTACCGATGTCACGCAAAATTACAATTTTCAGTGCTTTTCATTAAAACAATAGAACAACTTCTAGAACGATTTATCATACTGAATTTAGCTAAAGTAACAATCTACCTGAAACTCACGGAAATATAGAACTCTTCAAAACTTTCACTGTTTGCAAAGAAATGTATGCCGAAGGAGGGGGGGATCGCTTTCTCCCTGTCATACACTCTTTGTAAAATTTGGGTTCGTTTGCAGCAGATTTTTACGAAACGTCGCAAGTTTACTAAATTTGATATGATAAATCGCCCTTTGAAGTTGTTTCTTTTGTTTTAAGGAAAAGCACTGAAAATTGCAATTTAGCGTGACATCGGTAAAAAGGTCTATTGTAATAATTTTCAATTTTCTAATTATCGTTAAGCATTTTAAAATACTTTTTTTACTCGACAAACACGCAATTTTTATCAAGCATAGCTTACGTTCAAGCATAGCTTATCTCACGGATGCCGCATCTTGAAAAATTTACCCCAAAATTTTCAAGTTCGTCGTTCGCAATCCGTCAGAATTTGAAAGGATAAATTTTGTACATCAGAAAAAATGAGCTCAAATATCGTGACATAGATACAATTTTTCGGACATAAGTTGTTGGTTAGGTCCTCTCTAGATCCCTCAAGAATGTTGGAAAATGTCGCGTGTTTTGAACTAAAAGGAAAAAAAACTTTCAACATTGCAAAACGGGGAATTGAGGGGAAAAACTTGTTAAGTGTCCCAACATTAATGACTGAGATTGTAGCCCCTTTAACCGTAGATCTGTGCGCCTTTGTTAGTAGGTTGTACTATTCTCTGTACTAAGCTATCGTGCTGCAAAATGACTTAAAGGTGCTACGTCACGGATGGCACATCTTGAAAAAATTTGCCAATTTTTTCAAGTTCGCCATTCGCAATCCGTCTTAATCTTCTCCATCCTCAACCATCCTTGTTCCTGTTTGGTTTATTGTCACCTCTTTGGTGTTTTTCTACCTTAGTAAACTATTATTTTGAGGCTTTCTTCAATTTGAAGGTGATTTTGCACTTGGCAAAAATGACTTAAAATATCGTGACATAGCGCCTTTAATTTCGTGATTCTACTGACAAAGGGTGGTATATCTTGAAGGAGCTATGTCACGATATATTTAGTCAATTTTACCGATGTTCAAAATCTAGAAAAACGTTAAAGAGGTAATAATAAACAAACAGGAACAAGGATGGCTAAGATTGGGGAAGATTCAGACGGATTACGAACAACGAACTTGAAATTTTCCAAGATGCGCCATCCGTGACGTAGCTCCTCTAATTAACTGAACGTCAAAAGATGTTGTCTTCGTTCTTCCTGTAGTGACTGTTGTCCATTCCGGTGTTTATTGTCTGTTCTATCGTGTCTCCTTTATTTTGTCCCTCCCCATCCTTCCGGTTCTTTTGGTTTCAGTTTCGATTGTTTTCTATTCCGGTCTGTGCACGCATGCGCACCAGGGGAAATACCCTGGCGCCAAGTGTGTTGTCTTCGCGTTTTCCGCAAACTCCGCTTAGCTTTCGTGCACGATGATTAATATCGGTTTGGTATTATCAGAGAAAATAAGAGTTGTTTTTATTGTAATTTGAGCAAATAGCTTAACTTTCAGCAGTCATTTTCCGCCAAGAATCCGGCTCTATTGACTTGAGAAGAAAAATGAAAGAGAAAATAACACACTTGTCACACTTGAACCTAGTTATATGGCCTTAGCTCCCACGAGTCTCCTGTAGCTCAGTGATAGAGCGTCCGACCGGTGCGCGGAAGGTCATAGGTTTGACTCCTGTTGGGGGAACTCAGAAATTTTATTTTCTGAGTACATGTAGCTTGTGTCACTGACAGAATAATATTTCTCAAAATAGCCACTGTTTTCGCGCCGTCGTGTTTTCCTCTTGTGTATTTTTCTTCTTCTTGCTTGAAGATTCTTGACAGTAAGTTAAAGGACTACTCACATTTGGTGAATATCGATGTACATACAAAATCACCTTCAAATTGAAGGAAATCTCAAAATAATAGTTTACTAAGGTAGAAAAACTGACACCAAAGAGGTGATAATAAACCAAACAGGAACAAGATTGGGGAAGATTGAGACGGATTGCGGACAACAAACTTTTCAAGATTCGCCACCCTTGTCGTAGCTCCTCAGTTTAATGCTAGTAGTATACTCCGGTTTGTACTTTTCCCTCTTATAAACCGACATCTGTTATAAATAGAGGCACAGTTCCCCTTTCATTACCAGAAGTATAAACTGAAAGGAGTACTCTGATTGACCAAAGGAAAGTAGCTTGATGGTTACGCAAATTCTCACAACTACTTATATAAGAAATATATGGAGACTTTTAAGGAGAATTGTTATGCTGATAATGAATTGAAGGGTTAAAGGAGTTATGTCATGATACTTTAAGTCATTTTTACGATGCGCAAAATCATATTCAAATTGAAGAAAGCCTCAAAATAATAGTTTACTAAGGTAGACAAACACCAAAGTGGTGATAATAAACCAAACAGGAACAAGGATGGTTGAGGATGGAGAAGATTAAGACGGATTACGAACGGCGAACTTGAAAAAATTGGCCAATTTTTTTCAAGATGTGCCAACGGTGACGTAGCAAACTTGTCATTTTCCATTTACCGTTCAACTTGTTTTATCTGTTTAGATAACTTTAGTTATTTTAACATATGTCCCTGCTCTTTCAGCCCATTGAAAAATCTAGTCTAAACCGTGACGTAGCTCCTTTATCATCTTGCACCGGTGACACATTTGAAGTGTTTGGTATGTTTCAAAATCCAAGACATCGGAGGTCAAAAATTCAAGCAGGAAGTCTGTTTTGTGCGGACTGAAATAGTTTAAAGAAGTCTTTTTTTGGAAAGAAATGATGGTATATTCTTTTTTTTATTCCTTTTCAAGTTGATGTTTTTGTTTGCAGGTTACAACTCCGGAAACAACAGAGTTTAGCTCAATAATACACAAGATTTGTGTTCTGCTACATTTTGCAGGTAATGAACAACAATACTGTACTTATTTTTACTTCCCTCTGAGTGTACGCGCGTGTTTCACGCGTGTCCGTGTGTCTCGCGCGTCGTACTTGCTCCGCGCTCTATCGAGAACCTGTTGTTGTCCTAGAATCAAGCATCAAGTGTAGTCAATTATTGTGTTTCTATAAACTTTTAAGTCTGGATAAAGCCATGTTGTGTTCAAATGAAAGCGATCGAGCAGTATTTTCATGTGGTACTGTTTATTTATTTTATCAGAAGCTTATCACCTAAGCTTCTGATTTTATTTAATATGCTGTACAAGGTGGTTCTAACTTTTAAGTCTGTGGATGAAACCCTAGTTTGTGACCATTCAAATGAAAGCTACTGAGCAGTACTTTCATGTGGTACTGTTTATTATGCTGTACAAGGTGGTTCTAACTTAAGTCTGTGGATGAAACCCTAGTGTGTGACCATTCAAATGAAAGCTATTGAGCAGTACTTTCATGTGGTACTGTTTATTATGCTGTACAAGGTGGTTCTAACTTTTAAGTATGTGGATGAACCCTAGTGTGTGACCATTCAATGAAAGCTATTGAGCAGTACTTTCATGTGGTACTGTTTATTATGCTGTACAAAGTGGTTCTAATTTTTAAGTCTGTGGATGAATGAAACCCTAGTGTGTGACCATTCAAATGAGCAGTACGTTCGTGTGGTACTGTTTGTTTTCCATATCTTTGGAATTTAAAAAAAATGGAGCTTTGACACTTCTGGGAGTGAAAGGGTAAACCCCTTTGCAAATGAATTCTGATCGATAAAATGTGCTTGCGCTGCAAAAACTTGGAGAATCAATCAAATATCTTCTGTCATATTGTAACAAGTATTTCCTCGTATCACGTACATTTAAAATTCCTTGTCAATCGGTTTATCAACAGACGCCCTGTCTACCATGCCATCATATGAAGGGAGATCTTATCTCTTTTGAGGTTATCGGAAATTCTCCTCGTGATATCCTGTTTGTTGCGAGCGCGCAGGGATGACTTTTTTACCCCATCAAACCAGCGAGTGTCACCCAAGTGTTTACTTCAAACCAGACGCTAGGGCGCCTGTTGAATGCACAATATTGAAGGAGGGATCACGCGAGAGTGCATTAGTAATTTTGTTTACGATCTTTTACAAATGTTCATCGCTAAATTGAAACTGAAAATATTATAAATATTGGACTCAGAACCATATCTCATTATTATATTGCAAAATATCAATTTATGCTACATATTTTACGATTCTGAAGTTGGTTCTGTTTACTTGCTATTGAGTGTGTTTCTAAAGACTGCACCCAATACCAGAATAACTACGGAATCACTACGCCAACAAAACAAAAAAACAAATGTTGTTACTAGCGCAAGTAAAGACAAGATTTATTTGGATTTGCATTCGACTTGCCAAGAAAAGGCATCTTGGCTTTTTATTTTATTTTTCAAGTGGGGGCATGGAGCTATCTCGCGACATTTTAAGCCATTTCTTTCTGCGAAGTGCAAACTCACCTGTCCTTCAAATTGAAGAAAGCCTCAAAATAACAGTTTACTAAGGTAGAAAAACACTAAAGATGTGATAATAAACCAAACAGGAACAAGGATGGTCGAGGATGGAGAAGATTAAGACGGATTGGCCAATTTTTTTTAACTGTATCGTCTAAAGAGATTTATTATATCCGCTTAGCGCTTAAGATGAAAAGGAAATGTCTTCAAGTGTTTTGTGAATGTGACATGCGATGGAAGGTTTCCAATACAGATGCCATGTTTTGTCTCGACAAGCACTCGCTATATTGGACCAGGTTCAACCGTTCATTGCTCAAAATTGAACTTATGTGCGCTGTATTGTTTATTGATTTGTGCGTTATATTGATAGGTTGGTACTGAATGAAAAACAACCCGAATTTTGCCTTTAAAAATGGCGAAATCACGCTATTTTTCAATTCTTACCTATCCCTTTACGAGCTCCAAACGTAAAAAGTAAAGTAAGAATGAAATATCCATTTTACTGATGAAATCTCAGGTAGACCAATTTTGAGTATGTGCTCGGGCCAAAGCGACCCACACCACCGAAGCTTATCCTGGTTTCCGTAGCATGAACTGACTAAGAATATTGCTTTCTTTGCATTCAACTTCTTAAATTGCTACACAACTGTGGAAACCACTTGCATTTTCGTTA
Source organism: Desmophyllum pertusum (assembly GCA_029204205.1). NCBI lineage: Eukaryota > Metazoa > Cnidaria > Anthozoa > Scleractinia > Caryophylliidae > Desmophyllum > Desmophyllum pertusum. The sequence goes on from MU825876.1 coordinate 194,486, forward strand.
TTCGTTTGTGATTTTCCATCGTTTCTCATGAGTCATTTTGTAGAGGTTTCGATTGATTTTATCACAGGTTTGTTTGGAACAGAGGCGGAAGAACCCATCTTCTTGTGTTGCGGTTTGTTTCCGTTTGTTTTTAAAAAGACTTTGTCTTCCAATATACAGTCAACTCTCTCAAAGCGGACACCACTGCAAGGCGGACACCTCTCTGAGGCGTACATGGTTGGCTAGTCCCAACCGAATCAAGTTTCTCTTATTTTTCAGTAACGAAGCTCTCTATAAGGCGGACAACTCTTTAAGGCGGACAGCTAGAGCTGGTCCCGAGGGTGTCCGCCTTAGAGAGAGTTCACTGTACACAGAAACAGTCAGGGAAAGCCTAGCCCCCGTTATTTAGCCGCGCGCGCGGTCAATTAGTTTTCGGGTCACGTGGTACCAGCTTTTCGCCTGGTGACGTCACCGAAATGAAAAATGATTGACGCCTAAGTTCAGACGCCGTACTTCACATGAGCCGAATCGAATTCGAATTTAGGCCGACCCAAATTAATTTAGACCGGCTGAATTGATTCACACGCCGAGCTTAATTCAGCCGAACTTAAATTAATAGGGGAAAATTACAGTTATACTGAAAAATACATTATAATAATTCATGCATTTGTTTCGGCTCATGTGAAGTTCGGCGTCTGAATCAAAGCCGGTCCACAGCCGTTATTCCCGGCTGAGCCAGGCGGGAAAGAACGGCTGGGCCGATCCGAATTCATTCAGCCGTTCTGAATTGATTCAGACGCCGTACCTCACATGAACTTAATTCATCGAATTTGATTCGGCTCATGCGAAGTACGGCGTCTGAACTGGGCCTAAGTATCAGTACTAATTATAAACTTTTTTTATTTTTTAGTCGTGGAGCAAGTGGATAACAGTGCATCGTTATACGCCAGTTCAATTCAAGGACATCATCTGTGTGCACTTGTCAAACAGCTGCCGGTCAGTAAACGTTATATTCTTTTATGGCTTTCCCTTAAATGGATATGCCAATATCAGATCAGCCTACTATAGCACCGTACCTTCGTTAGCTTACTACAGCCCTGAGAATGGTTAGCTTTCTTTTGTAGGTTGGGGTAACGTCCGATCTGATTTGGTCTATCCAATTAAGGCACGGCTATTCTTTTATCAACATGACTGAAAACCTCGACAAGGAACAATAGAGGACATGGATTTCTGCGTCTTTATTTGTTATATAACAGCTGTGCCAAAACCAGAGAAATTTCCCGCTTCCACGCCCCTACTTCTGTTGTGGTTCCCATCTCTTTGTGCTTTTGTATTGCAAAACATTACGCAACATTGCGAAAAAAAAATTCTTAATTCTCCCGGTTCTCGCCACCTTGAGAATCCCGCTTCCCCCGCCTCTCTTCTCCCGCCTCCCGCAGACTTCCCGCCCCCTTTACTCCCGGGTTCCTGCCCGCCCCCCCCCCCCCCCCTTCCCCCCTGTCCCTCCCCACTCTTAGCAGTATCCCCTAGTTGATGATTTTCTATATTCTCCTCGCTTGTCTCCGTGACGATGTATTGATGTTATAAGGAGAACGTAGTTATTGATCAGGGCTGTGTGTGTTTCTTTTAACTCGTGAATGCGAAATCGATGAACGAGTTATAGCATTTGGTCGAAAAATTTCACTCGCTCGGTTGATGGACTGTAAACTTTAATCGCGCTATTCATTTATGCATATTAATTTATTCATTCACGATTAAGCTCGTAAGAGGCTTTGTTTTTTACTTCACAGGATCACTCAGTGTCTGTAGATGGTAAAAGCACAGACTCATCTCTTGTATCCAGTGTCCTGGAAGAAGTCAAATTACTCCTACAAACGCCGCCATGACCTTATTGCGGGCCGACTATAAATCTATTAATTGAAAAGAAACTGGATCCAAAGAGTGAATCACCAGGCCGTGCGCGACACACAGAGTCCGAGTGTCAGCGAGAAGTGACTGGGCTCCAGAACAGAGATTACCGATCCATTTTAATTGTGATATCATCAGGGGGCATGACAATTAACTAATTTCAAAGCGAATTTTTAAGGTTGTTGAACAGAAATGATCTGAGGGATTTTGTACTCACTCAGTAGTTTGACTGTAGCGGATGCCTGAAACTGTAGATTCCGAAAATCCGAAATCTAGAGCGAGTAATAGAGTATAACTGAGATCCTTAGATGGCATGTGCCTAATAAACTGCAACTTGCCAGATAACTGGGGCTCAAAGTTAATAAGCGTGTAAGGTAAAACAAAAAGTTAAATGTTCGAAACTTCAGTCGGGGGAACAAGTGCCGGTTTTGTCAAATCTTCGTGGAAGCACTCGAAGTGTTTCCGAATCTTTTTATCCAATCAGAAACAAGCGCGAGCACTCACGAGTACTCCGAAACCAATCGCGCCAGCATAATGCAATAAGGATACGTCATGTTGCTTCGTGCTTAACAACTTCGAGACGTATATCACGGCCGCAGTCGTCTCGGAGACGGGATTTCGCCCTCGAACTGGTACTTGTTCCCCCGACTGACTTCCCAGATACAACACCGAATGGGGGGTGGGTGAGGGGAGGTTGTTCTGCAAAATTTTATGTGGTACTCAGAATCGTTGGATTCTGGCGATGCTCCTGTCCTCAATCAGGAATCGAAATAAAGGGACCTTTTAATGTCCCGGATGAAAGGGACGGGGATGCTCCTCGTAAATTTTAAACCCCTAATCTTCAATTTATCGTATACTGAAGCCTTTCAAACAGGATACAGATTTGCCCTTCCTACCCCACGCTAGGACTAACCCGCTCGTCTAAATATCGTCCAGCTCTAAATATCTAATTTTATATTAGCAATATTGTCAGTTAGGAACTGGATTTGAAATTAAATTCTTGAAAAATAGCTAGTACAAGAAAAATAAATTGAAACTTGACGCTTCGTTAGTAGCAATAAATAAGAGTGTTTCTGGTTGTGTTTTGTTGCTTAGACAACTTCAACTTGTCAATCATCGTCATTTTTGCCAGCGTCATTTTAACAGCGTACACTGCGTGTACAGCTCGCGGCCTGGTTCCAAATGAAGAGGCTGTTAAGTACGACTTCCGGTGAAGTTGACCGGAATTCAGTTTATTCTCCGAAACAATACGTTTAGTTTTCATTTTCATTCTTCTTTATTCAGCATTAGTTTTAGGTTAATACAATTTGATAGTCTTTAGAAACCTTAAAACTATACTGAATATATGGAACTGTTTTGTTAGATGACGATAAATAAATTCTAAAATTAAGAAAATTCAGCTATTCTTGATGCCGATATGAATACATATTTTCTATAAGAGGTAATGTTAATATTGTGTGGATAAAGCAATTAAATATTTGCCGATATTACTTGAGAAATTGACTTTGTAAAGTTACCGAAAAGCTTAGCCATTCAATGGCGAATATCTATTTTACTTTCCTGTTGCTTTCTTGAATGAACACTTAGTAAATTTCTGCAAGGGCCAACGGACAATACAAAGGTACCGGATCCTGGTGGATCTAATCAGTAAATTTTAGGAGAAGAATAACCAATAAGAAAGGCTGACTGTACGGTTGGGTATTTTGGGATACATTTTTACTGTAATTACTGAAAAATATTGGGAATTACAGTAAAGATTTTGCTTTCTTGAAGCAAGTTGTAGCGCGTAGAACGGAGATTACAGATTATCGAGGGACTTGTAATGTAAAGTACATAAAGGAGAAATGATCAATTATGCAAATGCTTCTCGCGCTAACAAGCTAAGTCAAAATAATTACACGGCCAGGCGAGGTTATTGCAGATTGTCGCAGGAATCCAGACGCTGATGTATCAAAATTTAACCTACTGTTTTTAAGCTTTTGGCCTATATTTTTTTTAGAAAGATTTGTGAAAAAATGCCATATGCTTGAAATTTTTCACGTGGAGGAAAATTTTCACAAACGAAGTGATAATATTACCCTCGCCTGTGATTGGCTGGTATCTGTTATCGACTTCGTTGGTGTCACAGCTGACGTCATAGCATTGAATACGAAATTTGTGGTTTTGTACACGCTTGCCGCGAACGACACTGGACGAGAATATCATGCAAGGTTTTTATTGTTATTTTTTTCCTGGCACAAAGTTACCATGCAAAGGGATACTTATGTCGCGTTTGGAAGGGAGCAATTATGGAAGAAAACGAATTTCGTGCAAAATGGGCAAATAAACCTTTGTCACGTGTTATCTAGAGGTGTTCCATGTGCAGGTGATTGTAAAGAAACAATTTCACTGATTCCAATTTCTACACTTATTGTTTGACATTTGACGTCAGAGGATTAGATACGAAAAGTTACCGTCGGTGTTTCGACACGGAAACATTCAGCTGCAACCAATCAGTTGGAAATTCATTCGCAATTCGTGCAGAATAGCTAAACAAGTGCATTACTGTTATATTTGGATTTGCATGTGATCAGTTATCGTTACTTTGACTTCAAGCAGGTATGCAGACTGTATGTAAATAAGACAATTCTGTTGCCTTGGTGTTCACCGAAGAAAAGATCATGAAATTAAAATATGAGCTTTATTTGATTATTTCACTCAGTCCTAGGCCCAAGCACAAACAGTATTTTAACCCTTTCACTCCCAAGAGTGCTAAGTTGAAAACTGAGTAAAAAAATCTTCAATTTCATTTTGCAAAATTTTCACGAACCAATAGCTACAATTCAGCTTCCGTGCAAAAAGGTGCTAAATATCAAAATGTCAAAATAGACCATGTCACATGTTATCAAGTAACAAGTCCTGAATTATTATTTAAACGTTCAAAGCACTCGTCCGGTTATCATCATGAGTGGGATTTATGCTTCCAAAAAGAAGGTAAGTTTGTCTCTTGGTGAATGTGTTTTATGTAAGAATTCTGTAAAGTTATTTGGCTGCCGGCTTTTTCCCAGTAATTTTCCGTTACCCCACCAAGTCAAAAGCCAACCTCTTGAATTATTATCAGTTGGTTTATTGCTCATTCCTCAGCGAATGAACATGTCTCGATGCACGAATTGCAAATGTTAAACGTGACTACATGATGTCGGAAAAGACAATGAATGTTTATATAGATCACTCCAAATTGAAATTTGTAGTTATTAAAATCCGTTTTACGACCTGCTGGCCAATCTGTGCTAGCTCAACATGTCCGCATCTTTGCAAGCATCACGTACAACTATATTTCTTATCTTATTTTCATCAGCCATCAAAAACCGGGATTTTTTTCCAGAGCTTTTCAGCTTAGTCGCAGTGAGTACCGAAACACTGCTTGTTTTTTAGACCTCTGTTTTTTCTTGAGACCAAATGCAAATAATACGTTGTTTGCCACATTTTATATCTAATATTTATTTGCAAACTTTCAACCATTCTTTCCGGCGTCCGTATCGATCCGTACCAAATAAACTGTTGCGCGTTTCTTCGTGAATTGTTTGTGTTTTTGCATGCGAGACTCATGAATGATATAGTGTCGATGGTACTCAGTTGTATTTTGTCTCAAAATGATCAAATAATGGAATTATCAATTCAACAATTAGCAAACCTTAAATTGCTATCTAAAACAACCTCCGGCCAAAAACGTATTTACATAAACGGTTTATTTCTACTGACAGTGCAAAATATAAACAAATTAAACTGAACTGCACCGACCCCCATTCGGAGCAGACTATGGCCTTTAGAAGTGGCTTTAAAACAAACGCCCGGAAAGAACCACATTGAGTTCTTGTTATTTTGAAAGTCACTACCATCAGATGCATTTTATGGCGGGCCTTTGAAATGAGCAATTTGTAATGAAAATCCTGATTTAGCCCCAACTAATTTTTTTCCGGCAAAATGAAGAGAAGTTGTTAACTTGTTTTGGTATTAGCTGTTTACTTTACCGATACATTTATAATCCGTTATGTTGAAGTATGATGGCGGATATGCCAGGAGAAAACGGATGTATAAACACTGAATTGTAGTTGAACAGTCCACAACAGGGGGCAAGGAGTGTGGCTCTCCTTTGACTTTGAGCTACTTTGCTTGCATGCGAGCAGCGCCGGAAACGTCCCAAATGAAATTCTTTGAATTTGCTTTATTTGAGAATCTAAACACAAACAGTGAAGAAATAATAAAAAACAATTGTCTTATGCAGAAAACTAGTCGTGATAAACATGATAAAGGGAGATAGTAAACTCGTGATTATGCGTGGGCAACGCCCACGTAAAAAGCTCTATATTCAAAAGCCGCTACATTGCTTAAAGAATTGGACTCTGTTGAACGATTGAAAGAAAACGGTTCTTGACATCTGAAACCCCGGGCATTAAACGCCTAAGTGATAAATGACTGATATCCACTAATACCACATCAAAATACGTTTTAACTTATAGGTTGCTAGACTGCAAAACAGTCGTTTTTTCTCTAAATCGCTAGTCGCAAGGCGCGAAGCGCCGAAAGCGTGGATCCTCGCATATCTAGTCTCACTCTCCGTTTTTACACTCGCTCCAGACCTTTCGTTCGAAGACCGCGCGCATGTGGATTCGTTTGACGGACCAACACAAAAAATACGACTGTTTTGCAGTCTAATAGGCTGCTGAAATCATAGTCCGATTCCCTCTATAAAGCAATCGAATTTGTGGATTTGAGAATCTGTAGCGCTGTAGGCAGATCACCTTTCTGCTCCGCATTGAAATGTGAAGCCTTGCAAGGCATATATAATTGGCATCTTTTAAAAACCTCTACTTCCAAAATTTGATCTGGGGACGTTTAGAAGCATTTATCGTGCATTGACCACGTGGGGGAAGCCATTCCATGCCATAGCAGCAGTCACGCGTCTGTGATTGACGTACTGTTTTGACTTTGACGTGCGCGTGCAAGCGATTAAGGCTGAGAGCCCCAATTTTTCCAAAGAGAAAAGACCACTTAATCAGTTCAGTTGTTGTTCGCTTTCAACACTTATTGTTATTGTTGACGTCGTTATAGCACTGAATACGTATTTTGTGGTTGTTTGGCCACGAACCAGTTTTGATTTATCTATAATCTCCTGCTATAATATCATGCACGTTTTAATACTAATATTGAATTTAGCGCCCATAATGTAGCGCTAAATCGTGTAGATCATATAGAAAGCAAAATTCGTGTAGACAACGAACAGCCCTCATTTTTCTCAGGGGCGCACGCGATCGCGCGCGAAAATCACCTGAGAAATATGAGGGAGTGCTCGTGGTCAAAATTCGTGCAAAAAAGCCATAATTAAACCAAAACAATTATCACCCTTAGTATACGAGTAGACACTTAAAGTTGATGACTTGCAAGAAGTAGATTTTTCACTTTCTTTCATCAGCTCTACACTTATTGTTACAGGTGACGTCATCATAACACAAGATGCGAAAAATTGTCGCCGGTTCTCGCGACTTAGTATCATGCAAGTTAAAAATCACGTTTTAGTTATTTTATGCTGGAAATATGGGATCTAGTAGAAAGTAATTCAGAAATGTTATTGAGTGTAGCCACTGACTTATTTTAAATTTTTATGTCGAAAAATTACTGAGCATTATTCAAATTTGCTGGGTTAGTCACATGAGAGAGATCTTTATTTATTTTTCCAAATATGAGAGGATAAGTTTGTTTGGAATGAGATAAGATATTACCATAATGATCTGCACGCAATCAAGCTCAAAAGTCATCACACCATCGTGGAAAAACTGTTTGCCATCTGTGATAATTGCGGCCTTATGCCCCACTAGGGGCGAAGAGGATGAATGAATGAATGAATGATTTGTGACAATTGTGCAAAAACCATGAAAACTGTCGGTTATGTCAGACATGCAGCGTGATTGAATGCAGCTAATTGCTATGCGGTTAGTTCCCAATCCACAGCTAATGCACATGTCTCTCTGCACGAAAATGCAAAATTAGAAGATGTGAGTTCGTGATGTCGGGACAAAGTGTTTGTATAGGTCAATACAAATTGAAACTTGTAGTTATTAAAAAACAAAAGCTGTGTTTACAAGCATCACGTAGCGATAAATAAAGTTTACTTTTCTCGAGCCTTGTAGCTCGACAACCCGACACTAAACTCCCGTTTCTGCAGAATGAATCAACTTTAAATGTTGTGAGGTATTCTCCCTGCATTGGATACTAGTCTTTGATCGCAGGTTTTGTCAGATTGTCTCAACAATTCGCTGGTACCCACTGAAAGTAAACTGTCTTTTCCGCTGATTCTTAACCACGCGCGCACGCGAGCACGATCCCCGGGCTTGAACCCAGGACCTTCGCATCCGGAGTCCAATTAGCGCCTTCCTTCTTCGTGTTAACGATACTTACTTTGTCGAAATCGAATGCAAAGCTAAAGAAGATGAGAAGAAAATCTCAAAACTATCAACGATACTGCAAAGTTTATATTTTCAAAGCAGTACTAGCAGCGTTTTCGAATCGCTAAATTATATATGGCGGGGCTGGACAAGGTTCAAATTTGCCATCACGTACACCTTACCTAATTCATTCTTTATCTCAAAACACACCGCACAATCTTTGTTTTAGTTTTGTGACTTCAAGAAAGTAAGGGAATTCGGAAAAAAATTTCAGGGTGGTTTTATGCATGTCAAACATTCTGCGTTGTTTAGGATCAGAAATAGTAGACAACCAGCTTAGAGACTTGTTATATTTTGACACAAAAATGTACTTTCTATTAAACTTTCATTTATTTATTTCATTTCGGTTAGTGCATTATACTTGTGTAGCAGTTGATTTCAAACGATGGATTCTCAAATCGATTCTCTTGCAAACGTTGGCATTCTTCTTTAAAATGATAAATTTGTTGAGTGACTGATCAGTATCAGGCATGAAAGCTTTTTAATAAGCGATTTATTTCGTGACTGACAAAATATAAACAAACAACTGAACTCGTGTAGTAGTGTTAATCCTGACCTTTACTCTTTCAACTCTTTTGATTGGCACTTTACATTTCTTTGAATGTAAATCCCGGGCCAAACGAGAACGAGGGCTGAGGGACCAGAATCTCGTCGACTATCATCAACAGTGGGGCAAACGAGAGAGAAACTCGCGATGACTGGCATGCAAGAAAAATTTGACTGCGCGTGAGAGTTTCAGTTGAACTCTTGCCAGCTATCCTTCTCGTTTGGCGCGGGGAGCAATCATGGTTAAAATCGGATTTTTACTGTGGAATATTTTTAGAAAAAAGAATGTTGAGTAATTGATTCAAACTGACAAGTTTTATTTTAGGGGATGATATGGAGGGAAACCCCCGTTCTTTGATCACGAGACGACTATTGAAAAGTGATTATAAGGCAGGTTTCTCTGTGTGCTAGAATCTGGTTTTAAAAGTATTCGCTGGCTAAGACTTTGCATTACAACAAAAATCATTTGTTTTGAAGCGATTTGAAAAGGTTCCGACATCTCACCTATTATTTCGGCCCAAGTGAAAGAACTCTTTGTGCAAAATGTTTTATTTTTAAACCCCAATCATCATCAGTGAGAAGAAATCGAGAGTCTAAACAGCAATGATATTATCAAAAGCAAAGAAAACTCTTTCCGTTAATATTTGGTCCTCAAAAGCTTACAAATCTTGTCCGAACTTGTCCTTATTATAATGCAGTGTTGTTTTTGTCTGGTTGGATGCACTTGGCGATAACAATAACGAAAAAAAGGTGTTTGACAATAAACATTTAAATACGGCGGTCAAACAGAAACTATAGACAGGAAAAGGCCGTTGTTTCCGTAGTTTGTGGTGGGTGGAAATGTGGGTGTGTTGAAAAGAGGTCTGATCACATGACTGAACAGTGGTTCTTTGATAAACTCGACATTATCATCAATCATGAGAACAATATGAATCGACCTGAAACTAGCCTTGAGGGGAAAAAAAAACGAAAAGGCAACGGGCCAACTTCAGTTGAAATGGTCTGAAAACCCCCATTTTTTAAAACTAATTTACGATGGTAGAACAATAGCATATAATGTTTAAAAACCGCAACTTAACCAACTTGTGGCCGTGGGTGAGGGAACTGGTCAAATGTTCAGTGAATCTGAAGAGCGGTTTCCTGCTTGCGGTCCTTGCGCATGGCTATTTTTGATATGTTTGATGGCCTGCGTCCAGAATTGTCTTAAATAATAACAACAAGTTGTGACTAATTCTCCTATCTTAGCTCAGCTCCGTCATATTTCTGCTGACAATGCAAAGCAAACGAGAAGTAAGTGAAATTCGGTAGCGGCCATGAGAAATATTCGAGCGGACAAAAGTTTCGTTTATAGAGGCAATATCGTTGAAGAAAACAAGGTACGTTTTTGTGATATTTGGCGCAGAAGCTTATTGTTTTGATTTAAATACTTTATTACAATTTGAATCCCTGTACAGTAAGATCACATGATTTTAGCATTTTTATCACAAATTGAAATACACTTCGATTGCAAATTTAAAACGAACGTGGAAGAAATCAGGTTAATATTTCGAGAAGGAATCGGTCACCACGGGCCCCAAACAACTTGTCACGTTCGTCCAATTCGAAAAGCACGCACACACCTTTATTCAGGACATTCAGCTTTATTTACATCGCGCGTGTACATGAGAGCCAACATGTAGGGATTAAATTCTGAAAACTTGTTAAAGAAACGCTTGGTAAAAGTGATCAAGGAAAGAATAGATCAACGCAGTATTGGGTTTAGAATTTTTTTTTTTTGAAGAAAGCGAAAAACAACATCTAAACCTGCTCTAATTAGCAAAATTAATCTTGGTTACAAAAGGTGATAGAACAACTTAGCTTTGTATTTGAGCCAACCTATCAGCTTTGAGATCAAACATTTAATTACTTTTCCCACTTTGTATGTTGTTGTTCCGAAAAATCACAAGTCTTTTGTGTCACGTTTGCAGAATAACAAAGCGCCCGTATGCAAAGTGATTTCTTTGTAAGAACTTGTCATGAATATTCCAGAGTATTCTTCTGTTCTCATTATAAAAATCATTAACTTGGCTTCGCCCTTACCGTCATCTGGGACCGAGCCCTTAAGTCAATAACGTCAATAGGTTATTGTTTGATTGACCAATCAGAAGGTGATATTGACATCAAGAACGTGCTTCTTAATTCAAGTTCGTGACGTCACAGTGCCTGTCAAAACGTATAAAAAACTTACGAACAAACAATCTTCGTGCTATCTTGTTTTGCACGGTGTGAGAGAAGGTCGAATTTGAAGGGATATTGAACAAGCTGATTTTTAACAAGATGTGCAAAGGAAACACAACAGTTCCAAGTATGAGCAGCATGGTAAGTGATTGATGTTCGATTTCATTTCAATTTAAAATCCCCGGCGCTTCGGTGAAGTTTCATTTCGAGCGAGATGTATGAGCACGTTGATCGATGTCGTTTATGGCGCAGTGTTGTTTGTTTCAACGCTGTCGGGCTGTATTGAAGAATCGGTTTTATCGAAGATGACGAAGAACAAAGTCATCGACCAAAAAAGAAAATTGGCTGCAAAGGGTTAGAGCCTCGATTCGTTTGTAATCATTTTTGAGCTGCGAGCTTCATGATGTCCGTTCGCCGCGATCGATCGATTTGGAAAGCGCTTTGTTAGCACATTCGATTGATCTAAAATGCATGCGCTTGCACTTTCTTCGCCCGTCTTGTCGGCGAAGCAGTTCGTATTCGTTAAGATTTTCGTTTCAGCGTGTTTTCTGGAGTTGAATTGTGCAATTTGAGCGAATTTACGTGACAAATTGGAAGTCATGTTGTTCAACACGGGCCTGGGTTTTTGGCAAGTGACCAACCGTGTTTCATCAAGTGATGGACATATCTGTTGATTTGAGCGATTTCCTGACCTGCTGAGAGCAGTATAAACCGATAAAAGAGATCCTGTTCTTAAAATAAAGCTGGTTTACAATTACATCGACTGATTTCTCGCCCTCGCGCGTGTGCCTTCATTCGAACACGATCTTCGCGAAGCAAGGTTGTGCGCGTGGAGGTCTTCAAATATTACACGTTTACTTCGCTTTGACGATTCAAAATACTTTCAATTTGGCGTATTTCCTCGGCCAAGAATCTTTTGTCGTGTGATCTTGCTGGAAAGGAACATTTTTGGTCTGCAAAAAGGAAAAATCCTCGCTGCAACTAACTGGATTTAGGTAGGGGAAAAAAATTATAACCACGGACGTGACCGAAATTCGGACAAATACTAAATTATTAACACTTTAGGTATGGTGTTTATTGAAGGCGAAAGCCATGAAATACGTCGATGTAAACATAATCTACAGAGACATATTTCTTGCTGGTCTTTATTTTTGTGCGTTAGGACTTTGTGCGCTAGCTTGGACTTGTTATGGAAGATCAAATTTAAATTTGGCAGCTGACAAATTATTTTTTTTCCACGTTTGCGTCTCGTGACGAATTACCATTTGACTCTCATGATGCAATGTGACCAGGACTTTGCAGTGACTATGTAGATATATTAAGGTTTGTTGCTTTTATTCATAGTTGTTTCCTTCGTTTCTACAGGGTTGGGATTTACAGAACTCCAAAGCGCCTAACAGCATGAAGATTGTATTGTTCGCGGATTTTATGTCCAGCAACCATGGCCTGAACCAAGCTCAATACATGTTAAAGCAGCTCTGCAACGAAGGACATCAAATTACGCTATTTGGTAGGTAGAGTTTATTGCTCTTTTCAATTTGTATATTTTTTTTTTACTTTCGCTTCAAAAGGGAAAAGCCCCTGCTACTTCAGATCACATTTGTTTTCAAAGTTGGCTATGATCCAAACGTCTTGAAAGATAACAAAATGCCTTGATCATCAAAATATGGGATTCACTTCGGTTTCGAGATTATTTCCATTGATATAACCTTGTTTGTGTGGAGCAAAAATAGCCTGTTAGGTCCAATCGATGTAAATTGCAGAAGGCTGCGAAAATTTTATCATTTCTATTCTTTGTATAAATTTCCATAAATAGCGCAAACAGCTCGTCATCTGACAAAATCTGTTTGTGTCGCAAACGTGATCAAAGCACAAAAGCGTGATTTGCATGTTATTTAAATTCGCAGCGATCAACTCCCAGAAAAAAATATCTTGGTTTTGCCATCGCTTTCTCTACTTCATCTGATGCTTTGGAAATTTGGAAAATTAATGTTTCTCAATACGTAGATTGTTGCAATTATTGGAACGGTATGGTGCGTTTCATGTACCGACAGCTGTGAAGCGGGTGACATGTTTCCATGCATTTGATTGGGTTCGATTCGCGAACTGTCAAGCGCATAATTTTGATATTGCAAAATCGTTTGTGATTTTCTACATGGCGAACGCTGTTCTTTTGAAAGACGTTTTGTTTTACTTATTTTATAGAATCTTTTAGCCGATTTAAACTGTCTATTTTTAATCGCCACGAAGGGATAGTAACCGGAAGTGTACTAGTATTTGTCAGTAAAATCACTGTGTATTTGGCTTCCTGTAGCAATACAAGGAACTACTGAAGGGCATGTATGATATTTCATTTCTAACCTAGATTCTTTTGATGTTTTCTTGTAGAATGCGCCAATGTCAGCGTGCCACTATTAATGTATGAAGACACGCAAGCCTGTTTATGCCAAGTATTTGAAGAGCCACTGAAAGTATTAGAGAGGAAAGTTGCTGAGGCGGATGCCTTTCTTCTGGTGACAGACAGACCTGGATTTCAGATCCCGTCTTCGCTTGCTACTGTAAAACACCGCTTTACAGGGAACAATTTCACGTGGAGACCGTATGGAGTACAGTGTGTGCTTCTCGGCGGATCTGTACACAGTCGGAAAGTGGCGATGAGACTGCGAGTGCTTCTTGAAGGCTCAGATTACCCTTACATGTCGGGCGTCCTGCCTCGAAGATGTTCCTGGACAGAGATGTACGCAGTGGATCCGAGTCTTGAAACACCTGGACCTTGTGTGCTATGAGATTGAATTGAAATCTCAGAGACTTTCCCTGATTGTTCACACTTGTAATGTTCGTTTGTTATGTTAGTCTAAACTTAAGCTAGCTTGCTTTATCAGAATTTGTACAAAGTTTTGCAGTTGTAAGCTGACCAGTTTAGTGTTTTCCTCATTCATTTAAAAAAATCATCTCTCTTTTCGCTTTGTTACCGTTATCCATAGACATTCATTGAATGAAAAAAAGTATAAAAAATGTAAAAAATAATACAAGTTTTGGGTTTTGTATATAATATTTGTGCAAATATACCATATTGGTAATAATGTAAAATAGAAAGTTTTATTGAAAATTGTAAATAAAAGGAATAAGTTTTATATTGCAACAATTGTGTGTCTACTGCATGAGTGAGATCCTGTGGGTGGGAACTTATGAGGTGGGAAGGAAGACAGTTTGAGTATGTATCATAGAAGGGTACATGTAGGGTAAAAAAGGAATGAAATTTCGACCTTCCAGGAAATATCTGGGGAAGAAAATGGAGATTCAAGTAAAACAATGTATTTCTGCATCTTGAAAATGTCAAATATACAAATTGTCATCCATTAGTATAAGACAACAATTTCAAGTGGTATTTTGCCTTTCCTGTTTTGGCATAGATTTGTTGTTGTCCAAGTTCAGCCTCTTGTTGTGTCTCTCTGTCATACAATTTTTATCCCACTAGATGGACTAGCACTTGCCTTTAGCGCCAAAATATTTACAAAACTATATGCAAAGCCTGCTCGAAAAGATTAGTTTGCCTGTCTAATCATGTCGAGCAGAGAGTTCTATAATATTGCAGGCTTTATTCTCTATGCTCGTCATCCGTTTTGCACAAGCCTCATAAATATGCGAAAATATTGATTACTAGGCCTAGTCTCCTGCGGCCGCGGAATCCACATCTGGCTATCACGTCCACGCTAAGTGTGCTCTTACTTCCGTTCCGATTTCCTGGATTTCACAATCGAATTTCAGCTCATCAGATAAGATAGCCTCCTACGCAGCCGACCTGGCAGTAGCATGTCCTGGGCGTTCGGTTAGTAGGGAGCGATGGGCAGAATAGCGAGTGGGAAATAAAAATGGTACCAAAAAAGGCGAGAAGACTTTATCTTACGCAGCTCAGGTATTCTTTTGCATCACGGTCACACATGACCTTGAATGTTTACGTGTGCGTAGGTAGCAAGAGACGAGCCGGAAAGATTCCTGGTGTTTACATTTTCCAGGCAGAAATAGTCCTCACTTTATATTTAGACAAAAGGTGGTGTACTCCGCGGGGTTTATTTCATCACCTAACCGTCTGTGTACATGTGTGGCCATTGATTAATTTTTATCGAAAGTATGTGCGGACACGCGACATACCAACAATCTACGTGCGCGTGGGTTGCAAGGATTGACCAAAACATTTCCTGGACTACTGTGAAATTTTCCTGTTTCACATGTGAAATGAGCTGACATTACGTGCGATCACCTACACTAACTGTTACTGGAATACGCGTGCATTTGAGACAGCGATGAATGAAACATTTCCTGTTGGTAAAAATTTCCAGGCAGAAATATCCCTCACTTTGTTTACTTTTGTACCTTTGACCATCGACGCGACACAGTCTCCTTCGCAGCCGTTCAATTTCGATAGTCACGCAACGACTAAAATAACGGCTGCGAAGGAGACTAACGTATGTAACACAACGAACGTGTGCAGGTGGGAAGCAAGGAATGAGCAAAACGAGCAGCAAAGCATTTCCTGGACTACTGTGAAAATTTTCCTGGAATAGTATTTCA
This sequence comes from Desmophyllum pertusum, assembly GCA_029204205.1. NCBI lineage: Eukaryota > Metazoa > Cnidaria > Anthozoa > Scleractinia > Caryophylliidae > Desmophyllum > Desmophyllum pertusum. The sequence goes on from MU825876.1 coordinate 210,190, forward strand.
CATGCACCATGAAATAAATACGTGCGATCTGACCTACACTAACTGGAATACACGCCGGTGCATTTGAGACAAGCGACGAGTGAAGTATTTCCTGCTGGTCAAAGTTCCAGGCAGAAAAGCTCTCGGGTAGGACTTGGTGTAAGCCTACGTATTATGTCGCGAGCCCCACCCCGTTCATAGTGCAGTTGAACGATTTCCGCCGCTCTCTCGAGTCCGGTCTTCGTTCGGTAATCACGAGCCTAAGTTGAACCCCGCCAGTTGTTAATTCGAACTCTCAGGGGAAACATAGCTGTAAAATCCATCAATAGTAGCTGTAGTAGCCGTAGCGTGGTACATGTAGTAGCACCTGGGCTGGGAGCAAAGTTTTTTTCGAAACGGGTTTTACCGGGTTACCAGGAAACCGCGCAAGGATCAAAGTCTCTGGCACCCAGGGTAGCTATATGCCACTAGCTGGGAGGAGGCGGATGTACACGGGCTATATGCCACCACCACATAGCTTTTGTGTGGCGACCCCACCCCATAATAACGCACGAAGCACAGTAAAGCGATGTCTGAACTAACAAAACAAAATGTTCAAGCAGCAAACGTAGACGATAATCCCGTGATGGTGTACGTTGGATCAACTAGTGATCTTATCGGCTTATAACAAGTGAAAAATATACTGTAGAAGCAGAGACTGATACAACGTAGATTTTTTTGAGTTTTAGCCGTATATTTCAACTGGCCAAACCAGTCTTGTACCTGAAGAAGACTGGTTTGGCCAGTTGAAACGGTAGTACCTAAAACTAAAAAAGAAATCTACGTTGTATCGCTCTCTGCTTCTACAGTATATTTTTCTGAAATAATTCCTGAATATTTATTCTCGATTGCGATAGTTTAATAACAGAAGCCTGCAATCCTCTGTTGTTGTTGTTGTGCTTTTTTAATACAGTTGCACTTCGATCCCGTAGGCCGGCGGTCGCAGCCCAAAGGCCTTCCCAACCTCGTTCCCAGGGTCTCTCAAAATAAATGTATAGACATGACAATATCTTCCATTTTCAGTAGTAACAATATGTACCTCGAAAAACTCTTTAAGGTACACTTGTAACCATGGTAAGGTCGTGGTATACGAACCCTTTTTCAAGGCATCTTTTTAAAGATATATATTATATTGTTTGCTTGTTCTTTATACACTGTTGCGAATCAGTTATGTGGTCTTATATAATTAAAGCCCCTACCGTCTCTATTTTTAGCACGAATTTTCAGATAAAGCTTAAAAACATGTCCTGATCATAGCAAAACCAACAATAATACCCGGGCAATAATAGTTTGATTTTGTAACTGACGAACAATATCGTGGCCAAATGATAGGAGCTATTAGCGTGTAGATGACTCACGTTTTCAACTTGCACGTTTTCAGGTTGACTCAGATATGTTATAATATAACACATATTTATTTTAATTTTAAAAAACACATATTTTTTTTAAGTGTGCATCTGCGACATTTGCGAGTGTCGGGCGCGCTAGACACTTGACACTTGCGCTCTTGCATCAGCTAAAATCCGTGTAAAAGATACTCTAACGGTTTTGTTTTTAAAACCTGGTAGGCGTCCTTTTTCGGAAAACTGAGAGCACCTGATTGCAGATTAGGTTTCATATCTCATTGCAATCAAAGAGTTCCTTTCATAAATCCTATCCTTGGTAATATCCCGATGACGTTTATCATCGGCAAAATCATTCAGATTGAGATCGATTGTCATCGAGCTGAAAAAAAACTTCTGCTTTGCAAGCTGTGCTAGCGCTAATGACGTAGCTAATCGTCGTCCTGATTTCACAATACTTGTTTGCGTTTATATTTTGGCTTCCAGAATAGACCAGGCCTTTGCTACGAGCACAGCAATCTCCCGTCGGCTGCAAACGGCTCGCTATGGCGAAATAATTGGCTTATAACACATTGCTCAATACCTGACAAGTACTGTACTGGCCTGGCCTGGATAAACAATAACATTTTGATATTATTTTCCGCTCTGCTCGATAGGTCCAGATTTTTTTATCTGTTTTTTTTTTTTTTAAAATCTGTATCGCTCGCTTTTCATCCGGTCGGAGATCCGGACCACTCGCACACTTTTCAAGTAGCGGTTTTATTTTGCTCGGGAGGAATGAGAGGAGTTCGAGTGCGAGCGCGAATCGCGCGAGGAGAGCCGGACAGTTCGCGATCGCAGCTGCGCTTTCAATGCCTGCCACTCAGGCTTGGACAAATCATAGATTTTTGTCAACAATATCGCGGGAATTTGTTCAGTGCCTGACCAGCCTGACAGCATTACGTATTGAGAAAAATAAACTTGAAAGATGACTGATAATTTGAGTGAAATCTTCTGTCTCTGACACATGACACATTTTAAAATATTTTAAATCAGTAGATAGGCAATACGATTTATACTCTACATTGTGATTATGGACTTCCAACTGAAGCACATTTTGGGCTAAGCCTGCGTTTTCTGTGTTTTACTAATTTTTCCAAATAAGAACCTGCTTCGTTTGTCAGGCTGAAGTGGTTCTTATATATTGGGGGTTTCATTTGTCAAATTTCAGCTTGCAGCACTTAATCCACAGTTATACGCAGGTTTGTACTGTATATGCATGGGAGGAATATTTGAGAACATTCTGGGGACCTTTTAGGGGATTAAATCCCAGGGAACTGTGCATGTCATGTATGTGCGTGTCCTGGATGATGTACTTTATTACATGAAATTTTCGCGACACGTGAATTTGGATTGGCCATATTTCGTGACACTTTAATTGCGCGATTTTTTTTTTCGCGATTTTATCCAAAATCTCGCGATTTTATCCGAGCGTTCTGGCTATTCTAGCCAGGCTTAAAATGGTGAACGCAGCGCTTGCTTTAACCGACTTTATTTTGCGGTGTAGCTTCGTTATTTCAGCTCACATGTCTTTTCTTTTTAAATGTCTTGATGTTCAAGGTATTATGACCTATTATCGTGTCCAGATTCCAGCTAACAGAATTATTATGTCATGGCGTAACAGCACCGAAAACGGAAAAAATCGTTTTCGTGTAAACGCTTTGTATCGGCCGTGTACTTTTGAACACGGTTTCGAAATCATGTAACCGTGTAGATTTGAACCGCGTTCGTGTAAACGGGGCCTTAATTTCGCGATTTTTTTAGTCGTGATGCATGATGGGAATAAAAGATCACGTGTTGTTGAGCTGCAGTTCATGGCATTGGGTTAAAATTCGTACATGACCACCGTTTTATAGAGCTAACCACTTAATCCATACTTATATTGCATTGTAAATTCAAATCTAAGAAGCCATTAAATTTTATATCACTCTAAATGCTAGTTATACAATGCTTTCGAGTGGCACACCGTGAATATTCCACTAGCCGGTGACTTGAGTTTTCAGTAAACACGCGAGCCTCACTACGGAGTTCGTTTATTTACTGAAAAATCAAGTTGTCATGAGTGGGGAAATTCGAGGTATGCCACGAGAAATTACTAGAAAACCTTGCATAAAGTTCTGTTTTATCCCATGCCTTTCCATGCGCCGAGTACTAGAAGAACAACTTACAACTGTTGCAAAATGGTATAACTTCGACTGAACTACGAAACCTTGTTAATAACGTATCGGATTCATACTCTTCTCCGTTTGATTTTCGGATCGGTAATAGAACATGGCATAAATAGTTGTCTAGTTCTGGCTTTGGAAAGTCATTCAGACCTCAGAGAGTTCTTGTTTTAGAATATTTGTTTCTATGAACTGAATGAGACAAACTTACGTAAACTCCGCAGTTGCAAATCGATCCAGAACTGTTTCTTCGTCGTTCTCGGGTATTGTTGCTGTTTGACTAAATCCTTCGACGCCTGCATCCACTTTTCCCTCTCTAGTATCAGGTTTTTCGGATGCTTTTGACTGTAGAAAGTTGAATTCGCGAAAACATTTGGTTCGCCATTCATGTTGGAACCTTTTCTGTCAAAATGTGAACTGAACTGAATAAAAAATGCCGGGCGCGTGGCGCGTGTTGCCATGAAAGGTTTTTGGCGGGAAAAATTGGTTGTAGCCGTGATGAACGCCGGGAAACCTGAGTGAAATTCGACCCGTGGGATACGACCCGCGGGATACTGCCGAATAAGCATTGGATAGTTATCTGAATCTTCTGATTCTACTTAAATTTCTGAGACAATAGAAAACGGATGTAAAATGATACGAAGTTCCTCATTTATTATCCTGGATCAGTAAGAATGTTGATGACAACAGCTCTCCCTTCTACATACACTTCCGACTAAGGCCATGTTTACAAGGAGGTAAACCCTAGCACTAGGGTTACTTAAGCGCTCGCACATTTCTTCTACTTTCAGCCTGGATGTGCATGTTTAAATTACAAGCAGGCTAGAGTAACACTACCTGGGCGCGCGCGTAGATCATGCCATCTCACTTGAATCACGAATTGAACCTAGGGTCACGGTAAGGAAATTTAAAACGCCAAAAGGGTTACGTGTCGTGGACTATCTGCACGTGCGGCGTGGCGTACCTCTCTACAACGGCCAGGATTTTTCGTCCTGACCATGCATTTGCACCGATCCTTGCACTTTACTCTTATGGAAACCTCCCTACAATGACCACCTCTCTACAACGACCAGATAATTCTGCACCAGGGTGCAGGTGGCTCATGTGTTGTCGAGAGGTTCGATCGACTTTATATATGATAAGGTCAACCAATGTCATTATATAAAGTATCGTGTGTAGTCCCATATCTCGTGAGAAGCTAAGCTCAACCCGTTAACAACTGCCGTGCGCCAGATGAGAAACACGAATACCGTGTTTACTGACCTTTACTCGGCGTTTATTACAAACTCGATACCTAAAGGAGCGTTAATTTCAGTAAAAAAAAACTATGACAAAAAAAAGCCGACGAAGGCACGTACGTAGAAATGGATGTATTCTATTTTACATCTGGATATTCTGAAAAAAACACTTCCTTCCTTATAATGCCCCAGGGCATTTATTCCTCTTTTGACCGTTCAATATATAGGGGTCGTTAATTGGAGGAAGGCTTTTTTCGAGTACGCCTAAACGGTATATTTTGCTGTTGTCTTTGGACTTCTCATTCAGTTTGTAAATTTATGCATGCTGAACATTATTTTTGCATGCTGAACAGATTCTCATTTTATGAACTGACTGAATTCAACATACTACCAGCAAGATTTTCGCAAAAGGTTTCTTGCCATGCATTTATCCAGTTTCTACTTATGACATGGATCATAAAACAAAGCTTGCATGTATCACAGATCACAGTTGGATAATTACATTCTTGGATCAAGTACGAAACCCAGCACTCACTTGAGCTGAGGAACCCGCTGAGGAAGCCCAACAATGGTTTGTATATAGCATGCAATCAATACTAGACAATGGCAGGAAGTCGTTATAAATGAGGATGATTTACAGTAGGGTCAAAGTTGAAAGCGTGAAAGTTTGCCGGACTCGAAACCGTTCAGGTTTTTCAAAAATCTGCGGATTTCTTTTAAAATAAATATCTTTCTATGTCCATAATTGACGCCGGGAAGTAGCATTTCTCGCATGGCCGCACTTGTTTCAGTTTATCCGGTTGATTTTTGCCTCGTTTTATAATTCATTCACGCGGGTTTACTTCAACAAACACGCCCCTCTGACACCCCTCTGACACCTTCCACGCGCGCACGACACGTCAGTGTGCCTCGCGCGCTCGAAATAGATACTTGCTTAGTGATTATATAACTTGAAAGTGTATATAATACGTGAAACAAAGAGTTCCTTGATGAATCTTATCTCGATTACCGTAGTAGTCTGTTTTCGGTTTAAGTCTTTTCACTACAAGATTTCAAAATCCAAGTTCACGAGAGTTCCTTCTGTCACCCTGTTTCTGGTCAAAATGCTCTTGCTATTCGAGCTGCTGCACTGTTTCTGGCTAAAAAATACTTGTTATTTGTCCCTTTTGTACAGTAAGCTCTGTTGGCTTACTGTGTGGGGGCGGGAGGGTATAGGGTAATTGGATTTCAACACTCTGATGAATGTCTATGTCCAAAGCGTCTTTAATTTCAAGTGTAAGCAGGAACAATAGGGACATTAGGAACAGTAGGAACATAGGATCAGTAGGAAAAGTAGGAACATTGGTCAGTAAGAAACAGCAGGAACATAGGATCAGTCATCCTCGGGGACCCAGGGGCAGATAATGGGGCGGGAGGAAGTAAATCGGGAAAGTTTATGATGAGGATCAGTAAGAATATATAGGACCAGTAGGAACATAGGATCAGTTGTTTGTTCTTTCAAACAAACAAACAAACAAACAAACAAACAAACAAACAAACAAACAAACAAACAAACAAACAAACATCAGAACATCAAAACATTTATACCAGTTAACTTGAGAGTATCGAAGAGTAGTTTAGCAAATTTTAGCCAGTCAGCTAGGCACGAATCATTTAGCACTTGACGATATTTTAATCTTGGACCGTTCAAGTTTAGGTTCTATATATCAACACATGAAATGTAACCCGCAAACCGTGTGTACTTTCAACTTTGCTCCGCTTACTGCGGAACCAGACAGATAATCGTTGTAATTAGGTTTTTACTTCATGTCATTTGGCCCGGTTTTCGTTTTTTTTATGTCTAGAGGGCGGAGCTTATAACAATGGCCAAAAGGAATCGTATTTGTTCTCGCCTTAGCTTTTCCTAGACGTAAAATAACGCTTGGCTAGTTCATGTACGGCTTTTTCTGGAGGCCACAGGAAGAGGCAAAACTAGCGCTAAATCGATTTCTCAACACATAAAAAGTTTAGCTGAATGCATACTTTTAGTTCAACAAAACCCTTATTGGTTGCTCTGCCATCTGGAAAGCTTTTATTTTTTAACAAAACCGGCTTGTGAACTTTGCATTACGTATAATAGGATATTTTTGATACTCTTATAACATTCAAGAAATTCTGACAAAATGTCAAGATTTCAAGAGATTCAATTAGTAACAACAGAATAATTTCCGTTTTTAATAGAACCATTTTATCCGTGAAAATCGCTCCCAGAAGTAACGGCAACTGTTTGGATTTTTGTTTTCGCGTTCTCCTTAGTCTCCTACGCAGCCGCTGCGTGACGAGCCAAATAACGGCTGCGAAGGAGACTACGTACTAAAGCCAATTTCTCCTTTTATTCTCTTTACGGGGTCGTTTTTCGCGCGACCACATAAAGACGAAGAGTAGAAAGAGTAAAAATTCGCTTGATCGCAGATTAATCTTCGTGTCGTAGTTAATCCCGCACCACATAACGACACAATAGAGAGATTAAACACCACGTTTAATGGCAAACGTTTACTTGCAGTCGATTCTCTTTACTTTTCCTCCAATAAAATAAATTCATCAGAAAAATCGAAAATAACTCAGACGCACGTTCACGATAAACGCGAAACTACTAACTTTGACGTAGAAATGACGAACACAGACGGCAAAAGTGGGTTTTTGCCGTTTGCGGGAAAAAACACTGAAACGCGATACTTAATCTCTCTATGAATACTAGAGACGGATAATACGTCTGGACGAACTTGGGCAATATTTTGTATTATTATACATTCAGACTGGCCGAAAGCGTACAGTGAATTTTCGAAATGCATCTACGTCATCTACCTACAGATTAGTGAGAGGATCACGGGTAATAACCTGCAGATTATACAATAATCATGTCAAGGACACTCAAGGTCACGGGTGATCAAGTCAAGTTCGCGCGCTTTGCGTTGCTTGCCGCTAAGTAACATCGGTGGCAGAAGCGTTATTCTTTTTCGTTGAATGTATAATAAAACAATTATTAGTTTCGGTTTTTGTGATATCCAGAATAATCAAGGTCTCGGTAAGAGTTATCAGCCGAAGCCAACTCTTACCTCGACCTTGATTATTCTGGATATCACAAAATCCTCATCCAATAATTAACAGTTATTCTTCGAGGACGCGCCGGATATGAGCTGATATATATAACCAACGAGGCGCTTCGCCGAGTTGGTTATAATCAGCTCATATCCGGCAAGTCCGAGAAGAATAACTGTTTTAGTAAATTTTCAAACACTCAAATAACCGGAAGATGCAAAACAAAATTTATTTCCGCTCCAAGAAAAATACATGCCAACAAATGTGCAACAAATGCAACTGAACGAGCACTGAAGGAAGCCTGAAACAACTTTGTTTACGGGAAGTCCCGAACTGAAACCAATACAAATCTGCTCACATTTAAACTGAATGAAAACCTGTTTACACTACAATTTTAAGCTTAACCTATTCTGTATTGTTACCTTGTATTTCGAAGAGGCTTGTCAATTCCAGCTGGAGTAAGCTTTCAAAATCAGCACAATAAATATCGGGAACGAGAAAGCATAAATATCGCAGTCGATCGTCAAGCGTTGGTGATGGTACAATCGAGGACGACTTCACAGTGAAATTATCTTCGAAGATCACTCTTTTTCTCTCCATCCATGTAGATCATTGACGCTTTCCTTTGCTTTTTACTTCAGTGAACGTGATTTTAACTGGCTCGGTTTCGCTGGTTTCGACACAATTAATTCTGTAGTCGATCGTGCACGATTTGCTCTCCGTAAACAACCCGTTCAGCCGTTCATTCAACTTGTAAAATGAATATAATGTCCAGTTCCACAATTATTTCTGATCTTCCCATTTTAAGCTAAACCATTTGCACAATTTTCCAGAATATACGAAACTTTAGAAGACGCAGAGCGAAGATTAAAATTCTGTTTTGCTCTCCTTTCATTCACTGAACTGGCAGACCGCGCCAGCAGTTTTTGCCGCCGTTTTCATACAAATCATGCTTCATTTAGATTGAACTGAAAAATCACTCAGTCGATTTATACATTTTTAAAAAGTAACTTAATAGCGAAGTTTAACATAAAGCTAGTGACGTTTTTAATCAAACAATTAATCCATTCGCCCTTGTTGGATATACAAGTACAAGAAATTCATCATTTTTCCATATTTGGTCAACTTAAGGATAATGGCTCAGATCCATAGAGGAGGGAACCAATCAGAAAGCTAGAAAATCATTATCCAGAGGTACAAATTTACTAATTGTTAATAAGCGCGTCTGGTTAGGTCTAAAGACGGGCACAATGAAGACGGATTATGTATACAAGACGCACAATCCGTCTGGAAGGATTATGTGTCTCTATTTGGTGAAATAAAGAGCTCCTCGAGCAAAAGGAACTACAATAGTCAACACACTATTCACACTGCATACATAATGAGCATCGCATATAAGATGAACAACTATCCCATACGTTGTGGTTAATTTTAGTTAAAAAACTTTATAAACTGTAACTATTGTTGGGAGACGTGCTGGTCTAATGGTTAGCGCGTTGGACTCCGGATCGAGCGGTCTGGGTTCGAGCCCTGGCCTGGGCGATTGTGTTGTGTTCTTGGGCAAGACACTTTACTCTCACAGTGCCTCTCACCACCCAGGACTATATAAATGGGTAACGGCGACACAATGCTGGGGGTAACCTGCGATGGAGAGTAGCAATACCCCTAGTCGGCTTCATGCTATGGAAACCGGGATAAACTCCGGCAGTGTGGGCCAATTTGGCCCGAGGGCGGCTTTGCCATCCAAAATGATTACCTTTGTTGCAACTTGATGAATTATTAATGAGTTTGAGAAGAGTGGAGTACACGCAATAAACATTAAAGGGAAAACTATTTTAATGCAGATATCATCATCGCATATACACTCTCGGCTGGAAATACACGTTCTACTTGGAGACAAATTACAACAGTCCTATTATAATAATGCTAATATAAAAATATGTTTTCCATTTGGACATTATTATCTACCTTCGCATACTACAATACCGTAAAAGCTCTATTTAGCCACCCCTCTCTCTAATTAATGAGCCCCCCTTTGGAAGACAGATTTTGTAATAAGTCCCTCTCTATTAAGCCCTACCTCCACCAGTTAGAGGTCAGAGTTAATGCTAAATATAGCATCTAAATTGATTTCCGTCAAGTTGATGTACTTTAATTTCCAGAAGTATCGTTGAGTTAGGGTATAAATGACGTTTCCTTTGTAAGACGGTCATACATAACCCATTTCGTGTTCTGTTTTAGTCAGTGGTGTAATAGTAAAGTTTGAAAACTTAATGGGAATTTTCTCGAAAATTTATTATTTGAAATAAGCCCCCCTTCTTGGGACCTGAAATTAAATAAGCCTCCCAGGGGCTAAATAGAGCTTTTACGGTATCCGAATTCCCCTTAAATTACAAAAACAAAATGGCACGGTATACAGTGGGAAATGGTCGTTTTAAATATCAGAAAATTTTGGCTGTTATTATATCTTACATGCGATAGAGCATTTTATACAACACAAAATAAAATAAATTAAATACCAAAAATAGCCTCCAACTACTTGAATTCATACAATGTACTTTGGAGTCCAAGAAATTTCTAAACACAAATAAATGCAAAAATGTTGCATCTTTGAAATTTTAACAAAAAATTTACAGTGAACAAAAGCAGTTTTTTTTACAACTTTGGCTGGATGTAACAGCTTTGATGAATGGATGTAACAGTTTTTTTAATTCTCTACCAATCTCCATGTGTGGAAATTGAATAATTTACTATCCCTAACTACTCTACCAAATGGCATAACTGTATCTCTTTGATTGCCTTGAATAAGCGCCCCCTTAAAATAGTGAAATATGGAATATAAACCCACCCCTCCACTTAAAAAGCAGTCAAAGTCAGAGGAGTTATAACTACTGGTTTTGTAAACAAAATAAAATTGCATAAAATTAAAGCTGCTTTAAAGGAGCTATGTCACAATATATTTTAAGTCATTTTTGCGAAGTGTAAAATCACCTTCAAATTGAAGAAAGCCTCAAAATAATAGTTTACTAAGGTAGAAAAACACCAAAGAGGTAATAATAAACCAAACAGGAACAAGGATGGAGAAGATTAAGATGGACTGTGAACGGCGTAGGTAGCAAGAGACGAGCCGGAAAGGTTCCTGGTGTTTACATTTTCCAGGCAGAAATAGTCCTCACTTTATATTTAGACAAAAGGTGGTGTACTCCGCGGGGTTTATTTCATCACCTAACCGTCTGTGTACATGTGTGGCCATTGATTAATTTTTTATCGAAAGTATGTGCGGTGTGTTCCTAGACACGCGACGTACCAACAATCTACGTGCGCGTGGTTTGCAAGGATTGACCAAAACATTTCCTGGACTACTGTGAAATTTTCCTGTTTCACATGTGAAATGAGCTGACATTACGTGCGATCACCTACACTAACTGTTACTGGAATACGCGTGCATTTGAGACAAGCGATGAATGAAACATTTCCTGTTGGTCAACATTTCCAGGCAGAAATAGCCCTCACTTTGTTTACTTTTGTACCTTTGACCATCACACAGTCTCCTTCACAGCCGTTCAATTTCGGTCGTCACGCAACGACTAAAATAACGGCTGCGAAGGAGACTAACGTGTGCAGGTGGGAAGCAAGGCCGGAATGAGCAAAACGAGCAGCAAAACATTTCCTGGACTACTGTGAAAATTTTCCTGGAATAGTATTTCACATGCACCATGAAATAAATACGTGCGATCTGACCTACACAAACTGGAATACACGCCGGTACATTTGAGACAAGCGATGAGTGAAGTATTTCCTGCTGGTCAAAGTTCCAGGCAGAAAAGCTCTCGGGTAGGACTTGGTGTATGTCGCGAGCCCCACCCCGTTCATAGTACAGTTGAACGATTTCCGCCGCTCTCTCGAGTCCGGTCTTCGTTCGGTAATCGAGCCAAGTTGAACCCCGCCAGTTGAACCCTTAATTTGAACTCTCAGGGAAAACATAGCTGTAAAATCCTCCGTATATAATAAAAATCCATCAATAGTAGCTGTAGTAGCCGTAGTGTGGTACATGTAGTAGCACCTGGGCTGGGAGCAAAGTTTTTTTCGAAACGGGTTTTACCGGGTTACCAGGAAACCGCGCAAGGATCAAAGTCTCTGGCACCCAGGGTAGCTATATGCCACTAGCTGGGAGGAGGCGGATGTACACAGGCTATATGCCACCACCACATAGCTTTTGTGTGACGACCCCACCCCATAATAACGCACGAAGCACAGTAAAGCGATGTCTGAACTAACAAAACAAAATGTTCAAGCAGCAAACGTAGACGACAATCCTGATGGTGTACGTTGGATCAACAAGTGATCTTATCGGCTTATAACAAGTGCAAAATATACTGTAGAAGCAGAGACTGATACAACGTAGATTTTTTTTAGTTTTAGCCGTATATTTCAACTGGCCAAACCAGTCTTGTACCTGAAGAAGACTGGTTTGGCCAGTTGAAACGGTAGTACCCAAAACTAAAAAAAATCTACGTTGTATCGCTCTCTGCTTCTACAGTATATTTTTCTGAAATAATTCCTGAATATTTATTCTCGATTGCGATAGTTTAATAACAGAAGCCTGCAATCCTCTGTTGTTGTTGTTGTGCTTTTTTAATACAGTTGCACTTCGATCCCGTAGGCCGGCGGTCCCAGCCCAAAGGCCTTCCCAACCTCGTTCCCAGGGTCTCTCAAAATAAATGTATAGACATGACAATATCTTCCATTTTCAGTAGTAACAATATGTACCTCGAAAAACTCTTTAAGGTACACTTGTAACCATGGTAAGGTCGTGGTATACGAACCCTTTTTCAAGGCATCTTTTTAAAGATATATATTATATTGTTTGCTTGTTCTTTATACACTGTTGCGAATGTTATGTGGTCTTATATAATTAAAGCCCCTACCGTCTCTATTTTTAGCACGAATTTTCAGATAAAGCTTAAAAACATGTCCTGATCATAGCAAAACCAACAATAATACCCGGGCAATAATAGTTTGATTTTGTAACTGACGAACAATATCGTGGCCAAATGATAGGAGCTATTAGCGTGTAGATGACTCACGTTTTCAACTTGCACGTTTTCAGGTTGACTCAGATATGTTATAATATAACACATATTTATTTTTATTTTAAAAAACACATATTTTTTTTAAGTGTGCATCTGCGACATTTGCGAGTGTCGGGCGCGCTAGACACTTGACACTTGCGCTCTTGCATCAGCTAAAATCCGTGTAAAAGATACTCTAACGGTTTTGTTTTAAAACCTGGTAGGCGTCCTTTTTCGGAAAACTGAGAGCACCTGATTGCAGATTAGGTTTCGTATCTCATTGCAATCAAAGAGTTCCTTTCATAAATCCTATCCTTGGTAATATCCCGATGACGTTTATCATCGGCAAAATCATTCAGATTGAGATCGATTGTGATCGAGTTGAAAAAACTTCTGCTTTGCAAGCTAATGACGTAGCTAATCATCGTCCTGATTTCACAATACTTGTTTGCGTTTATATTTTGGCTTCCAGAGTGGCCTTTGCTACGAGCACAGCAAGCTCCCGTCGGCTGCAAACGGCTCGCTATGGCGAAATAATTGGCTTATAACACATTGCTCAATAATACCTGTAGTACTGGCCTGGATAAACAATAACATTTTGATATTATTTTCCGTTCCGCGCGCAAATGGTTGCTCAACCTCATTCCCAGGGTCTCTCGCACACGGCAAGTAGCGTTTTTTTTGCTCGGTCCAGCCAGCCAGATGTAGAAATAATTGTCCTCGTTCTTAGGGTTGTTGAACATCTCTATCTAAGAGACTTCGATTTCGTCGCGGTTTTTGAACAAATACTGCGTAGCAGGCGTAGAAAGGGGAAAGATGAGAGGAGTTCGAGTGCGAGCGTGAATCGCGCGAGGAGAGCCGGACAGATCGCGATCGCAGCTGCGCTTTCCATGCCTGTCACAGCTAGAACAAATCGTCGATTTTTGTCAACAAAATCGTCGCTTTTGTATCGCGCGGTAATTTGTTCAGTGCCTGACCAGCCTGACAGCATTACGTATTGAGAAAAATAAACTGGAAAGATGACTGATAATTTGAGTGAAATCTTCTGTCTCTGACACATTTTAAAATATTTCAATCTGACCACGATATTAACTTGTAAATAGTCCCTTCAATCTCTTAAAATAGCAGTCGTCGCTACTTCGATTTCGTCGGAAATTAATACCCACAGAAAGTCTCGATGTTTGTTGAGAAAAAGCAAGCAGTCGATCGTCTACCTCGTTTTCGTCTCGATAAAGAATATTTTTACATCGATAACAACAATATCTTTCACGAGTGTGATACTTCAATTTATAAAAGGATCGCTTTCACCCGGCCTTTGTTAAAATCGAAATATATAGTAAGAACCCCTATTTTTCCAAGGCAGGTTGAAATGGTTCTTATATATTGGATGTCTAGTGAAAAAAAAATAGGTACGTTCTTATTTTTGACAATACTGCTTGCTGTTGGCCATAACTGTAATTTAATATGGGTGTATGTGTAATTCTCTAATAGAGCGTTTTCACCAAAATAACAAGATCGTTTTGCGTGCATAAAAAACATCAACAAACTCAGAGATTGTAGAGTAGGTGGAAATAAATATATTCCCCATATTTTAACTTGGCAGTGTTGTGTTCATTGCAACGAAGTTATCGGGAAAACAATATTCGGAAAATTACAGAGCTTAGTATGGGTGTACCAGTTTGCAGAGTTTGGAACACCAATATGGCGGCCAAAAACGTCAGCGAGAAGCAAAAAACATTTTGCTTCCAAAGTCATGAGTTTTAGTTCGGCATGCTTTAGTTATCATTTTTAACTTATTAGCATATCGGAAAATTATTTAAAAAGTGCGAAAATATTGGTTTCTGTAACATTTCAGATCACGTTGAGCCAAGCTGTCTCAAATTCTCAAATTCTGTCGCGGCATTCTGGGCGATGGCTTTATCTCCAAAATGAAGCAATCAGCTGGCGCAACATTTTCCCCAGCAATTAGCGACACTGATGTATAGAATATACTAAAAGAACAGCTTTGTAGGATCAATAGGTTTGAATTTAGAATTTTGATGACGTCACGTGAAAACGCTCTATTCTAACTCTGATACAGAAGTTACAGTTGGAGTAGTGTATATGTATTTTTAAATACATACATACTGATTAAAATCAGTAGATAGGCAATACGATTTATACTGTACATTGTGATTATGGACTTCCAACTGAAGCACATTTTGGGCTAAGCCTGCGTTTTCTGTGTTTTACTAATTTTTCCAAATAAGAACCTGCTTCATTTGTCAATTTGTCAAATTTCAGCCCGCAGTTTCTCATACGCAGGTTTGTACTGTATAGAGCGATTTTCAATTGAGTATCGAAAGTAATCCGAAATTGGTTTTGCTTTACTACGTTCTGTGATTGCTTTAAAATACTCGCGCCACCGATCTCAACCAATCAGATGCTAAACCAAAACCAATCATGGTGTTGGTTTTGGTTTTGGTTTTGGTTTTGGTTTTGGTTTTACGACACTCAAATGAAAACCGCTCTATGTAATATGCATGGAAGGAATACTTGAGAACATTCTGGGGACCTTTTAGGGGATTAAATCCCAGGGATTAAATCCCAGGGATTAAATCCCAGGGATTAAATCCCAGGGAACTGTGCATGTCATGTATGCGCGTGTCCTCATGATGTACTTTATTACATGAAATTTTCGCGACACGTTAAGTTTCGCGAATTTGGAGTGGCCATATTTCGAGACACTTTAATTGCGCGATTTTTTTTTCGCGATTTCATCCAAGCCGTATGGAATATTTGCTTCACTGCTTGTTTACCGATAACCGCGGTAGCCTGAAAACGATTGGTTTTTGGCGCGAAAAAAAAAGCCAGGCTTAAAATGGTGAACGCAGCGCTTGCTTTAACGTAACCGTCATTTATTTTGCGGTGTAGCTTCGTTATTTCAGCTCACATGTCTTTTCTTTTTAAATTTCGCGATGTTCAAGGTATTATGACCTATTCATTCACGATAGTATCGTGTCCAGTTTCCAGCTAACAGAATTATTATGTAACAGCACCGAAAACGGAAAAATCGTTTTCGTTTCACAGTTACGACTGAATCATATAACTGTGTAGATTTGATCCGCGTTCGTGTAAACGGGGCCTTAATTTCGCGAATTTTTTAGTCGTGATGCATGAATGGAATAAAAGATCACGTGTTGTTGAGACAACATGTCCGACTGTAGTACCGTAGTTCATGGCATAGGTTGGGTTAAAATTTGTACATGACCGCCGTTTTATAGAGCTATTAACCACTTAATACATAGATGTTATTGAACTAGCGTGAGGTCCGTATTGGGAAAATATTGGTCGAGTTCTTTTTTGCAAGTTTATGGACCGAGCCGAAGGCGAGGTCCATAAACTTGCAAAAAAAGAACTCGACCAATATTTTCCCAATACGGACCGAACAAGCTAGTTCAATAAAGTTTTTATTATAATGGCTTTTTAAAAAATTTGCTGATAAATTAATGCAACCATTCTCGGCTAACGCGCGCGCGACAAAGCTAAGCATATTCTTGCATTTTTCAGGCCGCTTTGCGAAAAGTTTAACCAAAATTGTCCGCCAGACATGAGGAAAAATGTTTCTACTTAATAGAAAACAGTTTTCTTTTGTTCAATGTTTCATAAAAGGAATTCGGCGAAATGAGTTCGTGAGCGGTCCATCTTAGCGGTCCGTATTGCAAAATTCGGACCGCTCAGGGAACCAATCAGAATGCTCCTTTTCATCGTGGACCAGTTTGCCATATAATAAATACTTATATTGCATTGTAAATTCAAATCTTAGAAGCCATTAAATTTTACATCACTCTAAATACTAGTCATGCAATGCTTTCGAGTGGCACACCGTGAATATTCCACTCAGTAGCCGGTGACTTGCGTTTTCAGTAAACACACGAGCCTCACTACGGAGTTCGTGTATTTACTGAAAAATCAAGTTGTCATGAGTGGGGAAATTCGAGGTATGCCACGAGAAATTACTAGAAAACATTGCATAAAGTTCTGTTTTATCCCATGTCTTTCCATGCGCCGAGTACCAGAAGAACAACTTAAAACTGTTGCAAAATGGTATAACTTCGACTGAACTTAACGTATCGGATTCATACTCTTCTCCGTTTGATTTTCGGATCGCTAATAGAAAATGCCATAGTCGCTTGCATAAATAGTTGTCTAGTTCTGGCGTTGGAAAGTCATTCAGAGCTCAGAGAGAATGTTTGTTTTAGAATATTTGTTTCTATGAATGAGACAAACTTACGTAAACTCCTCAGTTGCAAATCGATCCAGAACTGTTTCTTCGCCGTTCTTGGGTATTGTTGCTGTTTGACTAAATTCCTCGACGCCTGCATCAAGTTTTTCCTCTCTAGTATCAGGTTTTTCGGATGCTTTTGACTGTAGAAAGTTGAATTCGCGAAAACATTTGGTTCGCCGCCATTCATGTTTGAACCTTTTCTGTCAAAATCTGAACTGAACTGAATAAAAAATGCCGGGCGCGTGGCGCGTGCTGCCATGAAGGGGTTTTGGCGGGAAAAATTGGTTGTAGCCGTGATGAACGCCGGGAAACCTGAGTGGAATACGACCCGTGGGATACGACCCGCGGGATACTGCCGAATAAGCATTGGATAGTTATCTGAATCTTCTGATTCTACTTAAATTTCTGAGACAATAGAAAACGGATGTAAAATGATACGAAGTTCCTCATTTATTATCCTGGATCAGTAAGAATGTTGATGACAACAGCTCTCCCTTCTACATACACTTCCGACTAAGGCCATGTTTACAAGGAGGTAAACCCTAGCACTAGGGTTACTTTAACGCTCGCACATTTCTGCTACTTTCAGCCTGGATGTGCACGTTTAAATTACAAGCAGGCTAGAGTAACACTACCTGGGCGCGCGCGTAGATCATGCCATCTCACTTGAATCACGAATTGAACCTAGGGTCACGGTAAGGAAATTTAAAACGCCAAAAGGGTTACGTGTCGTGGACTATCTGCACGTGCGGCGTGGCGTACCTCTCTACAACGGCCAGGATTTTTCGTCCTGACCATGCATTTGCACCGATCCTTGCACTTTACTCTTATGGAAACCTCCCTACAATATGGTCACCTCTCTACAACGTAACGGCCAGTATTAAAGTTCTGCTCCAGAGTGCAGGTGGCTCATGTGTTGTAGAGAGGTTCGATCGACTTTATATATGATAAGGTCAACCAATGTCATTATATAAAGTCTCGTGTGTAGTCCCATATCTCGTGAGAAGCTAAGCTCAACCCGTTAACAACTGCCGTGCGCCAGATGAGAAACACGAATATCGTGTTTACTGACCTTTACTCGGCGTTTATTACAAACTCGATACCTAAAGGAGCGTTAATTTAAAAAAAACTATGACAAAAAAAAAGCCGACGAAGGCACGTACGTAGAAATGGATGTATTCTATCTTACATCCGGATATTCTGAAAAAACACTTCCTTCCTTATAATGCCCCAGGGCATTTATTCCTCTTTTGACCGTTCAATATATAGGGGTCGTTAATTGGAGGAAGGCTTTTTTAGAGTACGCCTAAACGGTATATTTTGCTGTTGTGTCTTTGTACTTCTCGTTCAGTTTGTGTATTTATTTATTTTTGCACGCTGAACAGATTCTAATTTTTTGAACTGAATTCAACATACCAGCAGCACGATTTTCGCAAAAGTTTTCTTGCCATTTATCCAGTTTCTACTTATCACATGGGTCATAAAACAAAGCTTGTATTACTCACAGATCACAGTTGGATAATTACATTCCAGGGCCGTAGCTAGAATTTTTTGAATGGGGGGGCAATGAAGCGAGTGCCGAAGGCGCGAGCCGCTAGGGGGGTCTGGGGGCATGCCCCCTCAGAAAATTTTGAAATCTAGAGGCTCGGAAATGCTATTTTGAGCATTTTCCATGAGATATTTTGTCAAAAAATCAATCTCGATTCAGTGTAAAATGACAGGTATTTTAGTGCTTACAGCAATATTTCCGAGGTTTTGTTACCTTGATACATACCGTATATCGGCCTTAGTACACTAAACATTTTATTAGTCTATTTCGTGTGTAAAAGATGTCTCCAGTTGGATTTACGCTCCAAAATATATTTCTCAATCAATCGTAAATGTTCAAATTAGTATGGTACCGGGCAGTCAAAATATAACTACTTAGTTTATACTTAGTTACCTAAGAAGTAAGAAGTTCTCGCCTCTTCGTTCCCCATCATCTTGATTAATATGCCGAGCAAAATCTGGGGAGATGGAGTACCAAGCCTTTGAAATGTTCAATCTTGTTTTTGAAAGACCCTCGGCATATATTTTTATCAAGAAGGCGGCTGTTTGAACGCGAAAAAAACATACGCAGTTTTCGTTTTTCAGAAAGCATTACCCATTCTTGGGGGGGCAACTGCCCCCCTTGCCCCCCCGCTAGCTACGGCCCTGCATTCTTGGATCAAGTACGAAACCCAGCACTCACTTGAGCGCGAGGAACCCGCTGAGAAAGTCCAACAATGGTTTTTGAAGCATGTAATAAATACTAGACAATGGTAGGAAGTCGTTATAAAATGAGGATGATTTACAGTAGGGTCAAAGTTGAAAGCGTGAAAGATTGCCGGACTCGAATCCGTTCAGGTTTTTCAAAAATCTGCGGATTTCTTTTCAAATAAATATCTTTCTATGTCCATAAGTGACGCCGGGAAGTAGCATTTCTCGCATGGCCGCACTTGTTTCAGTTTATCCGGTTGATTTTTGCCTCGTTTTATAATTCATTCACGCGGGTTTACTTCAACAAACACGCCCCTCTGACACCCCTCTGACACCTTCCACGCGCACACGACACGTCAGTGTGCCTCGCGCGCTCGAAATAGATACTTGCTTAGTGATTATGTAACTTGAAAGTGTATATAATACGTGAAACAAAGAGTTCCTTGATTAATCTTACCTCGATTACCGTAGTAGTCTGTTTTCGGTTTAAGTCTTTTCACTACACGATTTCAAAATCCGAGTTCATGAGAGTTCCTTCTGTCACCCTGTTGCTGGTCAAAATGCTCTTGCTATTCGAGCTGCTGCGCTGTTTCTGGCTAAAAAATACTTGTTATTTGTCCCTTTTGTACAGTAAGCTCTGTTGGCTTACTGTGTGGGGGCGGGAGGGTATAGGGTAATTGGATTTCAACAAGCAGGAACAATAGGGACAGTAGGATCAGTAGGAACCGCAGGATCAGTTGTTAGTTCTTTCAAACAAACAAACAAACAAACAAACAAACAAACAAACATCAAAACATTTATACCAGTTAACTTGAGAGTATCGAAGAGTAGTTTAGCAAATTTTAGTCAGCTAGGCACGAAACTTTAGCACTTGACGATATTTTAATCTTGGACCGTTCAAGTTTAGGTTCTATATATCAACAAATGAAATGTAAACCGCAAACCGTGCATTGTACTTTCAACTTTGCTCCGCTTACTGCGAAACCAGACAGATAATCGTTGTAATTAGGTTTTTACTTCATGTCATTTGGCCCGGTTTTCGTTTTTTTATGTCTAGAGGGCGGAGCTTATAACAATGGCCAAAAGGAATCGTATTTGTTCTCGCCTTAGCTTTTCCTAGACGTAAAATAACGCTTGGCTAGTTCATGTACGGCTTTTTCTGGAGGCCACAGGAAGAGGCAAAACTAGCGCTAAATCGATTTCTCAACACATAAAAAGTTTAGCTGAATGCATACTTTTAGTTCAACAAAACCCTTATTGGTTGCTCTGCCATCTGGAAAGCTTTTATTTTTTAACAAAACCGGCTTGTGAACTTTGCATTACGTATAATAGGATATTTTTGATACTCTTATAACATTCAAGAAATTCTGACAAAATGTCAAGATTTCAAGAGATTCAATTAGTAACAACAAAATAATTTCCGTTTTTAATAGAACCATTTTATCCGTGAAAATCGCTCCCAGAAGTAACGGCAACTGTTTGGATTTTTGTTTTCGCGTTCTCCTTAGTCTCCTACGCAGCCACTGCGTGACGAGCCAAATAACGGCTGCGAAGGAGACTACGTACTAAAGCCAATTTCTCCTTTTATTCTCTTTACGGGGGTCGTTTTTCGCGCGACCACATAAAGACGAAGAGTAGTAAGAGTAAAAATTCGCTTGATCGCAGATTAATCTTCGTGTCGTAGTTAATCTCGCACCACATAACGACACAATAGAGAGATTAAACACCACGTTTAATGGCAAACGTTTACTTGCAGTCGATTCTCTTTACTTTTCCTCCAATCAAATAAATCCATCAGAAAAATCGAAAATAACTCAGACACACGTTCACGATAAACGCGAAACTACTAACTTTGACGTAGAAATGACGAACACAGACGGCAAAAGTGGGTTTTTGCCGTTTGCGGGAAAAAACACTGAAACGCGATACTTAATCTCTCTATGAATACTAGAGACGGATAATACGTCTGGACGAACTTGGGCAATATTTTGTATTATTATACATTCAACTCACTTCTCTTTTCTGATTGGCCGAAAGCGTACAGTGAATTTTCGAAATCAGCGCCTTTGAAAGCATCTACGTCATCTACCTACAGATTAGTGAGAGGATCACGGGTAATAACCTGCAGATTATACAATAATCATGTCAAGGACACTCAAGGTCACGGGTAATCAAGTCAAGTTCGCGCGCTTTGCGTTGCTTGCCGCTAAGTAACATCGGTGGCAGAAGCGTTATTCTTTTTCGTTGAATGTATAATAAAACAATTATTAGTTTCGGTTTTTGTGATATCCAGAATAATCAAGGTCTCGGTAAGAGTTATCAGCCGAAGCCAACTCTTACCTCGACCTTGATTATTCTGGATATCACAAAAACCTCATCCAATAATTGTTAATAAGCGCGTCTGGTTAGGTCTAAAGACGGGCACAATGAAGACGGATTATGTATACAAGACGCATAATCTGTCTGGAAGGATTATGTGTCTCTATTTGGTGAAATAAAGAGCCTCGAGCAAAAGGAACTACAATAGTCAACACACTATTCACACTGCATACATAATGAGCATCGCATATAAGATGAACAACTATCCCATACGTTGTGGTTAATTTTAGTTAAAAAACTTTATAAACTGTAACTATTGTTGGGAGACGTGCTGGCCTAATGGTTAGCGCTTTGGACTCCGGATCTAGCGGTCCGGGTTCGCGCTCTGGCCTGGGCGATTGTGTTGTGTTCTTGGGCAAGACACTTTACTCTCACAGTGCCTCTCTCCACCCAGGACTATATAAATGGGTAATGGCGACACAATGCTGGGGTAACCTGCGATGGAGAGTAGCAACACCCCTAGTCGGCTTCATGCTATGGAAACCGGGATAAGCTCCGGCAGTGTGGGCCAATTTGGCCCGAGGGCGGCTTTGCCATCCAAAATGATTACCTTTGTTGCAACTTGATGAATTATTAATGAGTTTGAGAAGAGTGGAGTACACGCAATAAACATTAAAGGGAAAACTATTTTAATGCAGATATCATCATCGCATATACACTCTCGGCTGGAAATACACGTTCTACTTGGAGACAAATTACAACAGTCCTATTATAATAATGCTAATATAAAAATATGTTTTCCATTTCCAGGACATTATTATCTTATTATCTAATTAATAAGCCCCACCTTTGGAAGACAAATTTTGTAATAAGCCCCCCTCTCTATTAAGCCCTACCTGCACCAGTTAGAGGTCAGAGTTAATGCTAAATATAGCATCTAAATTGATTTCCGTCAGGTTGATGTACTTTAATTTCCAGAAGTATCGTTCAGTTAGGGTATAAATGACATTGCATTTGCAAGACGGTGATTACATAACCCATTTCTTGTTCTGTTTTAGTCAGTGGTGTAATAGTAAAGTTTGAAAAATTTATGTGAATTTTCTCGAAAATTTATTATTTGAAATAAGCTCCCCTTCTTGGGACCTGAAATTAAATAAGCCTCCCAGGGGCTTAATAGATCTTTTACGGTATTCTAATTCCCCTTAAATTACAAAAACAAAATGGCACGGTATACAGTGGGAAATGGTCGTTTTAAATATCAGAAAATTTGGCTGTTAAATTATATCTTACATGCGATAGATCATTTTATACAACACAAAATAAATTAAATACCAAAAATAGCCTCCAACTACTAAGTTTCATACAATGTACTTTGGAGTCCAAGAAATTTCTAAACACAAATAAATGCAAAAATGTTGCACCTTTGAAATTTTTAACAAAAAATATACAGTGAACAGAAGCAGTTTTTTTACAACTTTGGCTGGATGTAACAGCTTTGATGAATGGATGTAACAGTTTTTTTTAATTCTCTACCAATCTCCTTGTGTGGAAATTGAATAATTTACTATCCCTAACTACTCTACCAAATGGCATAAACTGTATCTCTTTGATTGCCTTGAATAAGCACCCCCTTAAAATAGTGAAATATGGAATATAAACCCACCCCTCCACTTAAAAAGCAGTCAAAATTAATGTATGAAGTCAGAGAAGGAGTTATAACTACTGGTTTTGTAAACAAAATAAAATTGCATAAAATTAAAGCTGCTTTAAAGGAGCTATGTCACAATATATTTTAAGTCATTTTTGCGAAGTGTAAAATCACCACCAAATTGAAGAAAGCCTCAAAATAATAGTTTACTAAGGTAGAAAAAACACCAAAGAGGTAATAATAAACCAAACAGGAACAAGGATGGTTAATGATGGAGAAGATTAAGATGGATTGCGAATGGCAAACTTAGATGTGCCATCCGTGACGTAGCTCCTTTAATTGTAGATGTTGACAAGAGAAAAATGTGGGCGCTTACTCAAGGAAATACAGTAATAATAATTTGCTTTTGATAGCAAAAGTATGAGATCTGATTGACTGAAAGACCTCACAATTTTTAAAGTTGCTGCAATTTACAAGCTTCCATACTTCCTTGTAGGGTAGTGAAAAAGTGAAAGCAAAATCGTTTGTTGTAAGAAACTAAATATGAAATCTGTAGCTTGTCTCAAAACTTGCACCACCATTGTTTACAGTGAGTAGGTACAGCTACGAACAACAATAATCATAAAATTTTATTCAGTCTATAGATCTGGGAACCGATTAGGATCCTCCTGAAATGAAAAGAAAAAAATAATAAGAGACCCTGCCTTCTCTTCCTTCACCTCCTGTACCCTGTTTACTTCCAGGTTCCTGTCTCCCCAACTGACGATAAATAGCTGATCAATCAATCAATGTTAACGACAATGAAAAATCCTAAGTTATGATACAAATAATAAATATTATTATTGTGATGCACTTTCAATTCAGGAACTCCTTTCAGTCAATAATCTGACCTCCCCTAGACTCTCCTCAGGGTATAAATTTTATTGGCTCACATCACGCAATCTTTCTATGTACATGTAAGATTGTGTGACAACCCTTGGCTCGTCACACAATCTTTCTATGTAAGATTGCATGATAATCTGACCCTCCCCTAGACTCTTCTCAGGTAGATATTCTATTGGCTCGTCACGCAATCTTTCCTTGTAATTCAGATTGCATGATGAGCCAAAAGAAAGAAGTGTCTGTGCAAGACATTAACATTCTCTCCCCCTGAAAAGAAAATCGTCATAAATAATTGGCTGACCTTGTAGTCTCGAGGTATAAAGAACATTGAAGAAGGAATGTTGCTACAGGATTTGAAGTCTTGGAATGTCACGCGAGCTATAATTGTTGGAAACACTGGTATCTCTGTTAAATGAAAATAAAATGTCATAAAACGGTCAACTATGGAAAAGACCAAATGTAAAGCCATTATATGTCTCCTTCACAGATGTTAGTTGGGTCGTCATACAACTCTAGTGTGACGACCCAAGCAATAGCTGCGAGAGAGACTATAAACGGCCGATGGATAAAGGGACTTCAAATCATAAATACAAACCACACCAACCTATTCTGACAGGAAATCCTGCTGGGAGTTTCATTGCGACAAACTCTTTTAACTTGTTGAAGTGTTTAAACGGGGCAACAACCTCTAACACCTTTAGGATGCTAAAATAATGCAAGAAAAGTGTTAAGTGAGTTTTGTCTCAATTAGCTCAGGACCATGCCTGCAGCTCAAGGTTTGCAGTGTAAAATACATCCAATTTGGAAATAGACTGTTCACAGTCTCTCTATTTTTTCAGACCATTGAACGAGCGAAAATAAGAGCGAACGAGTGGGGTGGGAAAGGAGAAAAAGCTTGTTGTCCACCCCCACCCTCTCGTGCTCCACACTCGCTTCACTCTCAGGTCTTTTCAGAAGAATATTGGCACTCAATTGGTGCGGACTACAGTGCGACTACTCCAACCAAGGCCACCCAAACAAAATATTTGCAAATTGTCCAGTAGCGTTTGAGGGCGGTTAAAAAAAAAAAAATGGCCACAAATTTATAGCATGCAGCTTGCTTAGATCCATTATAATTTGTGGAAATCTATCGTTGACATCTGAGGTTTTCATTTGCTAATTTGCACAGAATTTTGTTGGGTGGCCTTGGTTGGAGTAGTCACACTGTAATAGCTTTGAAATCCCTTGTCAAACAAGGATTTAACAAATCATTGATGGGAACAAAAAATACCAACTTACAGGTCGACAGAAAGGGGAAATTCTTCACTCTGAAAAACAAAGAAAACATTTATTTAGTTAGACTGAAAAGAGCATTGCTGCCGCACACCAAAACGTAGGAAAAACAGATGAAAAAGGAAAAACTTAGCTGAGACCTACCATTGCTACATGGGCTTTAACATTTTTTTTGTCTTCTTTAAGCACCATGGGTCGACCAATTGGCGGCAGTCTTTGAATGAAAAGAAAAGTGCAGTTATCCACATTAAATTTTACTTCATTTAATTCATCAACAAAATTCAATGGTTACGGTACTGTTACTACAAGGCCTTCCAAGTTTTACTTTTATTAGTTTTATGTCAGTGATCCTTTACAGTGAAGATGACGCTACCGTTGCCACTCGACAAAGTTTTTGATTAATTTTTGACACATTTTTGACAACTTTGATGGGTTCCATGATGGGTTCCATTTTGTGGCACCACATCTGAACTAGACTAGAAACTAAAACCATTCAAATTTCACGACTCCGCCTCCAACACTCCTTGGATTTTGATTTGTCAAGTCAAACGGAACCCATCCGAAAGTCGTCAAAAAGTTGTCAAAAATTAATCAAAAACTTTGTTGAGTGGCAATGGTAACATCATCTTCACTGTAACTCTTTCACTCCCAGAGTCAAATAAATGTGGTTGTACCTTAACTTTTGAATCTGAATGAATCAAAATGAAAGCTATTGAGCAGTACTTTCATATGGTGCTGTTTGTTGTTGACAATTTTGCAAAATGAAATTCAAGATTTGTTTCCTAAGTTTTGAACTTAGCACTCTTGGGAGTGAAAGGGTTAAAGGGTCCCTCTCAACCAGTGTGCTTTTGCGTGCCGATATTCTTACGGCGGCCATTTTCGGGTGCCGCGAAAAATGGTGGCTTGAAGTTTTAAAACTACTTTTTGCAAGATTGTGGCTTGTTCTGGCCACAAAAAGCAGTTAGACGACCCAAGTTAGCACAATTTTGAAAGTAGTTCCCCCGGATGAAAACAATAACACGCGACCGCAAAGCACACTGGTTGAGAGGGACCCTTTAAGTAGAAATTTACCTCTCAGAGTCATACAGCAGATATTCATCCCATGTCAGGCCAGTTTTGGGTGGAGGATGAAGTGAATGTCGCCGAGAAGTCTGCAACAGGCAGGTAAAAAGCACATTTTAAATAAATGTAAATAGGTTTTCTAAATGCCAATGGTAATGATAGAGAATTATTGTGAGCTCTCTCACCTCTGGAAGGCTGTCCATGATATTTCCACCTCCTTTACTCAGATTGTCAATCAGAGCCTGTCAAGATAAGGAAGTGTGTATTCAATAAGATGACATTTTTTTTCTAGGCATGCTTCAGTTGATTACAAAATTATGTGCATGCGGTGTTGACAAGCAAAGTTGTGATCGAGTTAAGGCTGTAATCAAATGAGAACGAGAACTGACAAGTTTTGACGACTTCAAACTTTCGCTCTGGTTTGACCACCAATACTCATGCGCTCTCGTCGATTCTTGTGCACTCTCGTCAAATTTGAACTTGTTCAAATTTTCATGAGAGGCGATGAAGGTTTTTGCTTATTTGACCAGTACCTGAGAGTTGCATGGGAGTTTTGAGCAATCACCCCCTTGAGTGAGATGATGTTGTTTCATCATGACATTTGTCACTTCTTATGTATACACTTCTTATGATAATAGCCAAAGTGAGAGTTGATTTGAAGAAAAACTGTCACCTTACTCATCTCTCAACTCCCATAGGCTCTTGCCCTCATTTTGATCTGGGCTTATTGTGGTGCGGTGGTCTAATGTTTGGTGCGTTGGACTCTGGATCGAATGGTCCCGGTTCAAGTCCTGGTCAGCATCACTGTGTTGTGTTCTTGGGCAAGACACTTAACTCTCACAGTACCTCTCTCCACCCAGGAGTATAAATGATTCCGGCGAATTGTTAGAGCAACCAGACAAAAGGTTGGGAAGTAACCTGCGATGGACTAGCATACTCCTAATTGCTTCATGCTACAGAAACTGGGATAAGCTCCAGCAGTTGTGGGTCAATAGGTTCGTGAAGACTTTACCTTTTTATTGTGACAGTACAGCAAAACAACTCACCTTATTTTTGACAACATCCTCCTCTGTCAAGTGTTCCCTCCTGACAACAGAAAGTACAATTAGTCAGTAAATACATTTAAGTAATTGCTCCAAAGCAATGCAAACTAATGCTGGACATATCAGTGTAATCCTAATGTAATAATCCTAATGTAATGTAATGTCAGTGTAAGCCGTTTGAGTAAAGCTGACTAAGCAATAATTATCGTCTTTCTAGTCTCTTTTGAAGCTGTTGTTTGGGTCATCATGCAATGCTTCTCCCCATCAACGGCTGCTTAAACACACACCACATTCCTTTTCTTTGTTTTGACCACAGCAACTATGATATCTATTGGCAAAAAGTGACAGCTTAATATGGTTTACCGAAAAGCCTGTTGAAATATCTGGTGTGCATCAAGGCGACATTCTGACGTGCGTTTGCCGTTTCTGACACTAAAGTGAAGATAAGACATCCTTTGATTGGTGTATTTGGTGAATCTTGGTGCTACTGCTAGTGGGAGAAGAGTTTACATGATGACTCAAATAACAGCTGTAAATGAGACAAATAATTGTCTCTCTTCCATGCTCAATTCTTACCCTGTTCAAGATACATGTACATCTGAGATTCGATCTGAAAAATTCCATCACGATGTACATGTACAGTGCTCGAAATTAAAAAAAAAACCAAGTTGTCCTTATGCCCAATGCGGACAACCAAACCCCTGACTTTGGTTGCCCTGATGACTGCTTGGTTGTCCTTAAAATATTATCTGACCGATTGCCTAATAAAAGTTTTGACTCAATTTTCACAATTCTCTGAAGTGCATTAATTCAAATAATAAATTCACAATGTTTCACACAAAGTTGGTACATGTATATATGTAACTACTTGTGTTTACTTTATTCAGTGTCAAGGTTCAATGCTCATAAACATGTCTGAGTCCAGGGCTCAAAATTACTAGTCGCCAAATGCAATTTTTTAGTTGCCAGATTTGTAAAATCAAATAGAAGCTAGTTTAATTTAAAAGTGTTTAAAATCATTATGTTGCGAAAATAAAAACAAACCAAGCTTTAAAACAAACAAATTACATATTAAGACTTTCCAGCCACTAACTTTGTAGCTAACGTGAGCCAAACACGATCGCAAGTAACCAGAGACACAACCCATCAACATACATGAAGTACTCAAGATTTCACTAAGCTTGCAATGCATTATAGGGCGATTTGAACCCAGAAACTGTGAATACCACTTGCGTGAGCTACTTGCGTGTATAAACTTCGATTCAGTTGATTTTAAAAATCTGGTTGCTTCCATTATTACCTGAAGATTACCCCTATATTTAGAGCTATTTTCCTGTGTCAAATTAATAACTTCTTTTCGTTATTCTGTTGGACATCACAGAAACGTAAGTACTTCGATCGATTTATACTTGGGTTGTCCGGTGGTTTTTTCTCGGACGACCGGGCCTTTAGTTTTTACTGAAAAGTGGTTGCCCGAAACACTTTTTAGTCGTCTCGGACGACCGGACGACCGCTAATTTCGAGCACTGATGTAGCTCTACAGAGATCCGTGTAGTGTCTCTGGACCTCTCTGATTGGTAATGTTGCTTAGTGCTGAATTTGTGCGCACACGTAACAACCAATCAGAGACACTCTGGATCCATGATCAACGTGTAATTTTTTGGGTTGAATCTCATTAATTTCAGTCTCTCAAGCAGGGAAAGAATTGAGTATGCAAAGAGAGTCGTCTGTTTACTTAGGCGATGTATATATATCCTTGAACAAAATGGAGAATCAATCATTACCGTTTTCTGGAAATAAGCATCATTCCATTAATGGAATACACCTCAGACAGGTAAGGACCAACCATTTCCTACACAGCAAAATAAATAAAGTACGATACATGAGCAAAATAATAAAAATAATGAGTAAATTAATATTAAAGAAACACAAGTGTCGGTACAACATGTAATACATGTAGTTACTCACTGTTCTATCTGCACGCCAAATCCATCCAGCTTGTGATCGACTAAAAGTAATGGGTTTGGTGGACATCATTGCTGAAACAATGTCACTGCAAAGATGACATTTTGTATTAATTTTTGCGCAATAAAATCAATGACCAAAAATTGTACACTGACCTAAAGGGATTTACTATTTAAAAACATCATAACACTCTGTAGGCTCAATTACCAGCCGCTGTTCGGGAAAATGAGCCCACGCTCATCCCCCGAAGCGAATGAAGACTGGACTCAAGAGAGCGGCGAAAATCAAGCCTAAACATGCTGGGAAAATGTTTTATTTACATTACATTTATTTATTACATTTTGTTAAAACAATATACCTGCTCATTAGTAAGTCAACTTCTTCCTCAATTTCAGCCTCAGTATCCTGAAAGAAAAATTTCCAGATTGGATTAACACTGATCGGTTCTTCACTCTTGTAACCTTCTGTTATTATAATGGCTTTAGAAAAATTTTGTTGACACATTAACGCAGGCAATCTCGGCAAATGCGTGCACCAAAGTTAAACATTTACTTGCATTTTTCAGGCCACTTTCGTAAAAGTTGTCCACCAGACATGAAGGAATAATGTTTCGATTTACTGTAACAGAAAGCAGTTTTCTTCTGTTTAATGTTTCATACAAGGGCTTTGGCAAAATTAATTTGTGAGCTGTCCATTTTAGTGGTCCGTATTGCAAAATTCGGACCGCTCAGGGAACCAATCAGAATGCTCTTTTCATCATGGACCAGTTTGCTATATAATAATAAATATTTAATATAATAAAATTTATTACTGTTTGACCGGTTTCAAAAATAACTTTTATTACTGGTATCTTAGCTGTTCTTCTTAGAAAACCACTCACCTCCGTCCGAAGTCTTTGAAAAACTTTTTCTCGTTGTCTAACACAGCAAAGGACTGTTTCCCTGATGCAGTGGAGAAAAAAACTATCAATGTCAACCGATGAAGAGACTACTACTTCATGAAGGAAAAACAAAGGAATTATAATGAATATATAATTTATGTAGCTGTCTGCTCATTATGATCATAATCTGACCAAAAGAAAACAAAAATCAAACTGGTTTATAAAATTTAAACCAAAAATAACCTTAAACCACAAAATACACTTTAAAATTTTCAGCCAAAAATATTCCACTTAATTTCATGAATGGCTAATGAAGCGGTAATAATATTGTGAAGAAACAGCTCCCGAAAAAACCTGTTGGCCAACTGTTGGCCAACTGTTAGCGTGTAACAACGTACGTTCCCATTTTCATTACTGATGAAGGCTTAAGCACTAGCCGAAACGTCTAAACAACAATGACAAGAGTCAGTGACAAAAACGTTTTAATTTAAATATGTTGGCCGACTGTTGGCCAACTGTTCAGTGTTGGCCGTCTGTCAGCTGTCTAAACGTACCTTTTGCATCACCATTGAAAGTAAACGTTAAGTCGCCTCGCTGCCACTTCATATCATTAAAATCTACCAATGTACTATCCATTCTGTAGAAAAGAAACACGGTATCAAGGACAACTCATGGAAGTGGGGATTCAGCGTCACCCTTACCACAAACAAGTTCTTTTGCCACCAAATAAATGATCATAAGAATTATTTTTTATTACTAACAACCCTTTGTTTATATTCTAGTTTGAAAGAAAATGCCACTACTCTTTATAAATCACTTATTTTGTGAGTTGAGTTCATTTAAAGGAGCTATGTCACGATATTTTAAGTCATTTTTGTGAAGTATAAAATCACCTTCAAACTGAAGAAAGCCTCAAAATCATAGTTTACGAAGATTAAGACAGATTGTGAATGCACAAACCATGAGATAGCTCCTTTAAGTCAGAATGGCCTACTCAAAGTACAGTCTGTCAAGTTCGCTGTACATAACAGTCATCAAAAAAATGTAAAGGGGCGGGAGAAGAGAGGGTGGGAAGCAGAATTCCCACTTGAGGTGGCAGGAACTGGGAGAAAATTGAAAATTATATTGCTTAATATTTTGCAATAGAAAAAGCACAAAGAGGTGAGTACAAGGTACAGGAAATTCAGTCCCCCCTGCCCCCCCCCCCCCTGTATAAGCAAGAAAAGTCACATTTTCACTGACAGATCTAGATGGGTTCAGGGGGGGGGGGGCACAAGGTTAAGACGATCAATCATACCTTATTGAGCAACCTTTCTTGTATACTTTACAAGTATCTGATGGCAATATTCTTGACAATAAAGGTACTGAAAAATGAATGTTTTTTAATTAGTATCAAATCAATGTTGCAAAGCATTGACAAACTTGAGAAACAAGATTTACGGAATATAGCCTGCAATGATGTGCCTGCATGTTTACTGAAAGATGCAAACTGTATTGTAAATTAATAATTTGATTTCTTCTAAACTCGCTCTTGAGTTACCAACAGTTTAACCCAAAGCAGTGCTCAGTTTTCTATTTCCTTTTAACACATTGACTGCTAAACCGGCCATAAACGGCCAAGAAGAGACCACAGACTTGTACCACTTGTGACGTCATCACTGTTCACGCCAGAGGATGTCTTTGATAATCAACGGATAGAGTTGGAAAATGTCTAACAAAGCATGCCTAAACGAGCACGAAACGTTAAATTGGACCAGAGATACACACAAAACAACTTGGATTTTTCCTCCAAAATCACCACAAAACGCGACCTTCACTACCATTGAAAAAAATTCCCTTTTCCAACGTTTAGGCTAAAACTTTTTCAACGTGAACAAAGACGACTAAAAGGCCAACAAAACCACAAAATAAAATGAGAGAAAAAGGAGAGCAGGAACGGCAAAAAAAATAAAAGGAAAAGAAAAGCCTAAAGTCAGGTGGGTTTTTCAAACCCAGAAACTATGTCGAAATTTTGATTTCTGCGCATGCCCGAGGAAAATATTGGATTCGTTGCTTCTACGTAGAAGGGGATGTTAGTTGCCGTGTTTTAAACTACGTTTTAGACAGTTTGACATTAAACTGTTGAGATAATGGCCAGAAATAGGCATCTGGGATGTTAGATTGACGTTTTTTGGAAAAAGCCCAGTAGTCAATGGGTTAAATAAAGTTAAGGTGACAAATGTGATGAAGATCATAATGTTGTTAGTAGCCTCATTCAAAACACCAAACCATCCTATCAAAACTGTGTTATTTTAATACTTATATACGACCATGATTTTAAATTAAATAAAGATGATACAAAAATAGTTTTTAGAATGCTACTACTACTGTTACTGTGCCTTTCAATAACACACAAAAATCTGAAGTTCAAAACCCAACTATTAAGTTTTTTTGCTGCCATAAATCAGAATTACAACGACAACTAACAGACTCTGAAAACAATAAAAAAAAGTTGACTGAGCAGAGTTCATAATTATGTCATTGAAAGGTGTAGTACAAAACTTTTAAAATAGGTTTTAGAATTCTACTGCAGCAAAATAATAATTAAATATATGTACCCCAGCTTTGAAAATCCAGTTGATCTCTACGTAAAAGTCTCCAAGCTGGAAATAAAAGACAAGAATGAAGTTAGCATTTATTAAATAAAAATTTAATTCTCCTAACTGATTTCATACATTTCTTGTAATGTTAGTTATGAGAATTTGGTGGTATATATACAGATTATATCTTCGTTGATGATTTTTTTAAATTCTCATCACCTGTCTGCTTGACAATGTGTTGACATTGTAAGGAGAAATTTGATGTTGATCACTGTTTGGAATACAAACCTCTTGTAAAGCGGCAGTCAGTTGAGGTCTTCTTTCTTCTAATGCTTCTCTTGACTGTTGTTTCAGTTTCTTCAGTAAAGAGGTGACTATATAAAAATAATAATAATAAAAAACGTCTTACAGACTTAATACATATTTACTGACACAGTTCAAATACCAACTGTACAGCCATGTGTTTGATGTGAGCAGAGCCAGACAGGGCCTTTCTGGATCAACTTATTAACACAGGCTACGTTGTGTATGGTCTTGTCTAGTATTCTACGGAGTACCAAGTCAGTAAACAATGTAATTACAGTCAACTCTCGTTATAGCGGACACCCTCGGGACATAGTTTAGAGTCCATTATAGTGAGAGTCTGTAATAGCGGGAGTCATTTTCAGTCAAACCTCTATAGCTTTTGCCGGGGGAGGGCTGGATTTTGTCCATAATAGCGGGACCATGTTTGGGTACATAGGGGTGCCGCTGAGGGTTTGAAACCCTGACCCTGTTTAGGGCAAAAAAACCCTAAAATACCCACCCTGTGTAGGGCAACACCCTCTATTTTAGGACCCGGTTTAGGGCAAACGACAAAATACACACTCTCTTGTTCTAAACAAACTAACCTTCTGTCAACATGCACTTAAGTTATAATGCTAATTGGGTGGAATTAAAGGATACCGAAAACAATAGAATTTATCTTGTCTTGAAAATGATGTGATATTGACTGATGAGCTGCTAAAGACCAGCAAACGTCTCCGAGCAACAATAACCGGAACAATACCCTGTTTAGGACAGGTTTATTTTAGACACCCTGTTTAGGGCAGACTCGCATGAAATTATATACCCTGTTCAGGGCAGAGAGGCCAAAAACCATACCCTGTCCAGCGGCACGTCCCCGTATAGGCCATATAAGGGAGTACCCCCCCCCACCCCCCGGGAGCGGGAGTCCGTAATAACAGAGTGTCGACTGCCACAAGGC
Source organism: Desmophyllum pertusum (assembly GCA_029204205.1). Taxonomy (NCBI): domain Eukaryota; kingdom Metazoa; phylum Cnidaria; class Anthozoa; order Scleractinia; family Caryophylliidae; genus Desmophyllum; species Desmophyllum pertusum. The sequence goes on from MU825876.1 coordinate 244,544, forward strand.
GAGAGTTGACTGTATCAACTGCAACAGCTTACTCATTTGTCTATCTCCATAACTAATGGCTTCAGCAAGCGGGCTCCACCCAAAGTTGTTCTTGACCTTCACTGGTGCTCCATGAGCCAGCAGTAAGTACACACATTCTAAAATGAAAACATGACAACATTATACAATTTGTGGATACATGGTACACAGTCAATTACAGGTCACCTAGGGAACTTTATATACCGCTGCTTACCTCTGTGTCCCAAAAGAACTGCTAAATGAAGAGGTGTATTTCCTAAAAGAAAAATTATATAAAGCTTTACAGCTAAACTGTAAAGCGCAGTTAATGGAGCGAGACGCTCTAGGGCCATGTTGGGTTGGTATTGTTAATGTATAATCTCATGTAATGCGAACGTGATGTGAATGTACCATTATGCCGTTTGTCTGGAATGTACAAGGAGTACAATGGTGATTCACCTAGACATGTTGCAACACTGTCTAGTACATTTATATCACTCATTCTGTATGGCTGGATTATAGATATTCCCATTCATGTCTCGTTGAGCGCTACATGAGTTCCTTAGTTACTATGGTACGTAATTCGCCATTGGCCTAGATCAAGACATCCGTCTGGCTATAAAAGCTCTAGTTAAAGTCCAAAGTCTCATTCGCTAGCCGTATTGCTTACTGAAAGGACTTATTTCAGTGTTCTAAATTGTAATTCCCACCCTCCCTCCCTTTGGAGGTTTGATTGTTATTATCAATAAATTTGGGTTCACCTCTCGAGGTTCGCTATCGGTTAAGTCTCGCAGCGACTTCCCCAAGCTTTGTTTTTCGCTCGTTTGAATTGCGATAATTAATTTATGCTCTTTATCTGCCTGCATACTTGTCTGATCCAGCACGTGCCAGCGGAGTCGGCTCGTAGTGCTGGGGAGATAAGTAGGCTTGAGCAAGCGATATTTTATGCTCTTTATCTGCCTGTGTTCTTGTCCGATCCAGCACGTGCCGGCGGAGTCGGCTCGTAGTGCTGGGGAGATAAGTAGGCTTGAGCAAGTCAAAAACTGCCTACACTCTAGCACGATGCTGGCCGGAGGTTTCAGCTCGTAGTGCCGTTTATAGAGTTAGGCTTCTAGGTCGCGTAAGCTTTTGATCTGCCTCCTCTAGCACGATGCTGGCCGGAGGTTTCAGCTCGTAGTGCCGTTTATAGAGGTATAGGCTTCTAGGTCGCATAAGCTAGCTTTTGATCTGCCTACAACTTGTCCGATCCAGTGCGGGTCTTGGCACTGGGGAGATAAGTAAGGCTTTAGGATCATGCAATAGAAGTCGTCTGTCACGCCGATTGCGGAGAGGTGTTCCCCCTTTACGCCAAACATTGTGTTGTTTATTGCGTTTGTTATCTACATCGTTATATGAAACATTTAACATAGCCAAAGGAACTGTGACATTAACAATATTATATGGTTGCACAAAAATTGCTTATTATGCTGGCATACAATGCTTGATGCCACTTGTAGCGGCCAAAACGGCTTGAAATATTATTATGCTGGCATAATTTATACATGGCTAATTAAACTTGGACAAAGGAGAAATCATTATCCTGTGTCCAAGTTTAGTTTAAGGCTTGTATAAATTGAAGGCCTGGTGAAAAAAGGGCGGTTTGACAATATAATTATTGTATTGTCAAACCGCCCTTTTCCCACCAGGCCCTTCAATTTATTATTGTATTGTTATGTCACATGTGCATGCTTAGAAGCTAAGTTCATTGGAAGATCATGTTGGTCTCTGCACAATCTTTGATTGCATCTTTCTTGTCTCATTATGATTTACATGTATTTTATTAACCCTTTCACTCCCAAGAGTGCTAAGCCCAAAACTAAGCAAAAATCTTGAATTTCATTTTGCGAAATTGTCGAAAACAAACAGCACCACATAAAGTATTGCTCAATAGCTTTCATTAATTTGAATGGTCACACACTAGAGTTTCATCCACAGACTTAAAACTTTGAACCACATTTATTGACTCGAGGTTTGACTCTGGGAGTGAAAGGGTTAACCATGCGCGAGCCCCATACTGGGAGAATATCGGCCCTAGATCTTGACAGTATGGATCGAGCACACGTCAGGTACGTACAGAAAAGACAGAGGGCCAATATTCTCCCAGTATGGTCCCGAGCACGCTTGGTTAATAAGAAATTTATTACACGACTAGTGATTAACAAAAGAACTAGTCAAGAAAGAAACTTTACCCGGTCCAATACTTAGAAATTTTTAATATTGGACCGGCAATAAAGCTGTTTTTATTTATTGGCCCTCTCAGCTGTCTTAGTCGTGTAATAAATACGTTATTATTGCCCAGAAACAAGTAATTCTTGTTCTATACAATACATAGTTAGTATATAGAAACAAAATTAATGAAGAGTTTTTCCACATCTCAGCATATTCTGCTCTGCATAGTTCACTGGACTTAATATTCCATGGAAACCTTCTTTTCAATTTGTTGTATTTATATAATTTATTCTATTTTTCATCTTGGCTATTCACCGACTTAGCATATACTACAACAATATTTCCCTTGTCATCTATCACCTGATTTCGATTTAATATCAATAAACCCTTTTCATTTTGTACGTTTCGTTCTTATTTTCTTATGCACATGGGTGCAACAACCATGTTTATATCAAAAGTCCAGCAGAAACAGCCAGGAGATCACTAAAAAACTCAATTTATTATTGATGATTAAGCTTATTTTCAACTTTGTAAAGTAAACAATCACTGTCATCATTCGAGTGCCAAAATTAATAAAACTTTTAGTTCGTGGTGTTTTAAGCTAATCATCGATATTGGCAAATAGTTCAAGAAAATTTCTTAATATTCTTTGGGAAAGTTATCCTTAGAGAAAATAAAAAAGTATATTTTCGATTAGCTAGGAAATACAGCTGAAATCTATTTCACACGCAGGCATATTAGCTTACAAATGCAGGCAAATGGAAAATTGTCTGGAAGCGACTTCTTGTTGTACATTATTCACGAAGTACATAAGCTTAACTTGTCATCGATCTTCCGGCGAAGTAACACGCAAAACTTTACGTTCTGAGAGAGCTACTTATTAAAGAAAATGTTCGACTGACTGTTCCGCTTAAGAAGAAAATTAACCATGCTCGTTAAACATCGTGGGAAAACTTCTGAATAAAGACTACAAAATTCAGCCGGAAAAAAAATCGTAACCGGCCGGGCAAAAGAAAACAAACTGTTGGGTGCAATTTAAACGAAATTACCACAAAAAAGTATCCTTACCATGGACATCTCTTTCTTCTATATCACAGGTACGTAAACAACCTGAAACTTTCCGTAGATTCCCCTCAAAAACTGCTTTATGAAGAGGAAATCTGTCGCATAACGTCTCCATGATGGAGAAGGCAAGCGTTACTTACTCCTAATGACGTCAGCATATCCCATGATTCATGGGAGCGAGCAGTAATGGCGGACGCCACTGTGCAACAAAGAGCTCGGCAAAGATGGAAGATTTTGGCGTCTGTTATAAGAAGCGATGCCCGGAAAAAGACGATAATACAATATCTGTACGTAGGTTTTCAGGATTTAACTTGTTTTCTAAAAATGTCGTTCATATTGACAACGAAAGTGAAGCTGATTATGAATGGCTGGACTATCGTTATGGAGGTCATGGAACTAACAATTTAACTGAGCAACCGTTGTTTATAAAGCAGCGATGCAGACAAGTCGTTCTAGAAGATTTAACTGGCTTTGATAACACCGGGAACGTGTGCTTGTGGCCGTCAGAAGAGGTGCTAGCTTCTTATGTACTAAAACACAAAGAGCAGTTTGATGGGAAAGCAGTTTGTGAACTTGGGGCTGGAATGACAGCCTTAGCTGGAATTTTCTTAGCTTCCTCTGCAAATCCTTGTAAGGTATTACTAACAGACGGTAATGAAGACTGCGTGGAAAATATGGAAGCTATCATATGCCAAAATAAGCCATTGTTTGGTTCAACTGTCGTTTCATCAAAACGGTTGCTGTGGGATGTAAATTCTGATCTGTCGTCGCTGGAATCACAGTTTGATTTCATCATCAGTGCAGATTGTTTGTTTTTCACTCAGTGTCACACCGGTTTGCTTCATGTTATGGAAACTCTTCTTAAAGACAATGGGTCAATTATCATAATGGCACCGCAAAGAAAAGATACACTTAAATTATTCTGCACAAAGGCACCGTCCCAGTTTAGTGTGGTTAACATTGAAAACTATGACTCAGTTATGTGGTCAAGACATCAGGCAGCAAAGAAAGAAGACCCTATGTATGATGAAGACATCCATTACCCAGTCTTGTTGTTACTTTCAAAGAAACACAAAAACAGTCTCTGACTCTCTTCAGTTGAAATTTCTTAAGTTCGGTAGCACTGTACTACCAAGACACAAATTGACGGGCCTGGTAGAAAATGGACGGAACTGACAATATAATATTATCTTGTCAAACTGTCCTTTTCCACCAGGCCCTTCAATTATTGATCACAAAGATTGTTGATAATTTAGGTAGCAACAGACTACATTCGAAGTTCTCGTAAGCAGACACCCTCAGGAAGCAGATAAAGTGACCGCAACTGGAGCTGGCTGCTTACGGGAATGATTCTTGTAAGTAGCCACTAGCAGTATAAGGGATAGCTGGATATGTGGCCGCTTACGAGAGCTTGTACCGCTCACACTAAACAGCATCAATGCAAAAAAAACAATAGCACCATTGTATGAAATTAATGTTTGTTTTATTGTCGTAAATAGACTTTGTCAACTCTAACTAATTATTATTAAATTTACAAAACAGTAAAATGTTCTGATTATTATAGACTTGGGTTTTGTAAACCTATTCCATCACATTCAATAATACATCCTTTCTTGTCAGAAATATGTTGAACCTTGAACTTTGCCTAAAAGAAAAAAAGAAAAGAAATTTGAGAATTTTGTCAATATTAACAATAAGGTGCAACAGAAATAGATTTTCCAGATTGGATTGCAAAAGAAGCCATTGTGTACTAGCCTGAAGGCCTCTCTCATTGGCCTTTACAGTGCGACTACTCGAAGCGGGCCAGTTTGAAGAAAATTAATGCTAATCAAAACTGTCTAGATTTCACGAAAGGTCCGCACTTTGTTGGTTTCTACTGTCTGTATGCTTCAACGCGATTGGTCAGTTTACGAAAAAGGTCGCCATCCTTTGTTCTCAATTAACATTTTGATTGGTTACTTTTCTTCAACTGGCCCACTTCGAGTAGTCACACTGTAAGAAAAGTACAATAATGTACAAAGTGGGATGAGATGGAAACAGCTTCTAAATGTGAGAGCCTAAAGGCTGGATCAGATAAGAACAAGAGTCGAGGGATGAGAGTTTTCTTCAACTACTTCGACTATCATCGACTCTCTCCAGTGTGCAGTCAAAGCCTGCGTAGCAGGTGCTGGAGTAGTATAGAGTGCAAGTTTGAAAGGCGTGTACGAAGGAAGAAACGCGTGAGATGAGAAAAGGGGGACTAGCTTCTTCCTTGCACATCTCTTTCCTCGCATGTGCCCCTAAAACCTTGCCCTCTTCTCTACTCCAGCGCCTGCCATGCAGGCTACCATCAATCTATCGAAAGAAAACTTTGGTTGACTTGGAGTGTACGGAAGTTGATGAGACTGCATGAAAGTATTTGACCATCAAATGAGAGAGAGGGAGTTTGAACACTTGTCAACCCTTGTGCTTGTTTGATGTGGCTTTTATACTGTACCTTCATAATTTTCTCAGCCACATGAATCGCTGTTTGTGTGTGCATTGTGAGTGGTCCACATCTAATGGATGAGTGACCCGCAGCCAACGCCATAAATATGATAAGCTGAAGATGAATAATAATATTATTAAACTGTCTAAAAAATTGATGTGATAGAATCCATTCATCCTCACTGTAGTACTGGTAACTCATGTATGCATCCTGAGGGTGGGGTGGCAGTGGCAAAGTTGGTGTTCCGCTGGAGTCTAGGAACCCCTACCCTGTCTCAGACCAAAACTTCTCTAATTTGCTGAAATACCGCATCTCAGGTCAGAAGTAAAGAGGGATGTTAAAATTTACTATAACAAGTTCTCTGCACATTACTGTCAGTGACAGTACAGTAATGGGCTTGAACCCGGATCTCAAACTCAAAGGCCAAAATTGTAACCCATCGTAGACCAGGAAGGGTAAAAATGAGATCCATTCCAGTGGCACATACCCGTAGTATATACAGTTGAACCTCCCGTAAGCGGACACGCTTGGGGCCAGAAAAAGTGTCCACTTAAGAGAGGTGTCTGCGAATGGGAGGTTATAAATGTAGTGTTTGTTTGTAGCTGGGAACATGACCCAAGTGTCCGCTTATGAGAGGTGTCCACCTACAGGAGGTGTCCGTTAGCAGAGGGTCGACTGTATATGTGTGGTATAGTAAGTACCCCCCTCCCCCCTAGTATGCATGCTCTTCTGTTTATGAGTTATTTTTAGCACTATTCACCTGATCCTGAAGATGTTCATCAACACAGCTGTCATATTTAAGATTATTTGTTAGCTCATCAACGGCATTCCTTGCTACTTCCTCTGCTGGGACACCTTCAGATGGCAAAAAAAACAAAGGGTTTTTACAGTGAAGATGACGCTACCATTTCCACTCAACAAAGTTTTTGATTAATTTTTGACATCTTTTTGACAACTTTGATGGGTTCCATTTTGTGGTGCCACATTTGAATTAGTCTAGAAACTAAACCCATTCAAATTTTAAGACTCCGCCTCCAACACTCCTTGGATTTTGATTGGTCAAGTCAAACGGAACCCATCTGAAAGTCATCAAAAAGTTGTCAAAAAGATGTCAAAAATTAATCAAAAACTTTGTCGAGTGGCAATGGCAGCGTCATCTTCACTGTAATAATTTACATTAGATCAGAGTGGAATACAGTGAAACCTCGTTCCCAGTTCGCCGACAACGTGACAAAAAGAAATGGAAGATCTGGGAACTAGAATGCCTTGGGACAGGGAGAAGTGTTCCCTTAATAGAGGTGTCCCTTCAAAAATGATATTCATGAACAGTTCTAATTATTTTTGCCTGGGAAAAAGTTTGTGCCTCCTTATAAAGGCCCTTAACCACTGTAGTCATGTCCATGCACTCTGATTGGCTACTTACAGTATTAAGCAAAATATTTATTAAGAAATCTTTGCCCTGGTTACTCACTTACTCTGTGCTTTTGGAATACATTTAATATATTTGCTGGACATTGTGTAACTTAAAGAATATGTTTAAAAGGTAAAAAAAAATACTGATGATGTCTCAGGTCACCTTTCCTTCCAATCGCTGAACCAGCCATTCTACATCCAGTGGAGGATTCAGCCATTACCCTGAAAAACATTAGTTTACAAAATTAATGAGCAAAACAGACATTGTAATGCTCCAGAATAAAATCAATACAAACCCCTCTCATAGAAGGTTTTTTGGTTTGAACACCTCCCACCCACCCCCCCCCCCCCCCCCCCCCCCCCCCCCCCCCCCCCCTGTTATAAAATGTCAACAAGTCACCTGGAGTGTTTGGCGTGTTTCCCAAATTAACTTCTTGTTTACTAGAATGGTTAAATAAATTATTTCCCACGGCAAAAATGATCGTTTCATTTCAAGTATTACCCATAAAACAAGCTTGAAAGTAAAAATTGCTAAAAGCAAGCATACAAAGCGGTGAAGACGGCTTCGTCCACGAAATTTACCGTAATACGCGTATGCAAATATGTAATTTTAGCCAACGCTACGTCTGTTGAATGTTCAATTTTCAGCCGTAATTTTCTCTTCATAAATGAAAGGACTCCAATGCAAAAGATCGCCGGCTAACCGGCTCTGTGTCCATTTTTTGGCAGTTTTTATCCTTCCATTTCGAACTTCAGCTTTCAGGCCTAAACGGGACAACTCTTCGGCGTGGTCTTTCTCCACCCGAGGTTAAACTCTTGCCAAAACCAGTCAAGAGAGTCCCAAATACATCGCGCTCTTTTGCCACAGATTCTAGGCATATATTTTGCTCTTCCTTGAGCCGAGGGATATCTCTGAAAGATCTGATGGAAAATAATAAATTCCGTAACGCTTGCTCAATTCTCCTGTATTCAACTTCAACAAACAACGCGTGACATTGTGTTGTCAACATCTGTTATCATTCACCGCAAATCTGTCAATATTAAGCAAAATGACCAATCAGATAATAATAATAATTAATTAAAATTTATATAGCGCAAATTTCATATCATGATCAAATGCGCTTTACATGGATAAAATGATAAAAATTAAAAATGATAATATATACAAAATTTACAAACAATGTAGTAGCTAAATATTAAGAAATAAAAACTAAAATATAGAAGTTACAAGTTAAAAGCACGTTTAAAAAGGAATGTCTTGATATTACGTTTAAAAAGTGTGAAAGATTTAAGATGGCTTATTTCGCTTGGCAGATTGTTCCAAAGTTTGGGCGCGGCTGACACGAATGCTCTGTCTCCAAGGGTAGAAAGCATTTTGCCATGCGGGACATCCAACAAAAACCTATGATCAGACCGTAGCGTATATCTGGTGGATGTTTTACGACTAATAAGTTAGATCATGATACCAGAATCTGGTATCATGGATCGGCGGCGTCAAAGGAATGTCTTCAGGCTCCGTCGCTTTCGTTCTCGCCCCAGGCAGCGACTTGGCTCGCTTCGCCCGCAAATTTTCTTCAGGAGCCTGATCTCAGGCTACCTTGGGGTGGGTATAGAATAAGGATATCATATTTCTTTGGGAACTGCACATTATTTAATTTTCATGGGCGTTGTCTGCATTTCACACTGTACGTGGAAAAAACTGGTTACTAAATAAATTTATTACTAAATTATTACTAAATAATAAGTATTAATAATAATTTAATAAATTATTAATAATTACTAGATTTTATTACATTATCCCAGTTCCATTTCCATGTGCTTTGCCAGCAGGTTCTTGGACAGGCTCAACATTTATTTCAACGTCAGGAAATTGTTTCTTTAAAATCTTGTGAGCTTCTCTGGCCATAGTTTGAGCTATCTATCAACAAAATAATCAAAACATATTAAACAAGTAAAATGTATTTATTTATCTAAACAGAGATTACCATCTTTGAATACAGTGAAACCTCCATTAAGGGAACACCTCGGGACAACCCCATGGGGTTTTATGGAGATTTTCTGGAACATACGTCATTGTCTTGTTTTCATCGAAATGTCCTCTAGCAAGACACAAAATGCAGAGTCAAAATGTTACAGATTACAAACCTTGAAAGGAAGTACACCCGCAACAAAAGCACAGCCAGTTATCCTTGCTAATGATCCTCTCTCCAGTAACTGTAATGGCTTCAGCTGCTTAACAGGATTCACTGTCACATGAATCTCTCCACCTCCTTTGGGATAATAACCTCTTGTGACGAAATAGGAGCATTTAAGAGTCATTTTAAAATAATAATTATTACTTAGTTTAATTTATTAATATTATTATTACTTATTAATTAGTTTATTACTGTGCGAATAAAAAAGCGTAAACACTTTGATTTAACTTTGACATGATCAAACCGCGAGAAGAATAGTCAGGAAACTCAAATTTACACTCTATGTTTTTTTACAGAAAAGCTGTGCGAAAATAGCAATAAAATAAATACAGGGGAAAAAAATAGACCATAGATTTGCACAGTAATTTGTTTGAGTGAAGGTATTTACCTGGGGGGGGGGGGGGGGGGGGGGGAAATCATGTAAAAAGTGATGTGGGTGATCATCATATCTTTTAAGGGTTGACATTTGTGGGTCAGTACTTGGACCAAAAACAATGTCTATAAATAAAAACAACTCTATTACAACTGTAAGTATGTAAAGATGTTCAAGTTCTCTGAACAAGTGAATCAGCTGACCTTTTTACAATGTCACAGTCAAATTCTACACCAAGTCTTTTAACAATCGGTTTCAAAACCTGCAAGGGGGTAAAAATTAATTAATTAATGTGAAATACCTGATTCCCCTATGAGACGCGCCTGCAGGGAATTATGGTAGTTGTATTCATCAAAACAAGCTGAGTGTCTAAATGCACGCGCAAATGGCGAATTACGCGCAAATGACGAGTTTTATACGTGACCGTTGTTTGTGGCGAAGAAAAATGAATCTCTTCGTCTTCGAGTTAAATATGATTTTATTCTCTAGTTAGAAAATAGCACTCCGGTTAGGCAGAGAATATATAGAGTGTTCATCTACAAATTTTATAGTAAAGCAAGGTCTGGGTTGTCATATGTATAGTATATAAGTACCATTCAGGTTGCATGCGAACAATTAGTAAAAATAAAAAAAAATCGTCATTTGCACGTGCATTCAGGCGGCCGTTTTTTAGCAGTCGGAAAAGAAACTGTCAACACGTCGCTGAAAATGATCTTATCCTGCAGGGAATTATGGTAGTTGTATTCATCAAAACAAATCCAGTCCTTGGATTTGTTTTGATGAATACAACTACCATAATTCCCTGCAGGCGCGTCTCATAGGGGGAATCGGGTATTAAAGAAAACAATATTATTAAGATGCAGTATTTACTGCATCTTTCAATGATATGCAAACTCTGCTTAATCAACTGTTTCGTTTTTGCTGCTGTCAATCATCTTAGCGGAAGTCTCAATCAATCAATCAATAAATAAATCAATCAATCAATCACTTTATTTCAGTTTCGAGTCTACTAGCTGTACACAAGTGGACTACTAATATTGGGGACACTTTCAGGAAGCAGAAGTTCACTTCAATGGGTACAAAAGGTCACATCCGTGGATTGTGATTGTTAGATTTTGATCCATTTTGTTTGTCTCTTTTTTCAGGGTCCATTGGTTGTTGTCGTAATTATGATTGACGGCAGTGAAAAACGCAATAATTGTTAGTTGTTAGTTGGGTTTTGAACTTCAGAGTTCGCATGTTTTTGAAAGGCACAGTAAGAAGCTGAAATTTCAGGCAATGATGTTGAATTGGCCAAATTTAAGCGCCCACAAACTGACACAACTTACATCTGTCATGTACTCAATGGGTGGTGCCATGTCGGCATTTGTGCCTCCCTTGAGAATCAATGTAGATGCCTCAGGTGCATATAACAAACAAGGAAGAGCCAACTGCATTAGTAGACAAACACTCCTGTGTATTCAAGAAGAAAAAAAACTTAAAACTATTTTATATTAGGTTTATACATGTTACAGCAATGTTTTCAAAACCTCAGTTTTCAGTAAATATCTTTTGAAAGGTGCTGCTTTTGCTAAAACTAGAGGGCACCCAGACTGGTGAAAATACTTCTCTGGGAATGTCAGAATATAACGATTTGAATGTATGGAACTTTTATCATTTCCATTAGTTATCTATACTTCATAATCATCTTTGTCATCATTCCTCTTCATTCCATTGGGAACATATACTGTAGGCCATCACTGTTTCTTTCAATAGATCTCAGTCTAAGGCGTTAGGTCATTTGCTTTAAGTACCTCTTTCCTGGACATGTGAAATGAACGATCTACTATACAGCCTTGATAATAAATTATTACAAACAATTTAGTTTGCACCCATGCATGCACTTCTTGAATCTAGGGTTCTCTGCCATACTGTTAATGGGTGGCCTTCCTTGCATTATTTTGTCTTGAGATCTGGCTAAACCGAGGACTCACATGATATTAGTATAAAGTTCTATATAATTCATTATATTTTGCTATTTGAGTGGTCATGTTGCGAGCCTGGGTACCCTGTGTTAAAACCAGTGATAATACATTGACTTACCCAGCTGTTCGAGTATCAGCTGAAAACATCCCTGAACCTATGCTTGTAGGACTGAGGGTAACTGACGTGGAACCAATTTTGTCACCATCAAGTTTTCCAGAAGTGATGTCTCGAATCAGCTGCAATCCTGAAATACATGTTAGCCTGTTAGGCCTCTTTGCACCAAATTATTGTGGAGCACAAGACACCCGGTCTCCAGGCCCCTCCAATGTCCTCTGTCTTGGGCAATTTCGACACCTCACCCCAGGTGAGGTGGTGAGGTCCAGTGTTCCCTTCAGTTCTGCTTCAACTGAGTGATCTTCTCCACATAAACCTAGGCCTCCCTCGCATGCGTCTACCCAGGGAGGGCCTCCCATATATTATTAAAATAAAAGTGACAGGGTTCATCGTTGGAAATTTTGAAGGAACCCCTACAAGGTACAGGAGGCATGGTGGTCCAATGGTTAGTGCACTGAGCCAGATCCTGGGGTTCTTGTGTTGTCTACCTGTACTACTCTCATATAGTAAGCCAAGCTACCACTAACAGGCATGTCTTGTAGTCAGACACTTCCCATAAGTGGACACTTAGTCAGGGTCTCAGCCATATACAAACACTACATTTTTAACCTCCCATAAGGGCACTCTATTTGATACTCTATGGTTAAACAGACTTTCATCAGAACTCTGTATGGGTACTGCTTATTCATGGTTTGACAATTCAATAGCTTTATTTAATACCAGTCATATGCTGAGCTCGCAGCCCTGGTGTAGATCTGCCAGCTCTGATATTTTGGACACAAACTGAAGAATTCAACAGGCAAGCAAAGCTCACTGAATTCCTGAGGATTTGACCACCCTGAGAAGAGAAAAATAAAGGCACGTGCTAGTCTGATTTAACCAAGTTGTTCAGGAGCCTGATCTCAGGCTAAACTTTTAGCAAACACGTGTGAACAGGTCTATAGTTGTCAACGACTTCATGATTGAAAAATATTTTTATATTACCCCTTCCATTATGCTTCCGTCGATTATCATAGTCCCATTTGAGTTGTTTTCGCTTGTGGCCATATTTAATTTTCACTGCATTCGATGATACCCGACTTTACTTGTGTTGTGTTATGCAAAAACAGACAGGCGTAATCCAGGCGTAACATTTTATACCGAGAGAGAACTGGGACTGGAAACAATGTAACCACGCCTTCTTCCTTTGTAAACAGTGAATGTTTGTTTTATGTCTGTTTCAATTTCATTTTTTTATGTCACGGAATTTTAATCCTAAACGTCGTCCTAAAAACCTCAAAAGCTGAAAGGAAGCTTCGGACAAGATGTCTTTCACTGGTGAGGCTGTACTTGCGTCGATAGAGACGAATCCGAGCTTGTTTTTCAGCAAGCATTCAATGCTTAGCGAAGCACTTTTTACTTCGCCTTTGGTGCAAACCACAGTAGGTCAATTGAAGAAGATCTACTGCGCTGCCCGAAGCGTTTCCTCTTTTCGACTTGCTATGGAAGGAACAACATATCTAACCGCTCAGTTATCTAACCGAGCAAATCAAATGTTTCTAAAGAACTGTGGATTCCAATTTCCGGACAGAAAATCGGAAGAAAAAGTCACCTTGATGACCTTCTGTCCAAAAACATCAACTTACATTTTGTTGACATCACCGCGGAAAAACTTTTTGACTATGGAAGGACAAGAATAAAGGAATTAATTGAAGAAAATACTCCAGAAAGTCTTCAAGAAAGCGAACTATTGAGGATTGTAAAATCAGCCTTGGGTTTACCTCAGAACAAAGGTATTCCTAGCTGCAGATCTTGGAATGAAGATAACATTTCCAGTGTTCTGTGGCATGCTGCAGAGGAAAGGTGGAAGGAAGCGACAGACAAGCTTTTCCTGTATACACCAGAAAAGATGATTACCAGTGCGATAGAGGTATAGCTAATCAGCATTTGACCGTGTACACTGCCAACATAGTGGGGAATCTGACCAAAATGTTTCTAAAAATTCAAATGCCCGGGGGTTTGCCGGGGGGAGGTGGTGGGCGCATTGACTGAAACATAAATACATGTTTGCAGACAGACTATTGAATTCAATCTTTGCTCACTCAAAATTATTGACAAGTGCCTGGTTGTTCAAAGGATGGATAACGCCTGGCCTGAACAATCGATGGAAATCGATCATCGGAAATCCAATCGATCAATCGATATCAATCAATAACAATTGAATTAGTTAATTGATATCGATTGGTGATCGCAGTACCTTTTAGGGTTAAAATTCGTGGTTTGGTACCGCTTAGGGTGTTAAAATCTAAAATGACTGCCGTTAGAATTATTCCAGTACTTTTAGGGTATAAGGTGGAAAAATATATAACAGGGACGCGACTACTTTTGTCTTAGAATATTGGTACCTCTTAGGGGTGAAAATGAATTCGAGCCACACCCACAAAACGAGATTTTGGTACCTTTTAGGGGTTCTTTTCAAAATTTCCGGCGATCACCCCGTCGCTTTTATATGGGAGTCCCCCCCCCCCGGGACCCACCCTTCCCACCCTTTGTAATCTGTGTTCAGTGCATGGGCCTACGGTGAAGTGTTGATTTTTATCTCAGGAGTTTTTATCTTTCCTGTTATGGTGTTGTCTTGTTAGTGTTCACATCCACATTTGCTGTTGCCCACGCTCGCCCAGGACTCCTCCCAAAAAGTCTCCCGCTCCACCAGCGACACTCCGTGTAGTTCATGACTACACCGAGTGTTGCTTCTCATATCTTAACCCAAAACAGTGATGGCAATCAGACTTATTATAGTTACCAGTGGATAGCATAGTTCATTTTGTTAACACTTATCCACTGGATGGCATTAAATGGGTAATAGTTTTTGGTGGCCCTCCCTAAGAAGGTCAGGGATTTGGGGATGGTGGTGGGTACTTCCTGTAGTTTATTGAAGTTACCCATAATGTGATGTGTGAAATGGTGAGAACCTGGGATGGGGGTGGTGTGGGGGGTGGGGGGTGGGGTGGGGTGGGGTACTCTCTATGGTACTAATGGTCACGCCAAAAATACCTTTTAGAGCTTAAAAATGAATTAAACCTTTTCAAAAATCACCCTCTCCCTTTCATTGTGAATTCATGTTACATCCATTTCCTTATTTTTCTTGCTGTATTACAGTTGAATCACGATAACTCGAACTTCAAGGGAATCGAAAAAGGTTCGAGTTAGCGGGAGGTTCGAGTTAGCGGGAGGTTCGAGTTATCGAGGGTTCGAGTTATCGGGATTCACTGTATTTTATTAGTCAGTACTGGATGTCAGTGTATCGTGAACATGGGAAAAACAAATGAATACCAATCATGTCTTATTGTACTTTGCAGCTGGCCCAAGAAAGAATAAAGGCGGTAGTGACCAGCAGCTCTCTGGTTTCACAAATATTAGAAGCTGGGGATTTTCTATCTACCACAACACAGTGTATCAAGCATGAGGCTGAAATTCTTTCTCAGGTGTTGTGCGAGAGGAGGGAGCACGCCCTCGCTGGTGTGTCCGAGTTTTGGAAAACTTACCACGAGAATCAAACCACTCTTGAAGCATTGTACAGCTTAGTAAATGATCACATACTCAGTCATCTTGCATGCGAAGGAATCGAGTTGTTTTCACAGTATGTTTGGACAACAAGGCCGGAGTTTTACGAACAGGACTTTTTGGAAGCAAACTTGCAATACATTGATGATGAGGGATTTCACTTCATAGCAGAGGAACGAGTGCCCAGAAGATCAATATTGTATATTGGTTCAAGATAAACTGCAACAATCGTTGAACTTGTCTGTTGATAGACATCCATCAATGTGGGTTGGGATCCTTGGGGCCAGTTGGGGGTACTCCCATATATTATAGCCTATACAGAGATGTCCCGCCCAATTATTAGGGTATGGGTTTTGCAACCTACATGTAGATTCATAAACCGGGTATGGGTTTTTTTGACTCGCTGTCATAAACAGGGTACATGGGTGCCCTTTAGGTGCCAGGAAATATTTCCCCCACATTTTCTGCAGGTCCGGCTGCCGTCCGACCTTGCGTCCAACAAAAATGATAATAATGTCGACAACAGATCACTGGAATCAAATGCTCATTGGGAAGTGCAAAATATTTGTCATAAACAGGGTCAGGGTTTAACAGCCTGGGCGGGCGGCACACCCCTACTCAAACTTGGGTTGATCCCCCCCCCCCCCGGGGGGGGATGACTGTGGTCATCATAGTTTGACTGCAGTGGAATAACAATGAAAACCTTGTCCCTCTACTTACTAAGTAGATCTTATAGCCTGTTCAGACCAAAGCTTAATAAACAGGGACTGACATGTTTAACCCTTTCACTCCCAAGAGTTCAAAACTGAGGAACATCAATAGCTTTCATTTGAATGGTCACACACTAGGGTTTCATCCACAGACTCAAAAGGTACAACCACATTTATTGACTCAAGGTTTGACTGTAGGAGTGAAAGGGTTAAGAGCTGTTTAGTTGACATTTCCATGTTATATTAAATTGTATCACAGTTGTTTGCATAGCTGCCAAATCTGTTTGATTTCCAGGAGGATGCCATTTTGCCCAAACATACTGAGAGCTCATTTACCCCCAAAACGGACAACCAAAAATGCTTGTCCAATTGAGCCATATGAAGTCAAACGTAAAAGTACAGTACATGTGCATAGGTTACTTCTGTAAAGCATATCTGGGAGATTTTGGATAGAATTATAGAATTAGGAGATTTGGTCTGTATTTGGGTGACTCCTGGATTATCTAGGAGTAGACGCGTCACAAGTTGACCTTCTATGAAGTGAAGTTACAGTCACTCATAGTTAATAGAGGGAAATGGTTCTTTGTTATATGTTTTGTTCGCTATTTTGGGGGTTGACCGTACACAAAACCTGACAAAATACAATAGGTGGTTGTGTGTTCAAGCAACTAACCAATAGAAACGTTGCGTAACGTATTCATGCATAGTGTATGAGTGCAAAACAAAAGATGTGCACGGTCATGGACCTTCCAACATAAATCTTGGCCTCTTTGTTTGCTCCTTTGAGGTTTGCCGGGCCTTCATAACCATTTCCCTCTATTAATCATTACTAAGAGTCACTCATTACAAGTACAATCTTCAAAATGACGAAGTCGTGAGAGACTAAAAATGGGGGAAAAAATCGGAAAGAATCTAACATATATATATCATTGACGAAAATAATATTGGAAAGGACTTTTAGAAAGTCTATTGTGCTAGATACATGAGGGCAGTAAGAGTATTTTTTAGCCAAGGGTTAGCAAATTATCATAATTAATTTTCTTGTTACAATATCAATATGTCAGTGGTTTAAATTTGTTTTTGGTTTGAAATCAGTTTGATTCATATTTCCTTGGTTTCAAATATTATTATAATTCATAATTTTGATCTGAGACAAAGGAAAAGCAAATAAAGCAAACTGGTTTGAAAATTTTTAAACCAACAACAAATACATTGACAAGCAGATTTTGGGGTGGCTGTTTATAGTTATAGCGAGGTTCAACGATATATACTAAATATATACTAAATATCAAACTATCAACATCGATAGAAACGGAGAGCGAGCCGTCTTATTGATAAAATTGATTTATTGACGGTTTTGTTTTAATATTTTTTGGCTGTAATACATGAAAAGTTATGCGCACGCTCTGTAGGTGCCTGTGTAGCCAATCCGATTGCAAGTTTGCCAATAGCCAGCCGCTGGGTTATGCTAAATAATAATATACAGTTGAACCCCGCGTAAGCGGACACCCTCGGGACCAGAAAAAGTGTCTGCTTAAGAGAGGTGTCTGCTTATGGGAGGTTAAAAATGTAGTGTTCGTATGTAGCTGGGAACATGACCAAGTGTCAGCTTACAAGAGGTGTCTGCCTACGGGAGGTGTCCGTTAGCAGAAGTTCGGTTGTACCATCATTTCTTTCCACAGAGGTTCAACTGTATAAGGGTTAAGAATTAGGGTCCAGTTGTTATGGATTAAGGTAACCATAGGCATAGGTCATTAGTCAATGTACAGTAAATGTTATTAGACAACATTAAACATGTTAAAGGTGAAACAGCATTAAAATAGTTAATTCAGGAGTCATCTGTGCATTTGAAATAAATATGTTTATTCTTTAAATTTGATTTATTTACATCCAGTCAAATTTCTGTTTTTGTTTTAATATATATCTTATACACTTACACATACTTTATGTAATCGGCAAATACATTTACAGCTGTCTCTCACTGCATGCTGCCACTAAATGGACATTTCACAAGTTAGGCCATGCATACATGCAGTTAGTGGCAGTGAAGAGTGCTTAGATGAAAATTATTAAAAAGCTTGTGCTTTGTATTTCATTGGGAGTTCCAAGCATGAGTAAAAAAATGCACGAGGCTGCTTTGGCTGAGATAAGTCTTTGGAAACCCCATTGAAACATGACAAATCATTTTTTGAAATTTCTTCTCAACTGCATGACCGCTTGAGTAGCCCCATTTGGAGAGTTGTAAACTGTGCTGCCTTCAATCACAGAGCTGGTTTCCATCCTACTGCAATCCCAGCTCCACTCCTTCCCAAATTCATACTGGTAACCAACTTCCAACGATCTTCTTCGGGAACGTACTCTTCAAGAGTGTTCAAAAACCCATCTCCATCATAACCTCCGACCACGTAAAGTTTACCACAGAGGACAGTCGCACTGAGTGCACTCCTCTTGTGAATAAGAGGTGAAATAACTGTCCATGTGTCAGAAGCCGGATGATAACGTTCTACACTGTTTAGTTGTGTGTCACCATTGTATCCACCAATGGCATAAACATAGCTGTTTAATGACGCCGCTCCTGCACCGCTGCGACGCTCAACAAGCGGAGAAACTAACTTCCACAGGTCATTATCCACATCATAACATTCAACACTGCAATGAAATTCAGATATTAGATTCTTCACTTGTACATTATAGCCTCTAAAGGGTTGGACACCTGTAGTCAAGCCCCCCCGGGGGGGGGGGGCACTCTCCAAAAATTGGGGTGGGGGTGTGCGGCATGCTTCTAGAAACCCTTACTCTATTTCAGACCAAAATATGTGATTTTCCCTACCCTATTTCAGACCTGACCCTTAAAATTTGGGGAAAATTTCCCCATTTTAAAGTCAAAATGGCAAAAATCTATATCCTATTTCAGACCAGTAGGCAAAACATACCCTATTTCAGACCAAAATGGTCAAAATCTATACCCGTTTTCAGACCAAAACGGCTCAAAAACCATACCCTTTGGCGCCGCACATACCTATATAGCTTATATAAGGGAGTACCCCCCCACCCCCCCCCCGGAGTCAAGCTACCTTTTCCAAGTAATTATTCATGTACTGGACAGATTCTACTCCAAACTGGTATTGTTTTCCTTTCTGCCCTGATGTCTGACATCTTGGGAAATAAAATCATAATATTGCAGAAATCTGTAGGCGCACACCTTTTATGGTTACTAATCCTACCTTTAGTTGCAGATACCCCCTACCCTTCTTAGAAGAGTTCTGCCCCCTTCAAAATCAATAATACAAATTACCATCTCACATGAATAATTTTGAGGAGTATACAAACCTTCTGAGCCTGTTTCTTCCATCAAAACCTCCAGCAGCATACAGCTTTCTATCAAGTACTGCGATAGCGACACCTATGAAAATCAAATTATACAGTCACTGTGTTAAGATATACTGGCAATGTTTTTCTATTAAATTGAAGGACACATGCAAAAAGTGAGGCACTTTTGAGAAAATAAAAATTATTTGACCCAAAACCACACTTAGGAAACTTTTCCACTAGCCAATTCAAATTATAAAATTATTAGTAAATAACAGTTCCATTTTTGTACCGGTGACGCCATTTTTAAACATTCGGGCATTCTGTGCATGATTTCAAATGAAATACAATACCAGGACAGTGTGAACAGGTGTAAAACTTGCACAGATCCAAACTGTTAACCTGCATGGACCCGGGGGGGGGGGGGGGGGGTACTCAAAAAAGTTTTATACGGGGAGGCTCCGCCCAGAGGTCCAACCCCTTACCCTTTCATATACCATTTTTCACAGAAAAGGTACCCCTTTCATTTACCTTCCATAGAAAATGGTACCCCTTTCACATACCTACAGTAGAAGCACTGCATCCCTTTTCTATATCCTTATAATGAACTTAATGAACAATATATATCACCAGAAATCATCAAGCATTACCAGACTGTTAACCAAACAATAATATCATTTACTCGTGAAATCCCTACCCTTTCATGTACTTCAACTCGTGAAATCCCTACCCTTTCATATACTTCAACTCGTGAAATCCCTACCCTTTCACATACCTCGAGCCTAAAAAAGGACCCCTTTCGGGCGGAGCCTCCCCGTATAGTCCATTATAGGGAGTACCCCCCCCGGGTGCATGGATCCAACCTGTACCGGTACAATGTGAATGAAGCCTAATGTTAGTCAGTACTTTGACACACAAAGTTTACCTATCCTAGCAAAGTTCAGCGGCATAACTGTTATCCATTCATCCAGCTTGGGGTCATATCTTTCCACTGATGTATGACATGTGAAATTGCCATTTCCACCACCAATGGCATAAATATAACCATCAACAGTTGCCACGCCCAGTCTGTTACGTGGGACGTTGAGGGGTTTAACCGGCTTCCACTCATCTCGCAGAGGATCATATCTTTCCACAGAGGCAGTGTCAATATTCCCAGATGAGGTGTTATTGCGACCACCAATTATAAACAGCATGTTATCTGTAAATATAGTAAATAAGGCACTGAGATCTGTAAATGCAATAAATAAGGCACTGAGACCTTCTGGTAGACAGGAATCTCTGTCAATAACATTGCAGTTGGACATCCCATAAGTGTGGGGGGCACAGTGGCCTAGTGGTTAGCGCATTGGACTCTGGATCGAGTGGTCTGGGTTTGAGCCCTGGCCTGGGTCATTGTGTTGTGTTCTTGGGCAAGCATTGCCTCTCTCCACCCAAGAGTAATGGTAATGGAAAATTGTCAGGGCAACCTGTAAAAAATGCTGTGGTGTAACCTGCAATGGACTAGCATCCCATCCAGGGGAGTAATAAGTAGCAGTTATTTCCCTTTGATTATATCCCAGACCATACAGTACTGTAAGTACAGATAAAAAATAATGCTGTTCGAATATGAGGTTTACTTTTAAAGTGCCACTATGATCATTTTTTTTGGATTGAATTGCTTTTGCATTTTTAAAATCTGTATCATAGTCATAATCCACAGCTTCTAGTTGTTGGTTGGCAATAGGCATATTTGTATGATTGAAAGTTTGCATTTGCTTGACATATCTCAACAAAAGCTTGGCTATGAAGACTTTATAGTCTCCTACGCAGCTGTTATTTGGGTCGTCACACACTCCTAATGGGGTTGAGTGTGTGTGGGGAGGAGTGTGTGATGACCCAAATAATGGCTGCATAGGAGACTAAAGACTTTTAGGACACTTCTGAATCGCTATCTGACAAGCATGCAGATAATTCTACCTCTGAATCACAAGACATTTTTGGTAAAGTTCTTGAGAAAAACTAGTAAACATCGACCAAGGCAAGCCATGATCAAAGCTTCTGCTGTATAATTGCAGGCTCAAGGAACTGGTTTTGAATAATGGCGGATGAAATCCATCGCTCAAAACCAAGAAATGTTGAAAATTATTAATAATAATGAAAATAATTTTCTTAGATATAATATTTTATTATAATTTATTTTTAATTTATTATTAATAATTTATTACCAACATAAGCAGCTCCTAATCCACTCTTAGGGACAGACAGTGGGGAAAGAATTGTCCATTTTAGAGTGGAAGGATCAAAACATTCCAGAACATCAAGAGACCTCCTCAGGTACCCCCCTGCAAAAAACATGACAGTAGGACCAGGGGGGCGTCTTTGTGAGTTGTCGTGAGGCTGGAGATCCTCTTTGTGTCCTGTCAAGAAAACAGAATATTTTAACGCAAATTTAGATTTATTTAGCTGAACATATTATGTCTTTATTAGGGGGGGACTCCCATATAAAAGTGACGGGGTGATCATCGTACCTTTTAGGGGATCAAATTTGTGGTTTGGTACTGCTTAGGGTGTTTAAATCTAAAATGACCACTGTTAGGGTATCGAGAAGGGAAAAAATATGGCAATAACTACTTGTCATCTTAGAAATGGTACCTGTTAGGGGGGACATGAATTTGAGCCACGCCCACAAAACGAGACTTTGGTACCTTTTAGGGGTTCTTTTTCAAAATTTCTGATGATCACTCCCGTCACTTTTATATGGGAGTTCCGGAGGGTCACCTCAGTGATGTTGCAATCTCCAGTCCCACCCAATTTTCTTCTTTGTGCAAAGTTTCCCTGATTTTCTCAGCTATAACTGTCGAAAACGCTGGACGATGCACGTTTCCTATTTTAAATCACCTTTATTCTCGATTGCTACTCTCTGCTCACAATTGCGTAAAACAACTGAAAATCCCAGACAACAACGCGGTAACATGAGTCTCTCGAGAACCACACCCCCAAACGTGACAGATTCCATGCAATCAACAACGATACCCTGCAGTTCCCGACACACTCCCCCATATGACTAGTAGACTAGACATATGTTACACAAGGGAAACTGACAGGTCTTAACAAAACAAGCGATATAATGAAAAATGTTCATGCTAAATATTGGCTAGTGAAATTGTCTCTAATTAGTGCGTTTGAAAAGTCACAAATGTCCATGATCAGTTTTGCTGTTCCTCCTGGGCTAGGTCTTGCACTCGGAGCCTGGCAGCGACCGCCGCATCCCGTCTTGGTGCGAACTCCTGTGCATTCGGGTTAAGCGCCATCGCAGTTCCCTGGGTAACCTCTGCATCACAGGACAACTCCAGAGGATATAAGTGCTGTACAGGACGTTCGATGTGGGACCGTCCGGCCCGCAATCCTGCACCACGTACCACACCATCCCTTCCCACAATCAGGCGCTCCACGATTCCAAGTGGCCAGCTATTCTTGTTTCGTTCAGGCGACTTAATGATAACGACATCTCCTACAGCTAGAGAACTCTGCTTGTTCCCGTGTTTGAGGCGATGGCGTTCACGTAGTGCGCGCAAGTATTCGGTCGTCCACCGACGCCACATCGCATCCTTCGTCTTCTGTAGAAACTTGGCGTGCTTTCTCAAATCTCTCTCTTCTAGGTGGTAAGGCTGTAGCTCGGGTAGGATGTTGGAGTTTAGAAACAATAAAGAGTTTGGTGTCAGCGTAGGCAGCTGGACATCTTCTTCTAGATAACACAACGGGCGGTTGTTCATGGTCACTTCGATATCCAGGATAACTTCGCTTAGTTCCTCCCAGGTAAGTAATCCTTGGCCAACTGTCTTGTAGAAGCTGGACTTCATCACTCCAATGAGACGCTCGAAATGTCCGCCCCACCACGGCGCGCGGCTGAGGTTGAACTGCCAAGTAATGGACTGATCGCTAAGAAACGAGTGGAATTTTCTCATCTTTCTGAACCTTCTTCAACCACTTAGCGGCAGCTACAAATGTCTTCCCGTTGTCTGAGTAGACCTTTGATGGCCGCCCTCTCCTGGCAATAAAGCGCTTCAAGCTCTTGATAAAGTCGCCGGTCTCCAAACTCGGTAATAACTCTAAGAACACTCCGCGAGTGAGGCTGCAGGAGTACAACACCACGTAGGCTTTACGTTCCTCTTTGCGTTTGTAACGATATTCCACTGGACCGGCAAAGTCTACTCCAATTACGTTATAAGGCGTTGTACCTTCTGTTCTCTCGATAGGCAGTGGTCCCGGAGGAGGATTGTTGACTGCTACGGCTTGGAAGCGTTTACACCCACTGCATTTTGCACGGTTTTCTTTGCCAGCTTTCGAAGTCGGGGTATCCAGAATTTCTCTCTTACTTTCGCCATCGTTAGGCCAACTCCCCCGTGGAGTGTAGTCACGTGGCACGCTGCACTACTTTTGCTGTAAAGAGAACTGAGTCGGACAAGTAAACAGGATACTCCCCTTGAATGCGACCTCGGCATTCTAACACACCATCTTCATTTAGTTGCAAGTTTAGTTGTTCCTGGTCCTCTGTAAAATTTGTGTTTGCTCCTCCCTTGTTGCTGTGCTCTCTTAACCCAGAACAACTCATGCTCAGCTATCTCAGATGTTGTCAAAGGTCCTTGAACCTTGTTGGAAGGAGTTCGAGCATTGTGCAAGAATCGCGAGATCCAAGCACCAATTCTCATGGCTTTGCGCAAGCCGAACTTTCCGAGGAGGATATCGAAGTCATTGCTTCCTTCGACACCAACTGCGAATAGTTCTTGTTGAACCTTCCTCTCTGCTGTACTCTCGGGGCTAGACTCGGTTACAATCTCGGGTGGCCACTGGACTGGGTCTGCAAGCCAAGTGGGCCCCTTCCACCATAATTCTGCTCCACTCACATTGCCACCACGACTTCCCAGATCAGCGGGGTTGTCTGTCGTTGGTACATGATGCCATAGTATGTTGGCGTGACCTTGAATCTTACTCACACGATTTGCTACGAATTGACGGTACTCCCCGCGATCACTGATCCAATGGAGGGCGACTGAGCTGTCTAACCAGCAGTGAACCTTAGTCGCCAGAGGGAAACCCTCCAGTGCTTGACGCACATTCGTTGCCAGATTGACCGCCATGTGGCCTGACACAAGCTCTAAACGAGGAATAGTAAGACCCTGTTTGGCGAGGCGGGATTTAGCAGTGATCAATCCTTGTGAGACTCCGGAGGCTTGAGTTACCACGGCGTAAACTGTGGCGCACACTCCACGGCCACTAGCATCGCCAAATGCATGAAGTTGTATCACCTCGATCTCTTCCTGATAAACGGGAATACTGCGTCGTATTGGAACCATTTCAGGAAGTCCCCGTTCCCACTTTCTCCATTGTTTTGAGATCTCTTCCGGCAAGACAGCATCCCACGCGCTCTTTTGGCTGCACGACTCTCGGTAAAGGAGTTTTCCTTCCAGCATAACCGGTGATACTAATCCCAGCGGATCATAAACCTTAGCCAAGTTAACGAGGATCCCGCGCTTTGTCACTTCGGCTGGCACAGTTGGAAAGTTCACATACAAGGTGTCTTCAACCTTGTCCCAAGGGAGTCCAAGGAGTTTACACCCTCCTTTTGTTGATCCATTATCAAGTTGCTCCTTGGCGAATGATGGTTCGTAATCATCACAGTCAGTCTCGAGCTCCTTTTTGTTCGAATGCCACTTGTGCAGTTCGAACTTTGCATCATCAAAAATCTCGACGGCTTCACGTTTCAAACATTTCGCTTTGTCCTTGGTAGACTCTCCTGAAATAAGATCATCCACGTACAGACTTTTTCGTACTTCGTTCACACTCTCGGGATATGTCGACTGCAAGTTCTCCAGATGCTGCTGAATCACTCCATTGAGAAGAAACGGTGAAGGGGCGAGCCCAAACACCACCCTGGTAAACCTCAGTGTTTCTACTTCCTTTGTTGCTTTGTCAGCGATCCAATGAAACCTCAAGGCGTCTCTCTCAGTCTCTCTCGCGGATGCGCACCTGCAAGAATGCGCGGCGTAGATCCCCGGCAACTGCCACGGGATGAAAACGGTTGCGCGTAAGAACACTCCACAGCTTATTCTGTAGCGGAGGTCCGGCGTGTAGGCATTCATTCAGCGACGGAGCTTTGTCATGCGCACGAGAAGACGCATCGTAAACAACTCTCAGCTTGGTCGTCTCCGCATTTTCACGCACAACAGCACGATGTGGTAAATAAAACTCTCTCCCGGTTACTTCGGCGGGTGCTCGTTCCACTACGCCCTCCTCCAGCTGCTCTCTGATTACAGCGTCGTAATCGTCTAACATGTCAGATCTTCGTAACTTTCGTAAGAGAGAGTTCAAGCGGTGCAAACTTCCTTCACGATTATTTGGCAGGGAAGGGCAGTTTCCCTTCCACGGGAGGCCTGTCTCGTACCATCCCTCGGGAGAACGTGTCAACTGTTCTTTAAACTCGTCGTACACATCCCCTTGATCCCCGGTTGGAGTGTCCGCGAGACCAAGCACGTCAAGTGCACATAATCTCTCGTAATCTGCGTTGGAATTGACAGCCAAATAAGCGAGTGATAAATCCTTATCTGCACCGGGTGACATGATTGTCCACCCAAATCGAGTGTACTCGGCCACAGGATCACCACGGCGACCCACACGTAATCGTTCTCCAGTGCGTATTTTCGCGAAATCGTTTGCTCCCAATATAACATGTACGGGCAGTTTGTCTTTCTCGTCGATGTCATCCATGTGCACTCCTCTGAGATGCGAATTCTCCTCCAGAATTTGTTTGTACCGCGGGTTTTCCAACACTAACAACTCTCGATTGTTGACTTTAGTAATGTCCACCTCGAGCTCGAAATCGCCGGTGACTGAGCTCATAACAACTCCAAACACTTGCATGGTTCTTGTGGTAATTCCAGTAAAGCATGGCTATTTGTCTCAATCCAGTAGACTTTGGGCGTGCATTGATTAACTCAATTGCGGTCGACGAAATGTAGGAATGGCTCGCGCCACTGTCCAGCAATGCTCTAAATTTGTATCCGTTAATTTTTAACAACAACAACAGGATGAATTACTGCCGTGTTTCCGATGTAATTTGCTGTCATCCCTGGCTCGCGTGTCGATGTCTTGGTTCTGTCGCATATTGACGTGTGATGCTTTGCGTGACAATTTAGACATGTAGACTTGCTTTTGCAATCTTCAGCTCTGTGTTTGGCTGCCGTGCAATTAAAACACAAACGTTTCTCCATGAGAATTTTTCTCCTTTCTTGAACACTCACGATCTTATCACAGTTGATAGCTCTGTGGTCAGGGCTTTGACAGTACAAACATCCTCGGGGGGTCGGTTGATTTCCGTCTCCACGTTTGGCGTAAAATGACCTCGATTTTTCTCTCCGATCACCAGGTGGTGGTGTCGCGACTTTAGGGTTTTGCTCTCCTTCAGCTTGGATTGGGTTATTAATTGTCCATTTCTCAAGCGCGTCTAAAAACTGTACGAAATTCCATTCGCTCCAGTTATCATCGATCATTGCAAGCTCGTTCTTAATTACTTCCAGCTTGTCAAATGTAAACCTCACAGCGGCGTCAAGTTTGTTTAAGCTCTGCAATGTCTGTAGCGATTCGACATTGAACAGGAGTATCTCGTAGAATTCGTGGTTCACAGGTTGTAGGTCGTTTCGCTACAAAGTCGTTTCGCTACCAGTCGTTTCGCTACAAATCGAAGTCGTTTCGCTACAAATCGAAGTCGTTTCGCTGCAAATATAAAGTCGTTTCGCTGCAAAGTCTTATTGCTACAAGACGTTTCGCTACAACATTAACTGGAACACGCATCCCTGTATCTCGACAGTCGGTAACAGCTCCCTCAGGACGGCCCAGATAGCCTTTTCGAAGTCAATCGTCACTTTCTTCAGGGAAGGCCGCGGGGGCAGCAGATTCAGTACGGTTTTCAACCTAAGGGAAAGCAGAAAAATAAGAAGTCATTAATAAATATTTTAGACAGACTATTTAGATCACAAATAATTGAACTGCTTCCTCCTTCCTCCTTCCTTCCTTACTACAGTCAAGGTCACTGAGTTTTAAGCGGGAAAAAGTCATAATACGTACCTTGCGATAATCCTTTTCTTTTTGCCTGACATTAGCACGAACACCAGGGGCACCTGCTTGGCGTAGTCATCTTTGCGGACAAAGGCGTTGATGGTCAGTAGCTGCGTAAACGGATGGCGGCACAGCTTAAATGTTCCGTCTATGTACCACGTCTTTGCTCTGCTCAGATAGTCGAGTTGTTCGTCGGTTGCAAATACTAGGTGGCGGCGGCCATTAACTGTAAGGTCTGATTTCAGGAACGCTTCGGGCAGGTGCTCTTCTTCGAGGCTGAAGTCCAGGTCGACGGGTTTTTGGTCTGAGGCGCTGGCGAAGTCTGTTCGCCTGGCGGGCGATGAACTCGGGCTTAGGCAGTGCAGGACAAGGAGCGTCTGTTAGTTGTTCGATGCATATCTAAAAAAGAAGGGGGGAAAATAGGAAAAAAATGCTTAGTAAACGTGCGTAAGAGGCTGCAACACCGTTACTTCATAAAAATTCACACAAACTCGATTACAATTCGTGATCAATAGATACTGCTGATACTAGTACCCATTGTTCACGAATAATACTCGAGGTCATGCGATTTCCTACTATTGCAAATGACAATATAGTTACCTCGTCAACAATAGCCGGTGCTGGCTTGAATATATCCTCAACTGCCTTCGCCTTAACGTGGGCAGTGATTTTGGCCGCCATCAGCGCCCCCGCTTGTGCCTGGTGGTTGTGGATGTTATTACCACACACGAAGTCATCGCCGCGCTGTTTAACTGAAGCTCTGCAAGGGTTGACTTTGTGTTTCTTATAGTTGTGGAATTTCGAATAGTATGAATAGTATGGGATTTTATAGAATGAAGTGTCTCAGACTCTTGGAGAATAAACTTAACCTCGTTATAAATCCCGGTCTCGTTTGCGTGCTATGAACTGCGAAGGCTTGGGTACGCGCGCTCTGTCGTGATACAGTAATTACGGACCTTCAGATTGGGGTACGAGTACGAGAACGAGTACGACTTTTTATGCTCATCCTCAATATCATCACGTTTCACGCCAATCTCCGGCCAGAACCTACACTTCTACTGGTCAGTCACAGGGCAGAGCGAGGGCTCTGGGAACAATATTGTTTTGAAAGTAGAAACTTGTACTCGTACTCGTTCTCGTACTCGTACCCAATCTGAAGGTCCGTATTGTACTGTGTGCCCGTAACTTTCGTTAGATCGTAGAAAGAGTGTATGTCAGTATGTGTGTGGCTTAGAAGTGAGTGTTATTTATAGCGAAACGACTCTATATGTGCAGCGAAACGACTTTATATTTGTAGCGAAACGACTTTATATTTGCAGCGAAACGACTTCGATTTGTAGCGAAACGACTGGTAGCGAAACGACTTCGTAGCGAAACGACCGGATTCCGAATTCGTGAATCTTCTTCACATCTCTCTCGCTCACCGTAGGCAGTTCTAATATGTTTCGTACATACGTTCCTACAACTTCGCTGGTTTTCCCATAGCGCTTAGCAAGTAGCTCTTTGGCTTTGTGGTAACCTTCCGCGGTAAATGGGAGTCCATCGATTAGGTTTCGGACCTTCAAAACCACTAATTCTTTTAAGTACGAGAACTTCGTAACATCAGAGGTAGCTGACTTGTCAATTTGAGTTTCGAATTGTCCCCAAAAACGCACCCAATCTTGCGGCGTACCGTTAAAGCTAGTAATTACAAGTTTCGGCATTCTTACCACTCCACCGACCACCGCTGTGGTTTCCGCTTGCGTCGTTTGAGCTTGTTGACTTTGTTGCAGCTCTAACTTTTTCTTCTCAAACTCCAATTGCTCGGCGTGAGCTCGCTCAGTAGCTTCTTGTTGCTGCCTTAGCTTCTCTCTCTCTAGCTCGATGGCTTGTTTGTGTTCGTACAATGTAGCTGCATGTTTCAACTGCCGGTCTATTTGCTCGATTTGAGTAGTCAATTCTCGCATGCAGTCATCCGCCTGATTCACAACGTCGTCGATTTCGGCAGCCCATTCTTGAACGGCCTCTTCTTCTTCGCCTTTTTCAAACTTTTTCTCCTCCACACTCTCCTTTAACGTATTCACTGATGTCACCATGGTCTCCAGCGAGGTTTTGTGTCTCTCGAAAGCCGCTCGATCATGTTTCTGTAGGACTTCGCTCGTCTTCTTCACTCTAAAGCTCAATGTTTTGATTTTTCCGTTCAACTCAGCAATTTGTTTCTCCATAGTGGTTTCGTCTCTCCCGTCGTGGTCGCCAGTTTGTCGAAAACGCTGGACGATGCACGTTTCCTATTTTAAATCACCTTTATTCTCGATTGCTACTCTCTGCTCACAATTGCGTAAAACAACTGAAAATCCCAGACAACAACGCCCAAACGTATGGTAGTATCGAAAACGAAGCACTCGAAAACGAAGACCGAAGCACGAAGCACCCTGAAGTCGAAAACGAAGCACCTGAACTCGAAAACGAAGCACCCTGAACTCGAAAACGAAGCACCCGAACTCGAAAACGAAGCACCCTGAACTCGAAAACGAAGCACCCTTACCCGGTTACTCCAGTGGGATTTAAATTCGAAGTCGGTAAAGCCTACCTCGTCCCAGAGACCAGAGACTCTATGGGTAACTTCAGACTACGATTTCCTCGCAATTTGTTTTGCAAATCTTCGATTTTTTTTAAGCAAATCTTCGTTTTTCCGCCCGCTTGATGATTGCATCATGGATACATGTTTGTCATTTTCAGTCTTGAAATGTCTTTGTGGCAAGTTATTATTGATCTCGCCATGCAATTCCAAAAATTTAGAGATACTCAGATTAATTAAGGACGATCGAGCAGAGATGACAGATAATCTTTCTGACCACGCGAATTTTTAAATCTTCGCTACACTCTTGAGATCTTCGTTGTTTTTTGCGGTGATCGTCGCATCTTCGATTTCTTCGGAAATACCCATAGAGAGGCTCTTGTCATGTCGCACGCATCTTCTCGATACCGCATAAAGCGTTGCGTGACTACCCAAAGAATATATAGCTGCAAGGACTACGTTTCGCCATTTATACAAGTAAGCGGTCTGAAATTTTTGTTACTGTGGGTTGCAGGTCGTTCTTTTTAAGATACAGTATAATTACAAATTATTCAGTGTTCGTGTTTTGGTGACCGATTTTAAATACACCACTGGAGTAACCGGGTAAGGGTGCTTCGTTTTCGAGTTCGGGTGCTTCGTTTTCGAGTTTAGGGTGCTTCGTTTTCGAGTTCAGGGTGCTTCGTTTTCGAGTTCGGGTGCTTCGTTTTCGACCTCAGGGTGCTTCGTTTTCGACTTCAGGGTGCTTCGTGCTTCGGTCTTCGTTTTCGAGTGCTTCGTTTTCGATACTACCCAAACGTATGAGGGGTCATCTCCGCCAAAATCCTGTTTCAAATTCTGTTATGGAGAACCTGCATATTTTATTACTTTTCAGCAAATTCTTTTCTCAAGACGTTAGAACTGAAATTGAACAAACGGAATAGAATTTAGGAAAACAGAACTGAAATTGAACCAACAGAACGTAATTTGAAACAACGGAACAGAAATTGGAGCAACAGAACAGAAATTGACGTTGTTCCAATTTCTGTTCTGTTGTTCAACGAAACCGAGTGGAGCCTGGGAAAGAACCAGTTGCACATTATAATTTATGAAGATTAATTCGAAAACAAAACTCCGGCAACTGATGAGATCTATATGGAGGATCGAAACCATGGTCCTTGCCTGCCTGGACATCACCAAATAGTGGCATATGCTACACGCAAAACAGTCGACCTGCGCCAGCACTCAAACATCTCATGGGAGAGCAAAAATATTCCGGCGCACTTAAATACAATAGCATCAACTCCATTTTAAGAGGGTTTGCGAGAAGAGCACGTGCGTTCCAATCTACATAACTCCACGCTCTAACTAAAACATAGAGTGCCCAGAAAACCAGAAGAAACTACCTATACAAAACGCAAAACAGTCGACTTGCGTGAGATATTTATATTTCTATCGTGTGGTGCTAGAAGGTCACACAACGAACAAAGGAGGATACATCGAGCTCAGGCTCGGCGGTCAAATTGATGCAAGAGATCAGGAGAGATCATACTGCATCTCTCTAAACAAATTCTTGTAGCTTCGTAGAAGCTCTAGTAGTCTCTAAACCAGGACAAATAATGATATCCGTTATTCCAAACGACTCATCTTGCAACAGCTTTTATAATTATCAATTCAAATGCCGGGCCCGGCGCTAGAAATGCAAGAAAGCGACATCCTACACGGAATATTTGATATCTAGTCCTTCCAGAGAGAACATTAAGAGAGACAAAAACATATCTTGCGATAGAAACGAGCCGAAACAAACCTTAGCAATGAGCAACGCAAATTTAATACGGAGGTGTCAAACTCATGACCTCTTGTAAACAATTTGCTAGAATGTACATATTCGAAGGCTCTACAGGAAAATCCTCCTCAAATTAAACATATACTGCCCGTTTAGAAACACACTTGAAGCAGACTACATTTAATAGAGAACGGCAAATATACTAATGTCACGAACTGTGGGAGTCGTGTAGGCCTGTCACCTTTTTAGAGCGTGGAGTTATGTAGATTGGAACGCACGTGCTCTTCTCGCAAACCCCTCTTAAAATGGAGTTGATGCTATTGTATTTAAGTGCGCCGGAATATTTTTGCTCTCCCATGAGATGTTTGAGTGCTGGCGCAGGTCGACTGTTTTGCGTGTAGCATATGCCACTATTTGGTGATGTCCAGGCAGGCAAGACCTCCACATGGATCTCATCAGTTTTCGAATTAATCTTCATAAATTATAATGTGCAACTGGTTCTTTCCCAGGTTCCACTCGGTTCGTTGAACAACAGAACAGAAATTGGAACAACGTCAATTTCTGTTCTGTTGCTCCAATTTCTGTTCCATTGTTTCAAATTACGTTCTGTTGGTTCAATTTCAGTTCTGTTTTCCTAAATTCTATTCCGTTTGTTCAATTTCAGTTCTAACGTCTTGAGAAAAGAATTTGCTGAAAAGTAATAAAATATGCAGGTTCTCCATAACAGAATTTGAAACAGGATTTTGGCGGAGATGACCCCTCATACAAACGTGACAGATTCCATGCAATCAACAACGATACCCTGCAGTTCCCGACAATAACAAGCCAAAATGATATTTTTGAATGAAATCAAGGTTAATGATAAAATTTACAAGTTCAGACTTCGAATGCGAGGCTTGGTGGTGAAATTTGCTAGTCTGACAAAACAATTCATTTATAAGGACTAGTACTGCGCCTTTCCATAATATGCAAACTCTGAAGTTCAAAACCCAACTTACGATTGTGTTTTTCGCTGCCGTCAATCATAATTACGATGACAACAAATGTAAAAAAAGAAACAAAACAACATATAGATCGAAATCTACCAATCACAGTCCACGGACGTGACCTTTTGAACCTGTTGAAGTGAACTTCTGTTTCCTGAGAGGTCCACTAAAATGATTGATGGCAGCGGAAAACAAAATGGTTGATTGAGCAGAGTTCGTTAGCTGCAGTAATATAGTTTCATATATAGTTTCAAATTAAACTACTTACTGAAAAGGCTTCAATCAATACTTGTTTGAACTCTGACCTCAACCCTTGTTCACAACATTGGATGAGTGACTTGAGGTATGCACTGGAAACAAACGGTACTCGTATATAACTCAGGAGATCTTTAAGTTCTTGAGTTCTGCTCTTTAGATCGTGCGTTACCCATCTCAACAGGGCTGCCAGAACCTAGCATGTAATAATTTGACAGGAGACAATGTTATCAGACATAGGAAGTCTCCCCCAGGAAGGGGGGGGGGGGGGGGGGGGGTGGGGGGTGCAAAATATTTTTGGGGGTTTGAAATTCACAATTTCTGGATTTTTTTCGGTAAAAATAAATATTGTTACTGTAGTGCAATGAAAATTCAGCATGGGTTTTTGGGGGGTTTAATTTTGGTTCAGGGGATTTTTTGGGGTTTCGCTTCAATAATGTTTGCTAACATGGCAGCAACATGTAATGCCACAGGCAAACCAGGAAAATGTAACAGGAGATGATTGAGTATTAGACACTCATTCAGAATGGCAGAGCCAGCCGTCCCCCCCCCCCACACTTTTTGAAAAAAAGATTACGAACACCGTACATGTAATTTGAACATCTCCTCAGCAGCCTCCCCCCCCCACTCCCCTATTGATGTAGATTTTTCAGCACCCCTCCCCCCTGTCCCCACCGCCAACTTAAAATATAATATGCTCTGCCATCCCTGTCATTGCAAACTTCACCTCATCTTCCGACTTGACAAAGAGTTCATCACGTCTAATCAAATCAATCAATTGTTCCTTGGACAAGCTCTCAAACTCCTCATTTTCAGACACTTCCAAAAGTGACGAAACATAAACTTTCCAGCTGCTTTGACTAAATCGACGCAACCGTAAATCTCTGCAAAGTCTTTGATACCAATGCAGTTGGAAGGATCAAGCTGTGATTTCAAAAAGTCACAGCACGCCTTTGTGACAGGACAGATCTGTAATATACAAGCCACGGGTAACACATATTGTACATTTTCTTCCGTGATCCTTATCTGCGCTGTGTAAGCAAATTCGATCAAAAGTTCCACGGATTTTGGATCCATCAACTTCAACGTTACACTGTTTTGGCGACTTTCCACAACGTCGTTCGTAAACATGGCGTAAAAGTAGGGACTAAATGAAGCCAGAACAACTTTATGTGCGTGGATGTCCAGTTCTCCAACGCGAAGAACGACATCGCACAATTCTTTCCTCTTACGCAAATCGTTCATAACACTAAATGTTACTTTCATATGTTCCTCTAAGAAAACATTTTCTTCCATGGGATCCATAATAAAAACAAATGCAATGTAAATTTAACAGTAAAACAAAGTGATATTTGATTATTTCAGGATTATTTTTGTTGTAAATGTTTGTATAATGATTGGTAGCAGCCGCTGTTAGAATGCGGGCGCTTTTCACTGCACATGCGCTGTCGAAGAAAACACGATGGCCTCCAAGGACAGCTAGAGTTGTGATCGTGCATTTTGACGGCAGATTTCGGCATGAGGAGGAATTTTTCTGGCCCGGGTAAGGCCTTGGCAGTGTTACCTAGCCAGTTTGTTGTAGATCGATCTAATTTGCTTATCATGTTTTGCAGGCGGGAGGTATGAAAACCTCGATGAACCTACCCCGCTTGATCTCAGCCGGGGTAAGTTTACAAGCTACATGTAGCCAATAAGAAGTTTATGAAATATTCAAAGTGTTTGGAAATGTTTGACTTGCATGTTTATGCTAATGTAATGTTTGATCATAAGCTTAAATCCACCAAAGCAGATATACAGTATTTGAAATGGATCGTGACAATAAATTTCAGCTGTCTGAATGAATGTGTGTATTGGTCTGTGTTCCAGAAGGTTGATCATTTACCAGGGTTTGATCTTGCAGCACAATATCGGCTTGCTTGTTCGTTGATTATCGTAAAAGACTTTAAAATTTAGCGTTAATACAGCTGTTACTTGCAGCGAAACATTTTTTTACGTACATAAATGTACAGTACAAATATTAAAGCTTTTATCAGTGCCTGAAAATTAGTTGTTTATAATTATATTTGCACCCTGGCGTGCAGAACTTATAAGATTTCAAAACACCGATGTCTTGTTTTCTTAAAATATGTTTTTAAATTCGAAGAATACTAACTTATCAATGTTATTTCTGATTATCTTTGGGTTTTGCTATTATCATATCAAAACAAATTTGAGGAAGCAGGGTGCAAACAGAACAGATTTTCCAGGATGTCCTTTGGGCAAGTTGGAGCCATTGTGTGCTAGCCCGCAGGCCTGTCTGTCTGTCTTGAAGGATGCACAAAATCGACCTGATGACAGGAAATTTTCACATTTTGCTGTCATGAAAATAAGTACAGTCAAACTTCCCATAAGCGGACACCCTCAAGACCAGAAAAAGTGTCTGCTTAAGAGAGGTGTCCGCTTATGGGAAGTTAAAATTGTAGTGTTTGTATGTGGCTGGGAACATGACAAAGTGTCCACCTACAAGAGGTGTCTGTCTACAGGAGGTGTCCGTTAGCGGAGGTTCGACTATACCAATAAATTGCATTTCAATGCATCAAATGTTTTTAGAACTGTAAATATTTGAGAGGTGACAATTTCATATGATGTCATCAAGGAATAATGGATAGGATCAATTTTGGTTATCTAATCTCATAGTCGTGGCTTTTTTTTATTTTATAGATCCTGCTGATAACATGAAGGACCTTTTGTACCAAATCACCAACAAAGAAATGATGTCAACAGTCAAACGAATGGGCTACATCAACAACTTCACAAAGGTATGCTACATGCAAATGTACTGTACAATGCATATTCAGTCATAAGCCTTGACCATGCACACATGTTGTGTTTTTTTCTGGTTTGAAATTTTATGAACCGGTTTGATTTTTACCTTCCTTGTTTCAGATTATGACAATGAATACAAGACAAAGGAAAATAGAAAGCAAACTGGTTTGAAAATTTTCAAACCTAAAACAAATTTAAACCAAAGCATAAACAGATGCACCATAGCCCCCCTCCCCCCCTCCTCCCCTCCCCCCCCTCCCACACACACACACACACACACACACACACACACATGCTCCTCTTTGCAGTGTCATCCTGTCTCTGTACTACAACATGTATGTATGTGCCTTGGATTTCTTACAAGTAACATTTTTGTAACAGGGGAGGGGGGCAAGGAGGGGGGGGGGGGGGGGGAATGAGGCACACAACAATAAATTGTTTCAACTATAATTATGACGATGGTGGTGTCTTCATTTCTGTGTATGATAGACTTGTTTTCTGGTGGTGATTTCCTTAATTACCTTAAATGTAAAGGCAACAACCTTTGTTTTGTTCACCAACTAAATCAAATACAGTGTAATGTAACGTGACATTTTTTCAACAGTTAGTTCAGAATGTGGGTGAGAATGCCAACTTTGGTTACTCTCTGGAAGACGTCATTAAATGGTATGTGACAACTTTGTTATCTCCTTAAACTCCAATGTAAACGTGCAGACAAATAGCAGTTATTAGAGACGGTCAGCGGTTTGACATGCAAACAAGGCGAAAGGGTCAATCTGGTATTGTTAGCCGTTTGGCATGCAAATGAGGCGAAAGGGTCAATCTGGCATTGTATTGGCCCATTAGCCTCATTTGTAGGCTTGATTACCAGCCGCTGTTCGGGAAAATGAGCCAGAATGAAGACCGGACTCGAGAGAGCGGCAGAAATCGAGCCTAACTCGTTTGCATACTTTTTAAAAACAAAAGAATATTTGACTGTGGGCTCAACTGTAATAACTGCTATTGTTAAGAACTTAATGTTTTATTATTATTTGTAGCATGATGTTGCCACTAGTTTCAACAGCAAAGGAGCTCCGAGCAGCAGGATTGAGGGCCTTTCGTCATCTGTTTTCTGATGAGAAAATCCTCTCTAAAATGCTGGACTTTAGGATTGACATTTTCATCGTCAGGTAATTAAGACAAGTAGTTACAAAATTGGAAATAAACAAATTGAATAGGTATGGTTAAAGGGGCTATGTCACGCTATTTTCGGCAATAATTTCTGTTACACACAAACTCCAATGGTAGACAGAAGTGTTGGCACGATCATCATCAACAGTATCAACTAGTTTTTTTCCCCCTCCCAGTCTCAATGTTGAGTTTTTTTTGTTTTTTTTTGCAACACAAATTATTTTATTGTCAAAAAAAAATGTTGAGTTACCAACAACATTACCGCCAAATGAGGTGCAACATATTATCACAATAACAAAGTTTCAGCGTCAAGTATCTTACAGTTCCAACTACTTCTCTGTCTAGGCTTGTAGTATTTAAAAAAATGAAATTACTAAATAATGGCCTCAAAAAAGCTCTCTTTTCTAAGCTCCAACAAATAATCAGCAACATTTTATTTTAGCCAAATTTTTCAGACTGAAAAAAAAAATACATGTATCAGACTTTGCATGATTAACTGTGTAAGGATTTCTTATTACAGCGAAGAGCGCCTTACCGTTGCCATTTGACAACGTTTTTGATTAATTTTTGACAACTTTTTGACAACGTTCTGATGGCTTCCATTTAAACTAGCAAATCAAATTGCAAGAACTGTGGGAGGCGGAGATGTCATTGTCAGAAAACGAACATGGAACTTGGCATCTCCGCCTTTCACAGTTTGTGCATTTTCATTGGCCAGTTGAAACAAAGCTAAAAAGTTTTCAACAAGTTGTCAAAAAGTAATCAGAAACTTCGTCAAGTGGCAACAGTGGGGCACTCTTCACTGTTATTAATTTTCATTGTATTTGTTTTATGTTGTAGGTCTATGGATATGGCTCATGCATTTGAGGTGGAACGTGTTCAGGCATTAAGGTTCATTCGGAAGGTCTGTACTACAACTACAACAACAACAACATTATTTATTTATACCAAAAATGAAAAGAAAAAATAAATATTAAAATCAGTTTCTTGTTATGTTCATAGGAATTACCACCGATTTTGCTGTTA
The DNA here is from genome assembly GCA_029204205.1 of Desmophyllum pertusum. Taxonomy (NCBI): domain Eukaryota; kingdom Metazoa; phylum Cnidaria; class Anthozoa; order Scleractinia; family Caryophylliidae; genus Desmophyllum; species Desmophyllum pertusum. The sequence continues at coordinate 282,558 of MU825876.1, forward strand.
CGCGACCTTTTAAAATTAATCAAAACTTCTCTGATCGATTTGCAAAAGATTTCGGTCAATCATTCATGTCATACCTTATATGGAAGGTGCTTCACTCATGGTAATATCAAACATTTCAATGTAAGGTATGACATGTATGATCAACAGAAATCTTTTCCAATTCCCCTTACAGGAGTTTTGATTTAAAAAGGCATGTACCAGTGTAATCAGTGGAATTTAAAATATACATGTGTATGTATCATTTGTTACTATTTCCCAAATTCATTAATAATAATAATAATAAATCAATGCACATGTTTGTTTTGATGTAGACTGTGAACAGTTGCTCTATTTTTTGCGCTGAAATTGTCGCGCTGTCACGATCGATCGTGGAGCCGCCATCTTGGATTATTTGGCGAGCGAAATCTGGGGAGAGGACTTTTTTTTTACGCCTCCCCGCGCCCTGTCCCCGTACCCAGGGGAGTTTTGTCCTCTCCCCAGATTTCGCTCACCAAATAATCCAAGATGGTGGCTCCACGATCGATCGTGACAGCGCGACGATTTCAGTGCAAAAAATAGAGGGACTGTTCACTTCACAGTCTAGTTTTGATGTGAGATCCAATCCCAAAATCTCAACCAGTTTTGAAATGCAAACAAATTTATTTATTTCAGATATGAAGCCTCCACCCTACCCTACTCAAAGATTAATAATTTATATCAGAACCCTGTCTTTCCTTTGTTAGGTGATTGCGGTTAGTCCTCAGTTATGTCCAATGTCTGTGGCAGCTACTCTTGTGTCAGTCGGCAATGATGAAGGTGATGATGCTGATAGGCTTCGGAAAGCTTGTGTTGGCACTCTGTGTGAACTTGGTAAATATTTAATATTATTTTTGTTGTGTTTCGTCTGTTGTTGCTAATTAACTGGTAAAGTCACACTCAGGCCAAACTGGTCCACACTGCTGGAGCTTATCCTGGTTTCTGTAGCTTGAAGCCGATTCGGAGTATTGCTACTCCCCGCAGGTTATCCCCATCATTTTGCCGCTGAACCCATTTATACACCTGGGTGGAGAGAGGCACTGTGAGACTGCACAGTGACCCTGGCCAGTGCTCGAACATGGACCGCTCGATCGAGAGTCCAACGTGCTAACCATTAGGCCACTGCATCTCTAATTAACTGAAGCAAATGTATTTATTAATTTTTACAACACTAAACTGTTAATTAAAATGCTCTTGGGCTTTTATCACAGTGCTACATTTACATGAATGTAGATGTTCTCGCAGATAAGCCACACCACTGATTTGGAATGAAATTTCATTTGAATGAAAAGATGTGGCTTATCTGCCAGTGTTTACGATAACCATCAGATAACAAATCTGTGTTGATTTGTTTTGATATACAGCCATAAAGAACATACCAACTGCATCCTACTGCGGCGGAATCAACACCATCATAAGAAATGTGCTAGATTCGCAGGTATAGTCTTCTTGTTACTCAACCATGTAAATGTTTTTTTTCTTTTTTGGAAGGTTTTTGGTTTGAACCCCCCCCCCCCCCCCCCCACACACACACACACACACACACACACACACACACACACACACACACACACACACACACACACACGCCACCCTCACCCCCTGTAAATGGATTTTGCAGGGATTACTCTGTTTAACGGAACAAAACAAATAGAGTAAGACGAAGGTGATACGTGACAAGACTCATGACAGAGGTCGACCAAAGCTTGCTTGGGTACATGTGCTCCTAAATCATGTGACACAACAATCCCATGACTCCACTACACCCCCACCCCCCTGGAATTTCCAGTGACCTTCCTTGGGGTGGGTATGGATATTTTCTGGAACCACACACTTTTATAATTATGTGATCTCTTTATTACTTTGCACCATTGTGATGTGAGCTTTTCTGATTAATAAACAACAAGCCGTCATAGGTTCAACTCCTGTTGGGGCAACTCGGATTTTTTTTCCAAGTAGCTTGTGTCACTGACAGAATAATATCTCTCTCATATTTCTACCAAGCTTAAAATATACCATCATTTCTTTCCAAGCTGTGATGTGTTTTAAAGTACCCATGAAGAAGACTTGTTTCTCTTGGGCCTTTTCTCAACAGATGCAAAGATTTAATGAATCTTTGATGGCCACATTATTGTATCTGTTGAGTAGTCCTGAATCAAGGTTATTTGTCCGTTCAGATGTTGGATTAGAGGTATATAAAAAGATGTTCAGTGGTTACAGTGAAGATGATGCTACCGTTGCCACTTGACAAAGTTTTTGATTAATTTTTGACTCCGCCTCCAACACTCCTTGGATTTTGATTGGTCAAGTCAAATGGAACCCATCCGAAAGTCATCAAAAAGTTGTCAAAAAGATGTCAAAAATTAATCAAAAACTTTGTCGAGTGGCAACGGTAGCATCATCTTCACTGTAAATTGAACTTTCTCTTATTGATAAAGTTATGTTTGTACATGTATAAAATTTATTTTTTCTGATTATGACTATTATTTTAAGAAATAAAAAATGGCATCATCCACGGGGAGTGAAAATACTCGTAGTTGACTTCATGCTACAGAAACTGGAGTTAAGCTCCGGCACCAAGGAGCCATCTAGCTACATTGCCTAAATAGCACTTGTACATGTGTTCATTCTCCCAAGCTCACTCAATTGTTTGCATGCATGTTCCATTATTTCTTAGATATGTGTTTGTTTTATTTTTAGTCCATCTTAGCTCCATTTACTGACCTTCATTACAGACATAATCCTGACACACAAGAAACACATTTAAGGTAGAGTAAAAGTTGCAGCCAGCGGCACCTTCTTTAGTCCCCTATGCAGCCGTCATTTGGCTCGTCACACAACTCTCTCTTTCCCCACTAAGTGGGGGAGGAGAACGTTGCATGACAAGCCAAATGACGGCTGCATATGAGACTACCTGTACTTACATGTACTGTATGTACATGTACACCTTCTTATTAAAGCTTCAATTTGCTCTCACGCACATCACGTAAAGTGGTGTTACTTAAATAAGCATGTACTATTATTAAGTCTATGGAGCTTGAGACAAGCTGGATGCAGGGTTGAACAATGCAATGATCAATCTGAGAGAAAAGTGATTTTTAATGTAATGGAATTTTAAATTATAATAAATTATGAATGACTTGTACTGATAATCTTGAAAATGAAATAATTGAAGGTTAGAATATTGGGCATTGTTTCTCAACATTTATTTTATTTACCATCACCTTCACCTACATGTAGCTTCTTCTTGACAAGTGGCATATTAAGGCCTCAAGGTTTCGGTATACACTCTTAATTTTTATGGGAATGGGTGATTAGCCCATTGCCCAACCCCCAGACTTGGAGGACCAGGGACTGCTCTTCGTCAGGCTCTACCCTTGACCAATCCGGCAATGTTGAACTACAGGGACTACAGCTCCCGCTGATATAGCTCTTGAGGTCAATGAGACACACAAGCTTCACCACCATGACAAGGTGACAGCCCAAGGTGTGTTTAGACATTCTAATTTATTGTTAATATTGCAATTTTTTGTTTTGTTTTAAGGGAGGACAGGGCTGGCCGATTACAAGCCAGCAAAATGGCCATAATCACCATTTTCAGATCCTGGTCAGGTAAGGAGCATTAAGTAATATTAATAATAAATGTTAATACAGTGCATTGAAGTTTAATGAACTCAGATATAACAAACAACTGGGTATAACACAGACAAACCTTGTTGTCCTGGCCATTTCCAAAGATGAGATATTGAGTTAAACACTACTGTAGAAGAGAAATTCCATATCTATGTACGTGTGCCCAGGTCCCGGGGGGGGGGGGGGGGTACTGAACAAAGTTTTATACGGGGAGGCTCCGCCCCGAGGTGCAAACCCTTACCCTTTTATATACCATTTTTGACTGAAAAGGTAACCCTTTAAATACCTTCAATAGAAAATGGTACGGACTACCCCTTTCACATACCTACAGTTGAAACACTGCATCCCTTTTACGCTTTTTACTAAACTTTTCGCTTGAATAGCCCCTTAAAATATTGGATGGATCAGCCGTTAGGTGCATCTGTTCGAGATATTTTGAAAGGCCCTTTTCACCTAAATGACAGTTTTCCCTACCCTTTTCTATACTTCAACTCGTGAAATCCCTACCCTTTCATATACCTCGAGCCTAAAAAAGGACCCCTTTCGGGCGGAGCCTCCCCATATAGTCCATTATAGGGAGTACCCCCCCAGGGCCCAGGTATTATTCTCTTTTTAATATTATATTTAGGTACCTCAATAAATGTGAAAGGGAGTTCAGCAAGGTAGAATACTGACCTTGTATCTGTTGTATTTCCAGGTGTCATCAGCTTTTGTCGTCCTGATGGTAAAGGAGTTCAGTCATTGCTGGGCGTGTTTTGTTTACCAAACTCTGATGTTAGGGTAAGAACTGAAATGCATGCCATCATAGCATTATATTAGGGTACCAATGACACCAGAGAAAGAAACCGTGCAGTTAATCTCTGTGATAAAATATTTATAGCTGTGTGAACTTGCCAAATTTTGACAATCATCAGACAAAACTAAAACCATCAGAAATAAAGGCAAAAGCAATTTAAATGCATTGGACATGGTGTGACACTAGTGTGATCAAGCCCCTTTAACATGGCGTGACACTAGCGTGATCAAGCCCGGCCTTTAACATGGTGTGACACTAGTGTGACCAAGCCCCTTTAACATGGTGTGACTCTAGTGTGATCAAGCCCCCATAGAAGGTGTGACACTAGCATGATCAAGCCCTTTTAACATGGTGTGACACTAGTGTGGCCTGGCTCCTTTAACATGTCACGACACTAGTGTGACCTAGCCCCTTAACATGGCGTGACCTGACTTTATCAGCCTTGTATTATTTTACTTATAGAAAGGAATCCTGGACATATTGTTTGAGATCTTTCAGCTCAAGGAACCCGATTGGACGGATGACTTTCATCTTGCTCTTCTTAGTGTTGGTAAGTTAAACTATTGTAATTATAGACCTTATTCATAAATGGCGGCCGATTAATTATTATTTTTATATTCATGCTAATCAGCCTCCCTAGCCTCGTTAGTATGTGCAAAATTCAAAATAATTTTCACTCTCAAATGAGGCTAGGGAGGCTGATTAGCATGATATAAAAGAATAATTAATCCAACGCCATTTATGAATAAGGTCTATACAGTTGAACCTCTCTACAGTGGCCACTCTGGGATAGAATCAACTGGCTGTTGTAGAAGAGGTTTGCATTGTAGGGAGGTTTCAATAAGAGCAAAGTGTATGGATTGGTAGTTGCTTCATGCTACTTAAAGCAAAGTTAAACGCCAACAGTTGTTCACCTGGCCAGTGTACAGATTGTATGCTTACATTGATGCAGATTGCTTTTAATCCTTGTTTTAATTTGTATGTTCTTCCAGATCCTTGTCAAATGCAGGATTCCTGGAAATTATCTGAGGGGTTTGTTGCAGAAGAAGCCAAAGCACTTTTGCCTCACAGGGCTACTGGAAGGTAACCAAGCTGTTTCTGTCATCTGTAAGGGCTGGTTTTCACTAGCGACATAAGCACAAGCATTTATAAGCATAAGCTACATGTAGTGAGGACAGCAGCGACAAAAGCATAAACATAAGCACAAGCATAAGAAGAACGAGCACACTTGTTCTTCTTACATGTATGTTGTCCTCACTGGGAATCACCACAGCATAAGGATAAGCACAAGAAGAACAAACTTGTTTGTTCTTCTTGTGCTTATGCTTGTGCCACAGAACAAGTGTGTTCATTCTTCTTATGCTTGTGCTTATAAGTTAATGCTTATGTCGCTGCTATCCTCACTAGCTTAATAATACCATCTTTATTATTTATATTATTTCATCATTTGCCAACTTTGTTTTATTTGTATTATTTTGTTATTAGAACAAACCTTGTAAAGAACTACATAGCCCTGGTGTTAGCTGCATTCATGAATGCTGGGCTATTTGAGGTAAATAAGTTTTATTCAAAAGTGATCAGCACAGTAAACTAAATAAGTCATTTATTAAGTTTCAGATCAAACGTTGTTGGAAAGCAAGTATTTTGTAGTCTGTTTTTCAGTTCAGCAAGTGCAAAACTAATTTAACAATAAATGGACAAAGTGATTAGTTTCTAATGAAACTGTGGTGCTGCGTCGGCGGGCAAGTGAAACACTATGTTGATTATCAACTCAGAGTTGATAAAGGTAAATTAACCGCCGTACGGCGGTTAATTTACCTTTATCAACTCTGAGTTGATAATCAACATAATTTAACAATAATTAGACTACAAGCTTGAGTTTTCTGTGAGTGAGCAATAGTAGAAACAATTATCATTCTATCACACATAAATGTATTTCATGTGAATATTTGTATGTGATTTTTAACATAAATGAAAAGGGATTTTGCGTTTTAAGTCCTGGACTGTGACAACATACACGCAAGCATTGACTATCGGCGAATAGTCAATGATGGCATAACCAGTCAAAATCACAGATTTGTGTTAAGACTACGACTAGTTTCTACTAAAGTTGAGTAGTCATATGAAAACTGCTTTATGTTTACTGACCCTTGTTACAGAGCCTTGTAGAAGTGATAACATCATCAGATCCATTCATTTCTGTCAGAGCTACCATTCTTCTGGGAGAGCTGCTGCATTTGGTAAGTTAGTGTAGATTTCAAATTGGAATAAAATTGAAGGATATTGATCAGAATTAAATGGTCCAACACTTCATACAGTGTATAGGATGGGTTACTGTAGTATAAAGAACGAATCAGTGTGCCCCAGTTGCAGGGGTTTCATTAATTTTGGAAGTAAGCAGCTTACCATGGTGTAGTAGGCGGCTGTGACTAGGGGGTATGGGGGAATGCCCCTCCCCCCCAGAAAATTATTTTTGGAAATGTAGAAGCTTGGACATGCAATGCAATTTCCAGCATTCTGGGAGTCAAATCTAGTGCTATATATGACAATTGTTGTCGATCACAGTAGATCTCAGGTATTTTAAACAATCTTGTGATTATTCTATATGAAGTCGTTTTTTTCTTTCTTTCATAAATCTTATAAGTAAACTCTCAGAAGGCCAGAAGGCTTGATTAGTAAGCGGCGGCAAGAGGCAATGTAGGCGGTGGTAGACCGCCAGTAGCCGGCTTCTAATGAAACCCCTGAGTTGCTTGGGTTCAGAGTTAATTACTTCTTGTCTCCTAGAAAGTGATCTGACCATTTCACTGATTGTAAGCAGCATGGTTCAATCAGGATAATACAAAAAAGTCATTATTATGAACGCATTGTCTCATTCATGAATTCCATGATAAATTTCACTCCGAAAACTGATTTTGTATACTTACTTGACTTAATCTTATTTGCCCCTCGAGAGGCATATGGCATACATACAGTAATATGGTATATACAACATGTATGTAATTGCATGCTAAATTTCACTTGCAAAACTGATTTTGTACAAAATCACTACATCAGTTTGTAAGTGAAATTTAGTGTGGAATTAATGAATTTTCCTTGAAAGATAATTTTATCTAGTAACCTTGCCACCAAGTCCCAATACCATGTAATACCATGCAATAACATGCTTTGTAAGCCAATCAGAAAGCAATAATTATTTGAACTATGCGATTCTCTGAATAATTAAATTGTTGTTTTTGTCTTGGTAGGCCAACACTCTCCTCCCCCCTGAGTGCAGCAGCCACACCCATTGTGTTCCCATGTTGGTTAATACAGCTTCTTTATTTGAAGTCACCAGCGAGGAAAGAAGGTGACGAGTTGTTACCTTGATATTATATACTCAATTTGTAAACACCGTGATGGACTCACTCACACCCTATCCAGGGGGAGTGCCAATAATCCTTTATATATCCTATACAGTTTCTCTGAGCGGACACTCTCGTAAGCGGAGAGCTCTACTTACGGCCACCTTGACAAAACCCCGTTTGAACTCGAGCTCATACAAACTCTGTACAATCGAAGCTCTCTGAGCGGACACTCTCGTAAGCGGACAGCTCTACTTACGGCCGCTTTGACATAACCCCGTTTGAACTCTAGCTCATACAAACACTGTTAATTTACACATTCCCGTAAGTGACCAGCTCAAGTTGCAGACACTTTTCTGCTTTCCGAGGGTGTTCGCTAACAGGAGCTTCGACTGTATACATTTTGTAACTTGCAATTTACATTTCTAAGCTTCTCTTCTGTTGGGACCAGTGGAAATTGTCCTATATATGCATGTTTACTTTTGTTAATAAATTTACATTTGAAACTTTTTAATAAAATTTAATTTTAGTCGTGCCAGTATAGCTGTGAATTGCTTGGACAGACTTCATCAGACAAAGAAAAGAGGCCTGGTTCCTTACAGTCTTTATCTCAACCGTATTGTCTCTAAGGTATTCATTAGTTGTTATGTTTGTACTGGGGTATTTTTACAATAACTGTAGAATTTATTGTACGCTCATTGCCTGGGAGCCATTTTCTTTAAGACAGGGTTCGTACAGGTCCTTGAAATCCTGGAAAGTCCTCGAATTTTGTTCTGGCATTAAAGGAGCTACGTCACGGATGGTGCATCTTGAAAAAATTGGCCAATTTTTTTCAAGTTTGTCGTTTGCAATCCGTCTTAATCTTCTCCATCCTCGACCATCCTTGTTCCTGTTTGGTTTATTATCACCTCTTTGGTGTTTTTCTACCTCAGTAAACTATTATTTTGAGGCTTTCTTGAATTTGAAGGTGATTTTGCACTTCGCAAAAATGACTTAAAATATCGCGACGTAGCTCCTTTAATTCCAGGACTGGAAAGTCCTGGAAAACGAGTGATTTTTTTGGCAGGTCCTTGAAAGTCCTGGAAATCTGTAAATTCAAGGGAAAATTCAGTGACATGAATAAAGAAGGGTAAAAAAATAAAATAAATCGGTGGAAATTTGTTTCCGCAAAATGCAAAAAGATGTGTTGAAGAACAAATAGCTTGTGCATTTGGAGTCTGGAAAATCTACAGGAGTCCTGTAGAAGTCCTGGAAAAGTTCTGACAAACTGTTCCTGAAAAAGAGTGTGAACCCTTATAAGAGGACATGCAATGGATGTTACAGATAATGCCACTGACAAGTGTGTAGCTTCTTGTCTTAGTTCCCTCTTCTCGGGTGGGGATTAGCAGTGGCGGATACAGGGGGAGGGTCGGGAGGGTCTGGACCCCTCTATCAGACCTTAGGGTTTTTTTGCTGTCTCTATTATCCATAGCAAAACCATCTCCAGAATCCACCAAAATGCACTTTTCAGAGCCTAAAATCTCAATTTTTTCTGTGGGAGGCCCGCAAACACCCCCCTCCGTACCCTTACTACTGCCGTCTACTTCCAAAAGTTTTCCTTCAATCTACTTCACATTTTCAGGAAAACCCTGGGACTCCCCCTATCAAAAAATCCTGGATCTGCCTCTGATTAGGGCCGCAAACGAGCTCCCTCCTTCTCGACCTATCCTTTGCCACAACTGCTGTGATGTTCCAGGATGTAAACCCCATCTCCTCTCGCTCTTTGACAACCAGTAAAAAAGTTTGTAGCTACTGGCAGTTAATCTTTTCTTTTCTTCTTTTGAATGATATTCATTGGTATGTTTGTTATCAGGCTCACACACTGGAGCCCAAAGTTAAACCAGACAAGCTTCATAGAGATCGACTCACCGCCTGTTTGAACAAAGTAAGTATTACCATTTTCAACTTGCCAGGTTTAGATATTTCCAGGTGCAATGCAAGGGTTTTCTTTTTTGTACTTTTGTGAATTGTGGAAGATTTGCAAAAATTCTTTGTTTTTATTGTTTTGTGTTCCAGGATATCGATGATCCTCTTTTCTCTGCACTGCGAGACACACAGGTAACCCACTGAATGATTTAATATTACAGTAGAATCCTGCTAACTGAACTCCCAAGGGAAACACAAAATAGTTCGAGATAGCGGGGGTTCGAGTTAGCTGATAGTAAATGACTGAAAAATAAGGGCAAGGGGAATGGGTTTGAGTTCGAGATAGCGGGGAGTTCGTCGAGTTAATTGAGTTTGAGTTAGCGGGGTTCTACTATATGTACATGTATGATCTAAGGCAGACACACTGTAAAATCTCAAAACTCCTTCTGTCAACTGACACTTTTCTTTCTTGAGCTGGCTCGGTTTATTTTGACTGGAGAAAAATGAGAAGGAAAATGTCGATCATAATAAAGCCAAACGAGAATGCGAGTCACCAAGAGTTGGAAGGATGAGATTTGCACAAGAGTTTTCTTCAATTCTCATCAGCCTGGGCCAAACAAGAGAAAACTCTCGACGACTCAATAAAAATTTTGAGCAGGTTCAGATTTGATGAGAGTCTATGACAGTTGCCAAGAGCACATGAGCAGGGTTGCAAATAACAGTTGGTCATCGGACAATGGCCGACCAAAATTTGCCAATGTCCGATGAAATCCCAACTGTGTTCTGACATAATGTCCGGACAATTTTTTTTGCCTTCCAACGCAAACGCTAACAAGTTTTATTCTAAACGCAAACTACATGTAGTTTACTCTGCAATGACAATGCGTTAAATTAGCAGGTTCGCTTATCAAGCAGTACTGTAATATGATGTCCGACCTCATTTTTGTTTTGTCCGACCAAAATGGTGACTTAGTCGGACATACATGTATGTCCTTTCAAGAAAAAAACAATTATTTGCAGCCCTGCATGAGACTTTCAGTCCAAATGCGAGTAAGAGTTTGAACTCTTTTCAACTCTCGTTCTGGTTTCACCCGGGCTTAACTGAGTCCAAGTCAGTTGTTAGCTGTTGTCTAATGACTTCCTTCAGTTGATTCTTAATATCCAGCTGCCTGTTTTACTCTGTATTAATATTCTAAGTGGATTTTACTTTATTGTTAATAGGTGATGATGGAAAGAGATTTCAGAAACTGGGATTGGGATCTTATTGGTTCAACTCTTCAGGTAATTTACTGCAATTAAAACTATGAATCATCTTGTAATACATGTACCAGAAGTTCATAAAAGTTCCACTTGGTAAAAATTGTTCAAAAAATTAACACTACACACAAAAGTATTTCTCAATAGCTTTTGTTTGAATGTCACACCCTAGGGTTTAATTCATCCATGCACTTAACATTTCGAACCACCTAAAAGCATAATAAACAGTATCACATGAAAGTACTGCTCAATAGCTTTCATTTGAATGGTCACACACTAAGGTTTCATCAACAGACTTAAAAGTTAGAACCACCTTGTACAGCATAATAAACAGTACCACATGAAAGTACTGCTCAAGAACTTTCATTTGAATGGTCACACACTAGGGTTTCATCCACAGACTTAAAAGTTAGAACCACCTTGTACAGCATAATAAACAGTATCACATGAAAGTACTGCTCAATAGCTTTCATTTGAATGGTCACACACTAGGGTTTCATCCACAGACTTAAAAGTTAGAACCACCTTGTACAGCATAATAAACAGTACCACATGAAAGTACTGCTCAATAGCTTTCATTTGAATGGTCACACACTAGGGTTTCATCCACAGACTTAAAAGTTAGAACCACCTTGTACAGCATAATAAACAGTACCACATGACAGTACTGCTCAATAGCTTTCATTTGAATGGTCACACACTAGGGCCACAGACTTAAAAGTTAGAACCACCTTGTACAGCATAATAAACAGTATCACATGAAAGTACTGCTCAATAGCTTTCATTTAAATGGTCACACACTAGGGTTCATCCACAGACTCAAAAGTTAGAACCACCTTGTACAGCATAATAAACAGTACCACATGAAAGTACTGCTCAATAGCTTTCATTTGAATGGTCACACACTAGGGTTTCATCCACAGACTCAAAAGTTAGAACCACCTTGTACAGCATAATAAACAGTACCACATGAAAGTACTGCTCAATAGCTTTCATTTGAATGGTCACACACTAGGGTTTCATCCACAGACTCAAAAGTTAGAACCACCTTGTACAGCATAATAAACAGTACCACATGAAAGTACTGCTCAATAGCTTTCATTTGAATGGTCACACACTAGAGTTTTATCCACAGACTTAAAAGTTAAAACCTCCTTTCACTGCTATTGCAGGTGCTCATTGTATTCAGAGTTCATTAATTAAAAGTCCCTTATTAGATTATCTGTGTAGTTGGCAGTAAATATATATGACTTTCCTCTTTTCCTGTATTTGTTTTTCAGTCTCCATCTGTTACCATGCGAAAACTGGAAGAGACTTCCAACCAGAAGTAAGCTACAGTGTAGTTGTCATCAAAATAGTGCTCAAAATCTTTTTGCAAAAGGAAAAGTATTAATACACCATGTTCAATATACATTTGTATCAATATTTATTTCCAGGTTTATCCGCAACCTTCTGTACTTCTACAAGCCCAGTAGTCAGCGGTTTTGCACAGTTCATATATCCGACCCTCAAGCCAGAACCTTCTCAGAAGTGGGCTGCCTGCTTATAGACTTCTTACTTGATGGTGAAGATGTAAGTTGTTTCTGTTTGATAATGATTAATGTTTGCTGTCTTGGATTGAGTGAGTGGGGCAGTTAATCCTTTCACTCCCAAGAGTGAAAACAAACAGTACCACATGAAAGTACTGCTCAATAGCTTTCATTTGAATGGTCACACACAAGGTTTCATCCACAGACTTAAAAGTTAGAACAACATTGACTCAAGGTTTGACTCGGGGAGTGAAAGGATTAAGTGAATGAATGAGTAAGCCAGTGAATCTGTAAGTGAGTGAGTCCATCCATCCATCCATCCGTCCATCAGTGAGTCCATAGTCAGACAGACAGTCAGACAATTAGACTTTTCTTTATTGTAAGCAGACCAATACCTCCGGTGCAATAAAGATATACTTTTACGGTCGGTCGGTCCGGTTCGGGTCGGTCTCGGGTCGGTCGGTCGGTCGGTGTCGGTCGGTCGGGTCGTCGGTCATTATTATGAGTTATTTCAGTCAGTCTGTGGTTGGTCAGTCAGTCAAATTAGTCATTGAGTCAGTGGTTGGGTTGGTCTATCAGTTGTCAGTCTGTTGGTCAGTCAGTTGGTCCATCCGTCCGTTGTTCTATTGGATTTTCATCATCCATAAATGACCACATGATCAAAAGACTAACTTTTAAGGACCAAGTTTGATTTAGCTATAACTTTGTTGCAATTGTCATTTTCACAATCAGGTTGCAGAGGGGCTTCTCCTTCATGACCTTGTGCAAGACATTGGTGAATGTCTACAAGAGGTAACTTTTAATGTTATGATTAATTTTCAGGTGTTTGATGTGTTGTCTTCAAAGTATATAGTATATCAATTGCCATATGATAAGCACACTCTTGCAATTACTGTAAAATAATGCAAATAATGCAATAAACTGATCAGAAAGGGAGAGTAAAAATGTCTTTAGAATTAGGGGTGGCGAATGGTAAATCCGAGACGCCCGAGACCTGGTTTAAAAATCCAAGCCCGAGACGCAGTGATCCAAAACTCCAAGAAAATAGAGTATACAAGAAGCTGTATTTGCGAGATTCAAAATTCGAGACTCCAAGATCGTCCTATTTCTAGCGAGCCCGAGATTTCGAGACGCTTTTTTTAAACGCCGAGATTCCGAGACTCGGCTTAAATTTGCCGAGATTCGTTATTTTTGATAGACCATTTGCCACCCCTAGAATTCCCTGACATAAAAATTGTGCTTTCAGTCAAATTAATAAGAGCACTGTGCTATAGATTGAATAACACATTCTTTTCATAATTGACAGTAAAATTATTTAGTGAATTTAATGCATTAATTAAGAAATAGATTCCATTTGGCTGTGCATCTTCTTGACTAATAATGCACATTTATGATGTCAAAGCGTGACAAGAGCAAAGAAGTATGCCACAAGACAAACTCGAGTGACGTGACCATTGCTCTTGTCACGTTATGTTTTGACGTCATCTGTACATTATTAGAGTACAGATACAGTACATGACCAAAAAAAAATCTATTTGTTTTATACAATTACAGAGAAGTTCATTTCAGGATTTTAACTTGAATATACCCTAAAATAATAACAAATTCTGACATCAGTCAGGTCACAATGTTTTCATGCGTCCAATTAAAATTTTGTTAAAACTAAACGTCATTTGTGCAATGTGCACTCTGCCCTAAACCAATCACAGCATGCGTTTACACAATCATTTTATTGTATAAATTAAAATCGCTGCTTTGCATTTTTTAAATTGCATTCACAAAATGGTTATGAAGCCCGGCAAAGTTCTTTGTTATATGTTTTTGTTCGCTTTTTTGGCCTCAACTGTGCACAAAACCTGACAAAATACATTAGGTGTTTTCTTGTGTTCAAGCAACTAATCAAACTAAAATGTTTCGGTTATGTAATTTCAACCATCACAAAACAGAAGATTGTGCATGTAGATTTTGCAACATAAATCTTGGTCTCTTTGTTTGCTCCTTTGAAGTTTGCCAGGCTTCATAACCATTTCTCTTTATTAACCATTTCACTCCCAAGACTGCTAAGTTAAAAACTGACAGAGGTAAAAATCTTCAATTTCATTTCGCAAAATTGTCAAAAACAGTACCACATGAAAGTACTGCTCAATAGCTTCCATTTGAATGGTCACACACTAGGGTTTAACCCACAGACTTAAAAGTTACAACCACATTTATTGACTCAAGGTTTGACTCTGGGAACGAAAGGGTTAACTATGCTTTGCAATGTATTGATTCAAAAATCATTTAATTTAATTTGTGCTTTTTCTCAGGTACTACTTCAGCATTCTAAGGTAACAGTTTGTAAAATGTCTGCAAATGCTTTAACCACACTTAAATTTCATCCAGTAACTTAAGCACTGTTAAAATAACTTATAAGCACTCACTGAGATATAATGTATTATGGTAGAATCTGGCTATCTCAAACACTCAAGGAAACAAATTAATATGTGTTTCAGATAGCATGAAATTAACACATTACTAAATAATCACAAAAGGCTTAAACTTATAAAATGACAACTACTTTATGTAACAAGAATTATGATTGGTTTGCCTGTGAGGAAAACTGGGTGGGCTGTGCTGCTGGCCCTGTAGAATGGTGGTCATTTTAGATTTTAACACCCTAAGCGATTTTAACCCCTAAAAGGTACGATGATCACCCCTATCACTTTTATATGGAAGTCCTCCCACCCCCCGGGGATAGACCTATGCCCTTGATGTTTTATTGAATTCTTGTTCCCAGGCCTTATCTCCAAGTATCACAACTGGAGTCCTAAGTAACAATAATGTTCTGAGCACGCTCAGTAGAGATTACTTCTTGTTCCTTGGTAAACTGGCCTGCACCAAAGTCGGCCCCAAACTGCTTGAGAGGACTGGGGTCTACCAATAGTGAGTGCACTCCATGACATAGTTAACATTGATTTAATATTGTTCTACCTAGATTTAATATTGTTCCACATTGATTTAACCTTGTTACACATGGATTCAGTATTGTTCCACATCCATTGCTATATATGGTACCCTAGTCCCCAAGGTTTTCTTTCTTCTCTATTCATCTCTCACTAAGACTCGCCAAGGATGCTTTTTCGTTTCAGTAGGAGAAAGAGCAAAGAAAACCTTGTGGACCATGGTAACATAAATAATGGTAAACACTCACTCCATTATTTGGAACCAGAACTGTGGATCTATCTCATTTTAGGGCTAGAAAATTTCCATCACTAAATCATGAATGTTTGTCCATATTATTATTATTGTAATCCATTTCCATGCTCACTATCATTAGCTATCCTCACTTCCTAAAGCCCGGGCCAAACGAGGATGAGAGTTGTCGAGAGTTCAAACTCTCACTCTCGTTTGGCCTGAAACTCTCGTGCGACTCTCAGCGACTCTCATCGACTCTCGTGCGCTCTCATCAAATTTGAACTTGCTTAAATTTTTCTTGAGAGTCATGGAGAGTTTTCTCTCGTTTGGCCCGAGGTGATGATAGTCAATGAGAGTTGAAGAAAACTCTCTCATGAGAGCCAATTCTCGGCAACTCTCATCCTCATTTGCCCGTGCTTTATGGATTACTGTCATTTGTTGATTATTGTTCTACAAAATCAAAATATTATTTTTTGCCTTCCTATGATCTGGAAATTTTCGAGCTGCTCAAAATCCTGCTAATTAGATGACAGTGTCATCTTTAAGGTTCATATATTTTTAACTAATTTCATTTCTTCATATTTAGTCTGCTGGAGTTGTGTTCCTTGACGTCACGTGATAGCCTTCAAAAGCTGATTGTAGCGAGCTTGGATTATGGTCACAGTGGAATTCCCAGAATTATTCTGTCTAAAATCCTTACATCCTCCAGCCCGGTACGTAGATAAGTTCTGTTTACTTAACCATTTTTATAAATTTACACTCTTCCCATATATATTTCTATAGAATTCGTGTTTATAAATAATTAAAAAACTTGAACCTAGTTATATATGGCCTTAGCTCCCATGAGTCTCCTGTAGCTCAGTGGTAGAGCGTCCGGCCGGTGTGCGGAAGGTCATAGTTTCAACTCCTGTTGGGGGAACTCGAATTTTTTTCCGAGTAGCTTGTGTCACTGACTGAATAATATCTTTCTCAATTAAAAAACTTGTTAAAATCTACAGTGTGTTAATTAAGACCAGGTATCCAAACCTCTGTCACGTACAGTTATGATTTCCTTTGTTAGAATGTGATGAATATTTAACGAGTTTGACAAATCATCTAAGACCTTGAAGCGTTCTTACAAACATACATAAAATGTTGGTATTTGTGTAACAAATGTATGATTTTTTGCAGGCCACTCGGCTTTATAGCACAAGTCACATGCGGGTTCTGTTAAGAGCTCGTGTCCCCTTTTTCCACAGTTGGGGAATTGAACTTCTTGTCACACAGGTAATTTAAAGTAGATCCACAGGTAGCATTATCTTGGAAATACAGTTGAACTTCTCTGCAACGGCCACCCTGTGGCAGAATTACTGGCCGTTGCAGTGAGGTGGCCTTTTTAGGGAGGTTTCAATAAGAGTAAAGTGTATGGATCGGTGCATGGTCGGGATGAAAAATCCTGGCTGTTGTAGAGAGGTGGTCATTGTAGGGAGGTTTCAGTAAGAGTAAAGTGTATGGATCAGTGCACAGTCAGAACGAAAAATCCGGGCTGTTGTAGAGAGGTGGCCGTAAAGTGTATGGATCGGCGCACGGTCGGGATGAAAAATCCTGGCTGTTGTAGAGAGGTGGTCATTGTAGGGAGGTTTCAGTAAGAGTAAAGTGTATGGATCGGCGCACGGTCAGAACGAAAAATCCTGGCTGTTGTAGAGAGGTTGCTGTAAAGTGTATGGATCGGCGCACAGTCGGGATGAAAAATCCTGGCTGTTGTAGAGAGGTGGTCATTGTAGGGAGGTTTCAGTAAGAGTAAAGTGTATGGATTGGCGCACGGTCAGAACGAAAAATCCTGGCTGTTGTAGAGAGGTTGCTGTAAAGTGTATGGATCGGCGCACAGTCGGGATGAAAAATCCTGGCTGTTGTAGAGAGGTGTTCATTGTAGGGAGGTTTCAATAAGAGTTAAGTGTATGGATCGGCGCACGGTCTAGACAAAAAGTCCTGGCCATTGTACAGAGGTGGCCATTAGTGGAGGTTCGACTGTATTTCAATTTTGTTGTATGTTATTCGTTTCAATCTTCCCTAACCTTTCCATCATTGTTCCGTTATGGTTTATTATTATCTCTTAGGTGTTATTCTATCTAAGTAAATGATTATTTTGGGGTTTCCTTGATTTGAAGGTAACTTTATACATCAAAAAAACTGACTTACATGTACTATTCAAAGTCATTTGAATAGTACTATATTCTTCCTGCCATCATTGTTCTTGGGTTAAGATATGGAGAGCAACACTCCGATGTAGCCAAGAACTACACAGAGAGTCTTTTTATTTTGGGTGTCCTGGGGAGGAATGTGGACAACAGCAAACGTGGATGCGAACACTAACTAGAGGACACCATAACAGGAGAGATAAAATTCCCGAAGAAAAAATCAACGCTCCGCCAGTAGGCCCATGCACCGAACACAGATCACAAAGGGAGGGAGGGTGGGTCGCGATCTTTGAACTGTAGTCATGGTGTTTTACTGTTCAAAGACCTTGAAATGTGATATTCATTCAAAGGAGCGGTTAATATAATATCGCTGACTTGGAAATATTTAATAAGCCTCCTCCCTCCATTACATGTATTAAGAGACCTAAAAGTAATAAGCCACCAAGAGTGCAGAAGCATTAGGCCCAGGTCACGTGATGTTATACAATAGCCCTTTTCACGGTTAACCTGAAATATTTGCATAACAATACAGCTAAGCATAGAAGCGAGACAATTTCGGGCACAAGCTGTAAAACATCGTGATTTTCTTGAGCTCCTTAAACTATGTTAGCATAAAAATAGTTTTAAAACGGAGAAGAACTAAATATGCAACTATTTTAGTTAAAGTTTGCCGTAAAGATCGTAATCCGATTTCCCTGGTGCTTATACGAGTCTACTCTTTATTAATAGAGAAAAGTCGTTTTACAATTTTTTCTAAAAACAACGTAAACTAAAATAATTGTAGTTCTTCCACATTTTAAAACTGTTTTTATACTAAAAGAGTTGAAGGAGTTCAAGAAAAACACGATGTTTTGCAGCTTGTGCCCAAAATTGCCTCGCTTCTATGTTCAAGTGTATTGTTATGCAAATATCGCAAGTTAACCGTGAAAAGGGCTATTGTTATGTCAAACTGGTGATAAGCATAGTTTAATTCCAATTTAATCAAGTCTGGCTTTGCTTTCTTGTTCACAGTTATACGACACTGATAACCTAGTTGCAGTGGAAGCTGCTGATGTGTTGGATGAAGCTTGTGAAGATGAGGTAAGCTGGGAATGAGTGTGGTATGGAGAGAAGTCTGGAGCAAGGTCTGAAGGATTAATAATAACTTGGTTGTACATGTATTCATAATGCGCAGTCACTTTGAATTGGGGATTATCGTGTGATAGTTACCGGTAGAGGTATATCACATGACCTTTATTTGTATAGAAAATCGTATATGTACCACAAATTTATCAGAACTAACATTAAAACACATGCTTGATTTACACTTGTAAAGCGCTATTGGGCAATATACATTGGAAATAGCGCTATATAAATAAATAAATAATTAACAATTATTCGCCGAAGGCGAAGTGAATATTGGTGATTATTAAAAACTGAACCATTGGATAATGCATTTCTAGAGTTTTGATTGGCTTAGAGGCCATGGGATATGAGCCATTATACCATGAACGCTTCGGCGAGAAAGAGGGCTGAATTTTTTTCTCTCTCCAAGGAACAATGGCCGCCGGAGAAAATTGTTTCACGGCAGAATTGACTGAAGACGAAGTAACAATACTGCTAGAAAATGCAGCAAAGTTTGGAACGAAATATTTAATGGGAAATGCTTGTAATTGTACAACAAATGCAACTGAACGAGCACTGTTTATAAAAGATCGAAGCCTGAAACAATTTACGGGAAAGTCCGGAAACCAATACAAATCTGCACAAATTCGTTCAAAATGAATGAATTACACTACAAAATATTTAAGCTTAACCTATTCAGTATTGTTACCTTGTATTCGAAGAGGCTTGTTAATTCCAGCTGGACTAAGCTTTTAAAATCAGCACAATAAATATCCATCAGAGACGAAGCATTGAAAACAATATCACAGTTCGTCAAGCATTGGTAATGGTACAATCGAAGCCGGATCACTTCACAGTGAAATTATCTTGGAAGGTCACTCTTTTTCTCTCCATCCATGTAGATATTGACTCTTTCCTTTGCTCTTTACTTCAGTGAATTTGATTTCAACTGACTCAGTAATGTTTTCGCTCGTCTCAACACAATTCTGCAGACGTGCACGATTTGCTCGCCGTATAAACAACCCGTTCAGCTGTCCATCAGTTCAACTTGTAAAATGAAAAATGTTCAGCTCCACATTTGCACAATTTTCCAGAATATACGAAACTTTAGAAGAAACAGCGAATATTAGTCCGAAGAAAATTCTGTCTTACAGCTCTATTTTCATTCAGCTTGTTTACCGAACAGACCGAAGACAGCGCCGGTCGCCAGACGTTTGCCGCCCGTTTTCATACAAATCATGCTTCATTTAATCGAACTGAAAAATTTCTCAGTCGATTTATAGTCTTGTTTCAAAAGTAATACCAAAGTTTTCACCTAAAGTTACTAAAGTTTTTAATAAAACAATTATTCCATTCGCCCTTGTTGGATACGAGATGATTATAGCCAACTCGCGCTACGCGCTCGTTGGCTAATCTATCATCTCGTATCCAACGCGGGCTCATGGAATAATTGTTAAATATTCCCCGAGACGAAGTTAATGAAGTTAATTATTGTTTTATAATATACAAAACAAACGGAAAATGTTGAATTTCTCCGAGGAAAATAGAAAAATACCAAAACGTTCGCCATTTTTTTCCCGAGACAAACAAAATTGAACTTCGCGGCATTTCCAAATAAGGTAGAGAGGGTATATTGTCTCTGAGACCATGAGTAGGGAACCAATCAAATTGCTCGAAAATGCATTATCCTATGGTTAGTATATTATAAATATTATTATTAAACGTTGTTAAACGTTGCTTCTCAACAGGCTAATCTTCAGTATCTTGTGGAACTCAGTCCAGTAATCCTTCATTTAGGAGACATGGGCCTTCGTCTTCTGACAAGGTAGGTAAAGATAAAGTCTGTGCAATCGGTGTCAAGCGCAGGAAAACATGTCACCGGTGTCAAGTGTGGGAGAATGCGCATAAGTCAGTTTTGACTGTCAATCATTATTTTTTATTTCAGATTCCTGTCTGTTGAGAGTGGCTTGAAATTTCTGTCTTATCGGGGATATCTTACACCCTTAATGGATCAATGGAGAACGGTAAGCCAAGTTTATATGCCGAGCCTGTAATAAACTGTACCATAGACATGCTGCAGTCACACTGCGGTCACAATGCGGTCACACTACAGTCACACTGCGATCATACTGTGATCACACTGCAGTCGTACTGCGATCACACTGCAGTCGTACTGCGATCACACTGCAGTCGTACTGCGATCACACTGCGGTCGTACTGCGATCACACTGCAGTCGTACTGCGGTCACACTGCAGTCGTACTGCAATCACACTGCAGTCACACTGCAGTCACACTACAGTCATGCTGCAGTCACACTACAGTCACACTGCAGTCATACTGCGGTCACACTGCAGTCACACTACAGTCACACTGCAATCACACTGCAGTCACACTGCAGTCATGCTGCAGTCACACTACAGTCATACTGCGGTCATACTGCGGTCACACTGCAGTCACACTACAGTCACACAACATCCTGTAGTCAAAAGTCAACAGAGTTGGCAACTTGTCTTGACTTATGACTCTGTTTGACCAGGTCTTGGAGATAATTGTGTAGACTTGCGTTCATTTTGATCGAGCTCAAATTCGCACGCAAGTTGACGCAATTTTTTAATCGATTATCCACCCAATGTAAGTTGTTACAAGTTGTTGTTTTGTTGTTCATTTTTTGGCATTCTTTTCATGTTCAAGCAATACAACAACACATATGTCCGCTGGGTGGAAGAACTGCTGGCGGAGTCGTTGACGTCATACGTCAAACAGCCCGATGAGAACACGTTTACAAGGAGGACAAACAAAAGGTGTGTTAGGAAGGTTAAAGGGGCTAGTCGCGGTTTGTGCATCTTCGTTTTTAATCCCTCTTAATCTTTTCCATCCTCAACCATCCTTGTTCCTGTTTGGTTCCTGTTTTAGTTTATCAATATAATAAGGTTTTTATGGCTACCGCGCATGCGCTATTAGCCATAAATGTCACCCACAGGTCACCAAAGCATATTATGAGAGTTTGTATGGAGCTGAAATTCGATCGAAAATAATTTTCACTTTTCCTTCGAAAAGTTGTAAGTAATGTGAAATAAAGTTTAAAAACCTCACCTGTTGTCTTTTCCGGTGTTTTTATCGCTTCTGGAAGCTGCTATGGGCGAATTTCGACCTTCGGTCGAATCTGCCACTGTAGTGTACTAATAGAAGGGAAAGGTCGGAAAGCAATTTGAACATTTCCCCAACCGTTTTTCGAGGTTCGGTTAGAAATGCTCGCAAAAAATATATTTCTTCCCCAGCCGGCGCTTTCAAATCACACTAAATCTCAAGAAGGATGATGTACGTACCTTTCTGTGTGATTCAGTCGCCAATAGACCGATCTCTCGAAGCACAGTTTTACGTTGAAAACAGCTAAATTTTTTCAAACGGCAGCCATTTGCATGGGGACGAGGCTATGTTCCAGCAAGTGGGTCAAAAACCAACGGCCGAGCGCCAAAGTATACTCCACAAGGGGTGATACGCGTAACCTCTGTGTCGCTCAATACCAAACGCCACTCCCTCCCGGGTAAGTCGGCAAGCTGGCGGCCGGCGTTCAAACTTTGGCGGGAAATTCAGGTGCCAAAGTGTACTTACCCGGGAGGGAGTGCGTTTAATTTGGTATTGAGCGACACAGAGGTTACGCGTATCACCCCTTGTGGAGTATACTTTGGCGCTCGGCCGTTGTTTTTGACCCACTTGCTGGAACATAGCCTCGTCCCCATGCAATGGCTGCCGTTGAAAAAATTTAGCTGTTTTCAACGTAAAACTGTGCTTCGAGAGATCGGTCTATTGGCGACTGAATCACACAGAAAGGTACGTACATCATCCTTCTTGAGATTTAGTGTGATTTGAAAGCGCCGGCTGGGGAAGAAATATATTTTTTAGCGAGCATTTCTAACCGAACCTCGAAAACGGTGGGGAAATGTTCAAATTGCTTTCCGACCTTTCCCTTCTATTATGTACACTACAGTGGCAGATTCGCCCATAGCAGCTTCCAGAAGCGATAAAAAACACCGGAAAAGACAACAGGTGAGGTTTTTAAACTTTATTTCACATTACTTACAAACTTTTCGAAGGAAAAGTGAAAATTATTTTCGATCGAATTTCAGCTCCATACAAACTCTCATAATACGCTTTGGTGACCTGTGATGTCACCGAACACAACATTCTTTGTAAAATTCTTCTCATTACTGAAATATATGGTATTGCTGTTGCATCTTATCGTCATGTTATTGTTCTTTTGTTTTCTTTGTAACAGATTAGTGTTAAAAGATGCTTACCTTCCTCCTCATTTGTACGGACAGTTGGTTCAAAAGAAAATGGCTTCAAACTTCTACAGAGATCAGTAGTTGAACAATATTGTTATCTGTTGGATGTGAATAAAAAAAGTCTCGACGAGCCTAGTGGCCACAACTGCCGGAGCTTATCCCGATTTACGTAGCATGAAGCCGACTAGGAGTATTGCTACTCCACCTGGATGGGATGCTAGTACATCGCAGGTTACTCCCCAGCATTATTTCGCCGGTACCCATTTATACTCATGGGTGGAGAGAGGCACTGTGAGAGTGAAGTGTCTTGCCCAAGAATACTGACCCAGCCCATGGCTCGAACCCAGACCGCTCGGTCCAGAGTTCAGGGCGCTAAACCATTAGGCCACCACGTCTCCCACATTGGATGGAATGGTTTAATGGCAATTTTTTTCAAGTTCGTCGTTGCAATCCGTCTCAATCCGTCTTAATCTTCTCCATCCTCAACCATCCTTGTTCCTGGTGTTTTTCTACCTTAGTAAACTATTATTTAGAGGCTTTCTTCAATTTGAATGTGATTTTGCACTTAGCAAAAATGACTTAAAATATCGTGACATAGCTCCTTTAAGGAAAATGATTTAACACTGAGAATGCAAATGATAATTAGTAAGGGAATTGCTGTTTTGAAATGAGAACTGTAAAGTTTACAAGGTAACTATCTTTGTACTGTAGAATGACGTGGAACTGTTTGCGCGCACACTTCAGACACTGGAGCCAAAACAAGAGAACAAGTAGTCGAACTCAAGGCAACTCTGTGGGCTTTGGTAAGTAGCTTTGTGTGCAGGCAGCTCCTGCATCCTCTGTCATTCTCCCTATACTCCTCAGTCCTCATGCATCTCACACCCCCCCTCCCCCCACCCCCAGTACAGTATCCCCAGTACACCACTACATCCTTCAGTCTCTTTCCCTGTACCCCTCAGTCCCCCTGCACCTCACATCCCCCTACCTCACATCCCCCCTGTATCCCCAATACACACCCCTCAGTTCCCCTGCCCCCTAATTCCTCCCCCCTGGCCCCTGTATCCCCAGCACCCCCACCCTCCCATCCCCAGCTCCTCACTGTAGTCTTGAAAGATTGTTTTAAAGACACGGAAGTACATTATTTTTCAGGGACATGTCGGCTCCACAAAACTGGGGCATTAACTTTCTTGTTGAAGAAGCAATCATTCCAGAGATGTTCGTCTGGCTGAGGAATGTGGAAATTTTGGCATAACGAGGGTGGAATGATTTTGGATTCATTACTTTTGTGCTGTTCTGAATAATTAAGAGTGAATGTCCCTTATAATCGAAGAAAATTGAAAAATTCGCGGACACACGGTCAAAAATCGATTTGGCTCATATTTTGTCTGTAGGAAGTTTTACATACTAGACAAAACGAAATGAGGTTAGATTTTTGAAATATCCATTTTAACGGGAATAAACCGTTGAAACCGACTGAGGGTGAAAAGCTCAAGTTTCACCTTCTGCGAACGCGAAATTATGCAGTTTTCAGGCAGTTCTCATACGAACTAACAACGTAACAGCAGAACTTATCCAGCTATATATACATAGGTGGGACTTCCTTTATCGAGATATAGTGATATTTTTGGTCTCGTGTTATTCTGAAGGAACCACATCCCGATTATGAGACGACATCTTCGGCCTTTCGTAAACAAGCCAAAGGCGGCTCAAATTAGCTTGGCAAAAAAGCATGTGGTAGTGTCTCAAATTTCTAAAAATATTTCCAGCGACTCTAGAAGAATAGTTCTATACGATTCCGGTCTTATTTGTGGGATCTTCTGCTATTTTAATATAAAAACTGACCAAACTCGACCTACAATTACAAATGACGCCATGTTGAAAATTTATCGCTTTGTAATCAAGTAATTGTTTTGGCCAAATATATCCCATTGATGCTTAGAATCAATAGAAACGTATAAATGATGTTTATAATTAGACTGACTCTAGATATACCGAGATATAATAAAATAAATTTCGACTATACATACCTTGCAAATCGGCCATAATTACGGTGAATTACTCTAGCTCATCAATTCCCGATTGGTCTTTGCCATACTACAGTCCGCTTCACATTCACTCGCATAAATTATATTATTTGCATCCATATATAAGAAAAACTCTATGTTGTCTTCATAATCAGTTTCGAATATACTGAGAAACAAACTGAGTGGAGGGCTCGATCGAGTCGATCAAGTGACTGAAATCCGATATGCGTGATCTCAACGGCAGTAACAAACTTACTGTCACGCAACCTTCAGTTCGGCTTTATCTCAGTTACAGTTTCTTTTCATAACGCTTGATCAACTGATAATTTCTTGCTGACTGGCAGTTACAGGAAGAGCGGCGCACTCTTGGACAAATTCTGTCAGTCGTGCAATAATCCTTTTTCCATTTTTGAGCTGAAATGTCAGCAAGGGACTGTGCAATATTATCAGGAGGGAGGGGGGGGGGGGGTTGGAACATGGGCTTCATGTAGGAAAGTATTAAGTAATACCCCCCTCCTAAAGGAGTGAATTTAGTTATTGCCCCCCCTCTAATCAGTCAGAAATTATGTACGACCCCCCCACACACACACACACCACACACACACACACACACAACACCTTTATACAAGTACCCTACATTTTCTCTACACGCACCTGTGGATTAAAATCTTAGAACAGAAGAAAAAGCTCCTACTACATGTTTAATTGTTGGACATCCGCGTCTGGAACAAACATCACATCCGTAGCAATGAACAACAGAGCCATAGCAGAAGGAAAGGAACATATGTGTTATTTTCGGTCCCCACCTTATAAATAGGGTATGGATTCGCCAATGTAATATGTACTTGAAATAAAATGTTAAGGCCCCCGCTCTTGGGTGACTTATTTACCTTGAGCCCCCCCCCCCCCTCTCCTTGCTTTGAATTTACTCTATGCCCCCCCCCCCCCCCCCCCCCCCCCCCCCTCCTCTGGTTATCCAACCCCAACCCCAATTATTGCACAGTCCCTAATGAGGCCCCATTAGGGGTTATAGGGATACGGGATATTTGAGAAAAAAATATCTTTGAAATGCCCCCTTGGGGAAAGTCAACAAAGTATGTATGTGTGTGTGTGTGTGTGTGTGTGTGTGTCTGTCTGTCTGTCTGTCTGTCTGTCTGTCTGTCTGTATGTATGTATGTATGTATGTATGTATGTATGTATGTATGTATGTATGTATGTATGTATGTATGTATGTATGTATGTATGTATGTATGTATGTATGTATGTATGTATGTATGTATCTATGTATGTATCTATGTATGTATCTATGTATGTATCTATGTATGTATCTATGTATGTATCTATGTATGTATCTATGTATGTATCTATGTATGTATCTATGTATGTATCTATGTATGTATCTATGTATGTATGTATCTATGTATGTATCTATGTATGTATCTATGTATGTATAGGGATACGGATACATAACAAATTAACAATAATTAATGGTAATACTGATCAAAATGGACCGATATGCCGCAGGCGAGTGTTTTTCTATATTTCTCAAGTGTTCTCAAATTCCCGAGTGTTTTATGACAGTATAATACATGGTTTTGGCTTCTTTATGTGCTTTAAAATATAGATTTACGTGCGCGAAACGATAAAACACGCTTTTCTATGTTTTATACTCTGATAAAACATGGTTTTTTAACCAATCAGAGCGCGCGAAAATTTCAGTTTATATTTTAAAAGAAAAATAATGCACGGCTAGACTCTATGCCGTTTATATGACAGCTATTTTCTAAACTGGCATCAATCATACTCAACCCTCAAAAGCTGATTGTGTGGCGCTTAAAAGGGACAAAATTGGACAATTCCGAGAATTTCCGACGGCTGAACGAAAACGAACCCGAAATGACCGCGCTTGGAATGGAAAACGAATGTATGTTTTTGTGACGTCATATGTGGTGATCATTTTTTCACGCGTGTTTTCGCTCGTGTTTTCGCGCGTGTTTGAAGCTTGTAATTTGCATGGGTCAAGTGTTCTGGGTTTGTTCGGGAGGATTATTCCATAGCCGGTATTGACGAAAATGGATGAAGACCTTGACATCTCCTTTGGAAAATGCTCAAATACAACAAATTAATTAATCTCATCCATTCCTTGCATCTCTTCTCGTCGTTAGGGAATGTAAAAAAGCTTACGCCCGATTAGGGACCTTAAACTGACCACGAGAACGTCACAAAACAATAGATTTAATTAGTAGACAATTGCTCGCACGTGCATTTTAGTCAGTACATTTCTTTGCCGTCCTCTGGAAAACAAACAACGTCAAATGACCAAATTCACGGTATTATGGAAAACGTGAACACACGACGGTGAATTTTCCTTTCTCTATCTGCACTTGAACTCTGTCCCTGTGAATTCAGCTCCTGGACGTGTTGGAATAATCGCGAAATAGTTTATAGGAATGTGAATTCACTTTTTAAGTGACGTTTTTGACAGTTGCTACAGTTAAAAGCAGCACAAACACAACATTTGTTGATGTTTTGAAACTGCAGAATTTCAATTCCCGCTCTTCTTGCGGACTCGCGCGTGTATGTGACGTCATATGTGGTGAGCTTCCCATTTCCGACACTCTTCCGTTTGTGGAAGCGAAAAAAAGGCGGTTTTCAAAGTCGAATATCTCGGCGACGTTTTGTCTAAATCGTTTCAAAACTTCAGAATATGATTGTCATAATATTCCCGGGATCATTTGTGGAGCTGTACAGCTCCGCAAATGATCCCGGCGCGGACCGCAAATGATCCCCAAATTGGACCGCAAATGATCCCGAACCTCAAATGATCCAGAGTGGACCGCAAATGATCCCGCTAAAAAATCGAGGAATGGCGTGGCGGTGGACCCGATTTTTTTTCCATTTTGAATATTAGCGACGGAAATCGAGCCTAGTTTTCGTGTCAACAAGATTCAATTTATCTATAAATTTCGAGATTAAAGACGGTTCTGCGCCATGAAACAAGCTAGACATGGAAATTGACACCCATTACAGCAAACTAATTCACGAAATCGGCAAATAAACATTTCTGGTGAATTTAACACCCGGCCCCCTTTGATAAGTGTGAAAAACTGTGAATTTTTTTCAGGCTGCTAATTGCCTGTTCCAGGCGTTCGGATAGTGGAGGAGCGACGCGAAAAGACATCCGAACGCCTGGAACAGGCTAGGCCCTAAAATCACTCTCAATAATGCAAATGTAAGCACGAGAAGGAGCAATTTAGCCATTTTCACACACTGCAAGCACATGGGAGAAGCAGCTACCTCGCATGACATTGATAACTGAGGTGACACTCCTTGACGGTTCAGATGACCTTTAATTTCGAGATCGGATGTCAATCACCGTGCGACAGCAAACCACGCTTTCAGTTTTAAGTGGCCGTTATCAAAGTACGAAACTATAATTGTCAATATGTAAATGAAACCCCTATAATAAGCCCCTATAAGCGGCCACCTTATGGCCGTCCCGATGAGAGTTCTTAGAGTTCTCCTCTTGTTTTTTTAAATAGGAGCCTGAAAAAAAATTTCACAGTTTTCACACTTCATCATGCAGTCATGCCGCCAAAACAGCATGAAATAGAATTCACCGGAAATGTTACTTGCCGATCTCGTGAAGTAGTTTGCTCTAACGGGTGTCAATTTCCATGTCTAGCTTGTTTCATGGCACAGAATTAGATAAATGAATCTTGGTGACGCGAACACAATATAACATGCGGTGTTAACTCTTGTGTAAGTCTGCAATAATTCTAGACGCGGATTAATTTTACCGCGAAAACAAAAAAAAACACATTCTCGAATTAACTATTTTTACTGATATCTCGCGTTAGTTCAATGATTTTGAATTTATGTTTTTACTAAAATTAATCTGCATAAATGCATGAAAAAAATCGATCACTTCCGTCATTAGTGACCAGGTAACTAGATAAAAATGTCTAGCGTGCACGGTTTCAGTTCTTGGGAAAGATATTCAAAAGGGAAAAAAATCGGGTCCACCGTCCACGCCATTCCTCAATTTTTAGCGGGATCATTTGCGGTTCGGGATCATTTGCGGTCCAATTTGGGGATCATTTGCGGTTTGGATCATTTGCGGTCCAATTTGGGGATCATTTGCGGTTTGGGATCATTTGCGGTCCCGGGATCATTTGCGGAGCTGTGCAGTACTAACATCACAGCAGATAGCTGGTTTCTTTTGCCGTCTTTCAGCAAAGAAACGATTAGTAGGCACAGACTCACGTGAAGTTAGCGCGGACGAGAACGAAACTTCAGCTGAATCCGAGACTCGCCTCTCTGCCTCTGTAAGCAAATGTGATGAGGGATGTGGCTCTCCATGAGCATCCTATTGTATCGTCCGATCGTAATATCTGTGAACTTGTAAAAGAAAGAAACTAGTGTTGCATAGCATAGCATAGTGTTGCTATGCTAAGAAGAATTTGCATCGACCTCGGGGTGGATATTACTGACATTTCAGCTCAAAAATGGAAAAAGGAATTTATTGCACGACTGACAGAATTTGTCCAAGAGTGCGCCTGCTCTTCCCGTTAACTGCCAGTCAGCAAAAAATTATCAGTTGATCAAGCGTTATGAAAAAGAACTGTAACTGATAATGAGATAAAGCCGAACTGAAGGGTTGCGTGACAGTAAGTTTGTTACTGCCGTTGAGATCACGCATATCGGATTTCAGTCACTCGATCGGATTTCAGTCACTCGACTCGATCGAGCCCTCCACTCGGTTTGTTTCTCAGTATGTTCGAAACTGATTATGAAGAGTAGAGTTTTTCTTATATATGGATGCAAATAATATAATTTATGCCGAGTGAATGTGAAGCGGACTGTAGTATGGCAAAAGACCAATCGGGAATTGATGAGCTAGAGTAATTCACCGTAATTATGGCGCGATTTGCAAGGTATGTATAGTCAAAATTTATTTTTATATATCTCGGTATATCTAGAGTCAGTCTAATTATAAACATCATTTATACGTTTCTATTGATTCTAAGCATCAATGGGGATATATTTGGCCAAAACAATTACTTGATTACAAAGCGATAAATTCTGATGTCAATCGTTTCAACATGGCGTCATTTGTAATTTAGGTCGAGTTTGGTCAGCTTTTATATTAAAATAGCAGAAGATCCCAAACAAATAAGACCAGAATCGTATAGAACTATTCTTCTAGAGTCGCTGGAAATATTTTTAGAAATTTTGAGACACTACCACATGCTTTTTGCCAAGCTAATTTGAGCCGCCTTTGGCTTGTTTACGAAAGGCCGAAGATGTCGTCTCATAATCGGGATGCGGTTCCTTCAGAAATAACACGAGACCAAAAATATCACTATATCTCGATAAAGGAAGTCCCACACTATGTATATATAGCTGGATAAGTTCTGCTGTTACGTTTTAGTTCGTATGAGAACTGCCTGAAAACTGCATAATTTCGAGTTCGCAGAAGGTGAAAACTTGAGCTTTTCACCCTCAGTCGGTTTTCAACGGTTTTATTCCCGTTAAAATGGACATTTCAAAAATCTAACCTCATTTCGTTTTGTCTAGTATATAAAGCTTCCTACAGACAAAATATGAGCCAAATCGATTTTTGACCGTGTCCGCGAATTTTTCAATTTTCTTCGATTATAAGGGACATTCACTCTTAAGGCGTTCTAGGTTTCTTTCCGATTCTTTTTCCAGACTTCTTCTCACCGACTGGCTGACCAATTGACTGACTGATTGACTGACTGTCCGACAGGCAGAATGAGTGTCCAACAGACAGACAGACAGACAGACAGACAGACAGACAGACTGACTGACTGACTGATCAAGTGGCTGACCGATTGACTTACTGTCTGATTGATTGATTGACTGAGTGACTGAGTGACTTACTGACTGACTGACTAAGTGACTAATTGACTGATTGAGTGGTTGACCGATTGACTTACTGTCCGATTGACTGAGTGACGTATTGACGGATGGACTGACTGATGGTTTGCAAACTAACCTTTGTAAATAAATCCCTATTTAATTTGAATTTCATGGCCACAGAGAGGTGCCAAGGTGTCACAAATAATTAGAAACATTACAAACAGTTATTTGTGTGATTGATGGATTAGTTGTGTGTTGTTTTGTTGATGTTATTTGCACTCAAAAATGCATGGTGATGTTTTTTGTTGTTTGTTTGTTTTTCTGACTGACTGACTGACTGACTGGACTGACTGACTGACTGACTGACTGACTGACTGATTGATTGATTGATTGATTGATTGATTGATTGATTGATTGATTGATTGATTGATTGATTGATTGACAGGACATGCTTTTTACGTTCTTGGTCTGATCGCGAAGACTCGTGAAGGTGCAGACATCCTGCGTGAGTTAGAATGGGAGAGCGTGCGGCACATGGGCGAGGATAAGTGGCCAGTCCTGGAGACCTCAGTCGAGAATAAAGAAGAAGTGATTCCCTTGAGCTACCATGTGTTAGAACCACCCCACAGTACACCAGCGCCGTCAGTACTGACAGGCATCAGTGAGACAGAGCGTGCAGGGGGGATCTACTTAGGAGAGGAAAGCAAAGCTGTGGAAGGCTCCACAGCGTATGACAAATTGAGCGGGATTTATCTAGGGGAGGACAAGGGACCTAGTCGCAAGACCTCACACGAGGAGGCTAATGAGGGAGGGATTTTTGTCTCAATGGTACAAAAACGCAGAAAGGCGACGTAAAATAGCTACTCGAGAAAGTGGTTTCTACGACGAGAGAAGTGGAGTTTATCTGGGAGAGGAGTCATCTTCTGGGAATGCACCAGCCATTGATAGCGAGCTGCCTCCCGCTCCAGGTGGAATACTAGAGCGTCTTTACTCTGATGCTGGATATTCCATGTCTTCTTCAACCAACAAGGGAGCTAAACTGTCGGCATCGGAGAAATTTTAGTGAGGGGAATTTTACTGGCGCGAGTTTTAGTGAGAAAAATATTCCCGAGATGTTTGATGTGAAACGGAGGGCAGTGTCCAATGTGGATCGTATTGGGTCTCCATTGCAGTCCGTTAATGAACATTCTACAGGGGACTTACGTGTTCCAAATGAACATGGACTGACGCCATCTCACAAACACACTGTAAGCGCTCCTAGTGAACGCGCCCTTCAAATGGATGGGCCTCTGTCTGATAGGGACGCCGCTGACCGTCTCAAACTGGAAACGAGGAGTCGCAGCGAAAGTGAGACAACTGACATGTCATCCATCCACGTCCGGTCCGGAAGTAACTTGAGCAATGCAAGTGTGGATAGCGGTGACTATTTAGAGATGGGGTATATGGCGTCACGCAGTCGCACAAGCAGCACGAGTGAGACTGGGGTCTACTCACAGCAGGATAGCCCGACAAAGTCACAGTTCATTGAGTGTCGCCTCAGATGACACTGCTAAGACTCTTGGCGAGAAGGATCGACCTTTGAACCTTTCCGGGGATAGCTTTCCGGGGGGATTTCTTACGAGTCCCCACCCTCTTACTTCTCGGGTGAGCTATTACGCCGCAGCTCTAGTCCTTTGGGAGATAATCGAAAGCCGTTTCCAATCGGAGAGCTGCTTTCAAAACGAACTTGAATCTAGACAAAGGAGTACAAGCCTTATAGAAAAGCGTCGCATTGGAAGCCCATCCCTCGGGATTATACCCGAGGACCCGTAGTTCCAGTTTTAGCGGTAGTACAGATTTTCTAAGATCCACAGCAAAAGTCTCTCGAGCTCTGACGCTGAGTTGATCCATATTTCACCGATGGAGAATTTGAACGATTTGCACGGAAGTGCAAGAAGCCTGGCTGAAGTTAAAATCTTGAGCGACAAAACTATTGTGTTTCGTTCAGGTGGTGAAACCAAAACCAGGGCGTTGAGTGTGGATAGCGCTCGTGCAAGTGGATTAAGGCGCGATAGACTATTAGTTAACAGCAGTCAGCTCAGTGGAGATGAATCAGACGCGAGTGTCCCACGCAGTCGAGGCAGCTCTTTTGAGAAGGCGGACTTTGCTAGGAAACTGGGTCTTAAATCCGGGGACTTGTCGCGTCGTACGATGCGCACGCGCAGTACTAGTAGCGGAACCTCTTCAATTGAGGGATCCACACCACGGAGGATTCTAAATAAAAATCGACTGTTCGGCTCAGTTGAAAACTTCACTGTGGTTTCCGGTGACACTCGCCGGAACTCTTCGGCCAGCACGGAAGCTGTACCTTACACAAGTTCACGTGACGCGTTTGGTTACACGGCGCTGAGCACGTTACGGCGGCAGAGAAGCTTTAACCGTGACTTGGAGGCCAAAGTCAATGCTTTCGGCATGGCTAGAGCAGGGTGAGTACATTTTACCTCATTTAGCTTTATGGGGGGGGGGGGGGTGGGGGGGGGAGGGAGGGGGGGGGACTCCCATATGGAAGGGACGGGGATGCTCGTCGGAAATTTTGAATTAAACCCCTAAAGGAGACCAATCTGGGCGTGACTCAAGCTTTATTTGACCCTATAAGATACCATTCTAAAAAAGACAGACAAACAAGAGTTATAGCGACTTTAATTAAGTTGCAATCAATCTCCGTAATGAGACCACTAACACAGTATGACGGTGTTTTTTATTTTTATTTCTTTGCGTACAACCCTAAACGATACCTTGATGGCTAAAAATATCGGCGTTCCGACCTGAACACCCTAAGTGATACCAAAATCCGTAATTTACAACCCCTAAACGAGACGACGAGCATCTCCGTCACTTTCATCTGGGAGTTCCCCCCCCCCACCCCCGGACGCTGCAGCAAATTTTTTATGCGTTGCCTTGCTGTTACACTTAACAATGTTTTGTGCAACTTGTATCCCAACAGCGCAACAAAATTGCGAGACAAGTTGCAGGAAACATTACCTGGGGTAACTTCACTACGTTTGAGGGAGTAATGTTTAGCACGTAGGGCTCTGGATCGAGCGGTCTGGGTTTGAGCGCTGCCCTGGGTCATTGTGTTGTATCCTTGGGCAAGACACTTAACTCTCACAGTGCATCTCTCCACCCAGGAGTATAAATGGGTACCGGCGACCAAATGCTGGGGGGTAACGTGCGATGGACTAGCATCCCATCCAGGGGGAGTAGCAATACTCCTAGTCAGCTTCATGCTATGGAAACCTGGATAAGCTCTGGCAATATAAAATATATGGATTTTCCACAAATGATTTCGATTCTCTCTCTTTTAATTTCCTAGCAGTTATGTAATCCCTCGCTCCATGTCTGCCGTGGAATTTTCGAGTTTAAACAAGCGCGACAGTGTGGCCAGCATTTCCGCCTCATTTGACTTCCGGCAGTTCACATCCAAGATCAAAAATACCGGAAATGAATTCCTCGGCCTCAGTCTTCCTCTTGATCTCAGCACGCTCTTTCAGGTGAGTAAGGAGAACTGTTATTTTGAGGTTGGAATATATTGATCAGTTTGGTTTTGCTTTACTACGATCTGCGATTGGTTTAAAAAAACTCGCGCCACTTTTCCCAACCAATCAGATGCAAAACCAAAACCAATCGCGACTTTGTTACACAACGTTTTCCCGCGCTTGGCGCGGGTTATGTGTATTTGCTCCGAGCTCTCATTGCTTTTGTTATGATTTGTCCGCTCAGAGAACTTCGACTGCATTTTTTCCTTTTCATTTTAAACGTCTACCTTTGCTTGCTTACTTGCTTGCTTGATTGTTTGATTGATTGATTGATTGATTGATTGATTGATTGATTGATTGATTGATTGATTGAGATCGATCGATCGAGTCGATCGATCGATCGATCGATCGATCGATCGATCGATCGATCGATCGATCGATCGATCGATCGATCGATCGATCGATCGATCGATCGATCGATCGATCGATCGATTGATTGACTGACTGACTGACTGACTGATTGACTGATCCACAACAGACAGAACCATACGAGTTTCAAGGCTCGTGGCCAGACCATTTCGTGTCCACTCCTACTCTGCTTCCACCCTGTGTCGTCAGCACAAAAGAAGAAGAGACGCCTTCCATTCACGACAAGTCACGCTGCCTCGGTTTGCATGCACTTCAATTTGGTGGGGACTGGGAGAGACAGAACCAAATCCTCGGATCACGTGATTAATGGAGAGTGGACCAGACTAACGCCTGTAATGGAAGCAAAGGTAGGGTTGTTTTTGTTAACCCTTTCACTTCCAGAGTCAAACGTTGAGACAATACGTGTAGTTGTAACTTTTAAGTCTGTAGATGAAACCCTAGTGTGTGACCATTCAAATGAAAGCTATTGAGAAGTACTGTCATGTGGTACTGTTTATTATGCTGTACAAGGTAGTTCTAACTTTTAAGTCTGTGGATGAAACCCTAGTGTGTGACCATTCTAATGAAAGCTTCCAAGCAGTACTTTCAAGTGGTACTGTTTGTTTTTGACAATTTTGCAAAATGAAACTCAAGATTTTTTCGTTAGTTTTGAACTTGGCACTCTTGGGAGTGAAACAGTAAGTAGTTTACTACGCGGCGATTCCAATTGAACAGTTACTGGAGTCGGTTTTGGTATGATACACATTCATGCCAAAAATCAAATCCAGTTACTGTTTTCTTTAAAGCCTGGGCCAAACGAGGATGAGAGAAACTCTAGCTCTTGTTTGGCCTGAAACTCTCATGCACTCTCATCGACTCTCGTGCGCTCTCATCGAATTTGAACCTGCTCAATTTTTTCTTGAGAGTCTTTGAGAGTTTTTCTCTCGTTTGGCCAGAGTCGATAAGAGTTGAAGAAAACTCTCACTCTATTTGACGGTTGAACTAACTTCCTTTATTTCTGTTTAAGTTTGAACGTGCTGATTCATCTAGCGAGAGCTCTTTCGTCCAATCAGCGAGTGCCTCGTCTGTAAGTTTAACCAACACGCCAAAGAACAGAAATAAACTTGAGGAACACACTGCTGAAGGCAAACTACTGATTCGCAACGAGATCCTGAGAATTGTGACGTCATTGAGCAGCATTGTTGCGTCTCGTGCACACCAGGAAGAGCTTGTGAAGTAAGTCTGTTTAAAGCTCTACTGACCAATCATAACGAAGCTGAATCCTCTGCACCAATCAGAAGCAAAATTTGATCTCGACTTTTCCCGCGCTTACTGGTGGTTTACCGCGTTTTTAAGACGAGTTCTGATTGGTGTATTGTGGTATTGCCGTCACTGTGGTTAGTATAGCTCTGAGCCACTTTGGTTGGCAGTTCTACTATTCAATGACTCGTCACTTGTATTGTGGGAGCGTTTGTTTTTGTGTGTAGGGTTAGGAATAGCTTGTATAGCGACATTATTTTATGGAATATTTTTATTGTTTTTTCCGGGAAATTAACGGTTTAATTCCTGAGATAGAAGCATTGAAGCAGGGGGGTTAGCAGCGAGGCCTGGGACGTAGTTTTCATGATTGCACATTTAAGAAATTTGGCCGAGCGAGACTAAGTACTGGTTTGTTTAAAATAAACATGGCGGACATGACGTGCGTTTTGTGTTCGTTCAGAAATATTTTGGCGATTCCACGTTCAAACATCTATGGAACGATTAACTGAACTTTGGTCATCGTGGGACACCATGGATGAAAATTCCACGCAAACTCCCGTAGAGGTACGTTTCTCGAATGAATGACAGATTTCTTTACTTGTGCGATCATGTATAGCGGAAAAGCGGCAAGATCAAAGGGCGCTGCCTGCCCCCCCCCCCCACCTGCCCCCCTGCATTGAAGATTCACCGTGTTGGTCCCACGATCTCCAAACTAAAATTTTGGTCATTTCCCGATTTTATGCAGATGTACCAAAATGTATAGCGCACGC
This sequence comes from Desmophyllum pertusum, assembly GCA_029204205.1. Taxonomy (NCBI): domain Eukaryota; kingdom Metazoa; phylum Cnidaria; class Anthozoa; order Scleractinia; family Caryophylliidae; genus Desmophyllum; species Desmophyllum pertusum. The sequence goes on from MU825876.1 coordinate 319,642, forward strand.
GCAGAACCATTGTACTGCTCATAGTTCAGCGATGTTCTGTAATGTCGAAATCTTACGTATATGTAATATTCACATTTTCGAAGTAAACATACCGTAAAAGCTCTATTTAGCCCCCCCTCTCTATTAAGCCCCCCCCCCTATCTAATAAGACCCCCCCTTTGGAAGTCAGATTTTGTAATAAGCCCCCCCCCCCCCCCCCCCCCCTCTATTAAGCCCCCTCCTTCCGTCAGGCTGATGTAAATGACTTTTCAGCAATATTTTCTGGCGTTTCAGTCACTTTGTATTGAAACGTGGTCTTTAATTTCCAGAACTATCGTCGAGTTAGGGTATAAATGACGTTTCCTTTGTAAGACGGTCATACATAACACTTGGAAGGCTCACGCGGACTATGTGTGTAAAAAGGTGGCGATTAGAGTTAGTATTCTGGGCCGTGTTAGAGGTTTTGTGACAAAAAAGGCATCAATACTTGTTTATAATACAATAATTCTTCCTATATTTGATTATTGCGATATCGCATGGAGTAGTCTACTACAAGGATAGACTACAGCGCCTACAAAATAGATCTGCCCGGATAATCGCACGTTTGCGCACGCTCCTCCGAGGCATTTACAATGGTCGACTCTATCAAGCAGGCGCTCCTACCATAAGGCTAAACTTGTTTTTCGTTGTCTTCATTCTTTAGTTCCGAGCTACTTTGTATCATATTTTACTAGATTTAGCAACATACATAACTATACCACAAGACAGAGCATTAGGCTATCCCTACCAAAGGTTAAATTAAATTCTGGGGAAAATACCTTTCTTTTTAGTGGCGCGGAAATTTTTAACGAACTCCCTGTAAATATAGTAAACGCCGATAATATACAGACTTTCTGCCGCCTAGCAAAACATTTCTTTTTATCATAACTTCTTAGTAACGTATTTTTTAGCCTCTTATAGTAATTAGTATTGTATTTTTCATCATAGTATTTTTTTATCTTATTGTAATTAGTATAGTAATTTTTTTAATCTTCTTAAATTGTAATATAATGTATTTTTTAGACGCAGGGCCCCTATGGATACCAGCCTAGAGCTGAATGGGACACCCTGCTTAAATAAAGATTTACTACTTTACTACTACATAACCCATTTCTTGTTCTGTTTTAGTTAGTGGTGTAATAGCAAAGATTGAAAAATTAATGTGAATTTTCTTGAAAATTTCTCTATTAAGCCCCTCTCTCTAATAAGCCCCTCTTCTTGAGGCCTGAAATTAAATAAGCCCCCGGTAATAGAGCTTTTACGGTACCTGCATTGTCCTTATTTCAGGTTTAAAGGAAAAATGTTCATACCTGTTCCAAGATCTTTGTCTTTACTGTGAAGTGTCAGATATTCTGGGTTTGTACAAGTTCAAGATTCACACCAGAAGATTTATTCAGGGACTCTTCGCAAATGTCAACTTTGATCCGGTTAGTTAATCCTTACTTAAAAGTATGTGGATGAATCCTAGTGTGTGACCATTCAAATGAAAGCTATTGAGCAGTACTTTCATGTGGTACTGTTTATTATGCTGTACAAGGTGGTTCTAACTTTTTAAGTCTGTAGATGTAGTAACCCTAGTGTGTGACCATTCAAATGAAAGCGATCGAGCAGTACTTTGATGTGGTACTGTTTATTATGCTGTACAAGGTGGTTCTAACTTTTGAGTCAGTGGATTAAACCCTAGTGTGTGACCATTCAAATGAAAGCTATTGAGTAGTACTTTCATGTGGTACTGTTTATTATGCTGTGTAAGGTGGTTCTAACTTTAAGTCTGTGGATGAAAGCTATTGAGCAGTTCTTTCATGTGGTACTTTATTTTGTCACTCTTCTATTCGTGGTGAAACCTGTCCCGTGTTGAAGTTGCATCATGTTACGAGTCTTTACGTTGAAGATCGTTTGTCTGTTTTTTTTGTTTTTACTGAGATAACAATAATAACTAGAGACAAGAGTATTTCTGTGGAAAAATTTATTGAAAAATGATAACTGATTTATTTTACTTGAAGTTTGCTCTATTTACATACTCAATCTTTCCTACAGGATTTCTTTTCTTTACTTTCTTTTTTCCTTTCATGAATTTTACCATGTAATTTCTCTCCCATTTCAGATTGTCGAGCAAGCGGACTTGGTCATTGGTAGAGATCGGGACAGCTCTTCGTCGTCTGCATGATTGAATGCCAAGCCTCATTCGTCGTGATTGGTGGAAAACTCTAGATCACGCGTTAAACACGCGGCCGACATGTGTGATCGGCGTAGAACGGAAGTTGAAGCTTCGTTAAGACGACTGAAGCTAGTTACTCTGTATTCCGGAGTTAACGATGGTTCTAAACCCAAACAAGTAAGCGTGGAAAATGACTCAGTCAGGCACTGTGCTCTTTGAAACGAACAGAAGGCTGGTGTCCTTTGTCAGGGATTTAACTCTGAGCGATTTTCTAGAATAAATAAGTCTAGATATAAGTTGATTTCCTTACTTGTAATCTCAGTCTGGGAACAAGTTCTGTTTTTAGCAAATCTTCGTTTACAGCGGTTTTCGATAGTGTGATTGGTTAAAAAAGACTCGCGCCACCTTCTCAGCCAATCAGATGCAAAATCAAACCAATCTCGACTTGCAGTCACGCGTTTTCCTGCGCTTTGCGCTGGTCACGTGTATTTGCTTCGAGTTCTCATTGGTTCGTTCTGTTGTCTACTTTTGTCGTGATTGGCCACTCAGTTGAAAACCGCCAAGTGTCTACAATTATTCTTCAATCAAAAAGCAGTACAAGCCCTTGCGAGTCTAATTACAACAGTCGTCAGCTGCTTAGCAACCTCTGCCGAACGCCGTGGGTAGGTGTTTATAGATTGTGCTCATAATTTGTGAAAATTGTACTCGGCAAAGTGCTCAAATGTTCCCATACTTTGAATCGAGTAATTACTTACTGTAAATTTGTGTAACTTAAAGGAGCTATGTCACGATATTTTAAGTCAGTTTTGCGAAGTGCAAAATCACCTTCAAATTGAAGAAAGCCTCAAAATAATAGTTTACTAAGGTAGAAAAACACCAAAGAGGTAATAATAAACCAAACAGGAACAAGGATGGTTGAGGATGGAGAAGATTAAGACGGATTCGAATTGAGAACTTGAAAAAATTGGCCATTTTTTTTCACGATGCACCAACCGTGACGTAGCTCCTTTAAAAAAAATGAACGCAGCATCACATCCATTGTAAAATAAAAATCAACTTTTAAAACTTTTAATGTTGTAGTACTTGTCATTTGTCCTGATGTCGTATCGTTCAACTAGGTTGCTTCGCGAAGCATGTGACAGTACTATATACCTCCTTAAATGCATCTCAGCCCTCAGTGATTCTTTGAAGCGGAACTGCACGCTAGTTTTTTTGTTCAATCGTCTTGGAGTGTCTACTCAAATCCTACTTCTCATTTGTATTCACCATTGAGCTTTCAGTGAAAATTATACCCGTTACGGTGCGTTCCCCTGTGCGTTACAGTGCGTTCCCCTGTGCATTACGGTGCGTTCCCCTGTGCGTTACGGTGCGTTCCCCTGTGCGTTACGGCGCGTTCCCTGTGCGTTACGGTGCGTTCCCCTGTGCGTTACATACATATATACTTATACTGACCTTAACTTAACGCCCAGGGGCATACTTATACAGCATTATGGTGCGCTCCCGCGTTACGATGTATTCTTTTTGCGTTACGGTACGTTCCCTGTGGGTTGCGGTGCGTTTCCCTGTTCTGTGCGCCGTAATGCCTTCTTTAAACCTCTTACTTACTCTTACCTCTGCTGAACAAGATGCTAAAATGTTCGTTGAGACAATTATCTTGACGAACGGTCCCACAAGCGACTGCGAGATGCGACTCGCCCAGATTGCTTCTCGTTTCCCCAAAGTGGCCACTTTATATATGCAGCGCGAGATTTGAATGTATTCACTTTGAGAACAGCTGTGTAAAGCGAGAGCAAACCCTTGAATGCGGTTTTGAATAACAAACGTAAATGTCTTCGAAACAGTGTTGTTGGGCCATTTGGTGACCCGATAAACTAAGCTAAGGTTTTTCTCTGTTCTCTGTTGTAATTCCGAATCATAAGCGACACTCAGTGTCCTGACCACCCACCCCAGCGTGTCACATCGCGTCATGCCAAATGTTACTCTAACCCTCTCCCTCGGGGAAAATTGCTCTTTACTTCGCTTTCGCCGAAGATTCAAATTTACCGCGAGTGCAGTAATCGGAAATTTTTGAATCTCCCTCGTGAATTAGCAAGGTATTGTTTTCGCCGCTTACGGTGATTAACAAAAATGACCCAATATGGCCATTTCGATAACGTATAACAATACCTATTGTTTTCGAAATTGATCCGCATTCACCTTAACCTGAGTATCAGGCGAATTTTTCCGCGCTCTCTTTTACCTCTTCGTCTTTACGTGGTCGCGCTGAAAAATTAACGCCTGACACAATTCCTTAACGAAATGCCTTCCGCCCCCTTTTCGTGATGGATTGACATTGATTGACATGACTTCTAAATAGCCAATCAAAATTACTTCCGATACGCGATACTCGCGAGAATGCCGGATTTCCACGCGTGGAACGAAACAGCTTTGGACGCCATTTTTGTTGTGAATGTTTCGTCGTTGTGTAAGCAAATTGGGGTGTTTTTCGAAGAGAAAACGTTTGAAATCAAATCTTCCCAGTATTCATATCTACATGGGAGATTTCACCATTCGAATAAGGAAGGACTATTAGATATTCTGCGAGTAAACAATGTGTTCGATCGATCATTTTATAAAGTCGACCAGGTAAACTTGTTATAAGCTTAATATTTTTTTTATCATCGACTATAGCGTGACGGCATGCGAATTTAAAGCTTATTTTAAATTTTATATTACTGACATTGGCTACTTTTCATCTGATCAGTGATGTTTATTATAGTCAGTGAAAAGTCAGGCAACCACGGTTTGCTAAATTGTCATGTTATTAAAATACGTTTAATAAGCTTACAACATTTATGAGGTTCATGTATGCCGTCGCTTTAAATTGTACTAACTTTGTGCGAATGACAACTTGCAATTGAGGATCGAAGTTCAAAGGCGTTCTGTTATGCGTACAATCAACAGTTTTTAAGCTAATATAAGTAGAAGACTGCTTCCATGCAGTTGAACGATCGCGATCGAGTCATGTTTATAATTATTGTGGTAATTTTATTATAACGCAAATACAAAATAAACTCACTTGAATAAAATATATACTGTTTTCTGTCCTTTGTCCCAAATAGCGGCTTCCAGACCATTCTCCCAAAGTCAAAAATACGAAGAGTTTTCTGCTCTTTCCAACACTCTTTCCAACATGGCGGATTTCGCTTGACTCTCCACGCAACGCGCGTTGCTTTTACTTCCGGCGAAGTCTATTGTTGAATCAGCCAATCAGATTCTTTAAAATCACGTCCAAAATCTGGACGTGATTTGTAATTGGCAGACAATCTTTAGAAGAATTGTGTCAGGCCCATTTTTAGCGTGAGACCCGTAAAGAGAATGTAAGGAGCGCGGAAAATTGGCCTGATCGCAGGTTACATTCACCTTGATACGAAAATTTCATTGAAATTCAGGTTAAGTCCAAATGTGTTTTTAACTTCCACATCAAACTATTCAATTTTTTTTCTTGTTTTTCCTGAAGCCTGGTTTCGATATGATCGCAACGATCGTTGGCGATCATATGGAAACCACTCTTGCAATCGTTGCGATCATATGGAAACCAGGCTTGACATAGCAGAGCAAGAATGTTGCTGTATGTGAGTAGAATTTTAATAATTAGTGACCTTGCTTTTGGATGCAGCGATCAGGAAAGTTATTTCTTTAAGTGCAAAACAGAAGTCGTAATACACAAACTAATTAATTCGAGCGTGATTAGATGTCATAATTGTTTACTTGCGCCATAAAAAAAGTTTTGTAAAGTTCAAGCATTACCGATTGAAATCGGTTTTCCAAATCCAAATGGGAATAAATTACAAACGAATCATTTCGCCATGGTCCGTCTTTTGTATGGCAGAATTTGTTCGATTTTTTAAAACGTAGGTGTTAAGATTTTGATGATCTTTTGAGGGATCGAGGAATTCGAAGAGAAGACCCTGGGACCGAGGTTGCTCGTGCGTCAGTGACCTTATGACGTATTTTTGACATCACAATAGCTTCGAATGTTTTAAAGAAGTGAAAAGTTTTTTATCATTTCTCCCTTCTTCCGTCGTGCGTGACTATCAAAGAAGTAGCGGTTGTTTCTTGGGCTCTTTCAGCAAAGATGGAGGAATTAAAAGGAGCACTGACTTTATCAGATATATACATGGCCAAACTGAGGATAAAAAAATTATTCCAGGCTACACCATGTGCGGTAAGTTTGCCCTCTGTTATACCTAATGGTTAGCGCGTTGGACTCCGGATGGATTGGAGTGGTCCGGGTTCTAGCGCTGAACGGAGTCATTGTGTTGTGTTCTTGGGTAAGACACTTAACTCTCACAGTGCCTCTCTCCACCCAGGAGTATAAATGGGACAAAATGCTGGGGGGTAACCTACGATGGACTAGCATCCCACCCAGGGGGAGTAGCAATACTCCTAGTCGGCTTCATGCTACGGAAACCGGGATAATTAAGCTCCGGCAGTGTGGGCCAGTTATTGGCCCGAGTGCGGCTTTACCTTACCTTGACAACATTTTAAAAATCTATTATTATATCTTTTTTGTAATTTTACTCCTTTGGAATTTTAAAGCACACACTATCATCAATCCATCTATATTTTTCAGTTTTGTATTTTCTTTACACTGCGAGCATTCTTTATTTTTTCATTAAAATTCGCGCGCTCTGATTGGTTAAAAACCATGTTTTATCAGAGTATAAATCATAGAAAAGCGTGTTTTATCGTTTCGCGCGCGTAAATCTATATTTTAAAGCACATAAAGAAGCCAAAACCATGTATTATACTGTCATAAAACACTCCGTGAATTTGAGAACACTTGAGAAATATAGAAAACACTCGCCTGCGGCTCGTGTTTTCTAAATTTCTCTCGTGTTCTCAAATTCCCGTCGTGTTTTATGACAGTATAATACATGGTTTTGGCTTCTTTATTTGTTAAATAAAAACTGTGTTCGAGCTAACGCTACTCGAGGCTTCGTTGCTCGTCGGTTGTAAATCGCGCCATTTTCGAGCTCGCTTTTCACGGGTTTTAGAGAAAAATAGCTGGTCCGCTCGCAACCTATGTTTTCTCCTTTCCACGCGAGATAACGTGGTTTTGTATCTATCTTTCATTTCTACCCAAGAGCGTAAATGAACACCGGCAACTGACACTCCAGTCGTCTCTTTATTATGTGAAAGTTATTTTTATTTCCTTCTGAGTGAGGCTCCGACATCACGGTACTCGAACTGACCAATCAGATAGCGCTCTTAAAATAGCTCAGCTATGGACTGAAAATCAAAAATAGATTTCAAGAAAATTATCATTGGAAGAGACCCATGTATGGGGGAATGCTTCTCTTAGATCATCCGCTCTTGACACTGGTTAATTGCTGCAAATATCTGACAGATTACTGATGCACTTCTGTTTTTAAACAGAGAACTCACTTTGGTGTAGATTCTGGACTTGAAGTCGTCGTTAAGGAGGAGAACCTTTCGCCAACCGGCAGGTATTTTAAATCTAGCGAAAAATTTGCAGTTGTAAACTGGTCGGTTTATTTTACTAATCAAATCTGTTTTTTATCTGCAGTTACTATGACAGAGCGGTTCTAAACTCTCTTCTAAGTTTATCGGAGGTAAGAAGACTATCTTTCCAAAAATTAATTGTTATAATATGGATTAATAAGTTTGTGCCAATCCTATAGTCAAGTCTGCTTTGGCAAATTTCCTTAGTATTGCACTGCGCATCCTTTCTGCGCGTAATTTCGCGCGAAATTAGCGCGCGCACGTTAAAAAATGGCGGTTTTTCATTATGGCTATGCTCGCCAGAGAGATAAATGATCATTTTCTCGTATTAACGAGCGTGGTGACCTATCATTTTCCTATCATTTTTTTTTCGCATATTTAAGTCTAGTAATCATCTTCTTTCTATACAAGGGGTATAAACCAATTCTCAGTGTAGAAAAATTAATAATCACTGGAAACGTAAAAAAAATACGTGTTTTGGGTTGATTTTGTAAGGAATTATGGGGTACTTTTAGTTGATTATATCTCTTTCGCGGGGCTGGTGACCTATTCTTTTTATTCTATTTGAAATAATACATCACAATGTTCAACTAGGGAAAGTTTCAGAAACTTTTTTAGTGCAACTTTTATTTCGATGGAATTACTTTAAAACATTTCTGAGGTTTACTCAAAAGGTTTAATGAGCAGTGCAATGGCTCGAGATCTGCACGTGCGCGTTAATTAGGCGCACGTGCAGATTATCGCCGTTTTAATTAAAAGTCGCGCCGAATTTAATCCAAGCCACAGAAATCTCGCTGGTCGTTGCAATACACCATGGAAGCAGCTTGTTCTACTTTGCTATTTGTGTGAGTATTGCACTGATTTAAAGCGATTTCAGCGACTGAGTTCTGAGTCCGTCCTCCGCAACCAACAACTCAAGAAGTAGGGAGAAACACACGCCTATCTTCTCGTGTTTTCTCCTACACTTCTTTCGTGCCCTTGCCGCTACGCAGACGCAGTAACGCGTTGATCATCAGTGCCCAGTTTGTTTAGGACAAATCAACACGTTACTGCGTCTGTGTATGTTGCTTGCGCTTGTGCTTGCGTCGCTAGTGAAATCCAGGCATAACTCACGCCAAAGAAGTTACGTAAAGACAGTATAAAGATGTAATTTTTGTGCTCACAGGAGCAGCAGCGGCGTGGTGTTATTACAGCTTCAGAATGCAGGTCCTTCATCCGAGCCCTATTCTATTATGGTCCTGAACTCGGCGTACCAGTGACCCTTGTAGTTCCATGTGGAAGTGAAATTCACAGACAAATGTGGAGTCAACCTGGTAAAATCATCGTGAGCTGTGGAAACGATATAAAAGAGGTATCTGAGATCATGTCTTAACGATACTGTTGGAGAGTTCAGATTAGTGTTTTAAAGGAGCTATGTCACGATATTTTAAGTCAGTTTTGCGAAGTGCAAAATCACCTTCAAATTGAAGAAAGCCTCAAAATAATAGTTTACTAAGGTAGAAAAACACCAAAGAGGTGATAATAAACCAAACAGGAACAAGGATGGTTGAGGATGGAGAAGATTAAGATGGATTGCGAATGGTGAACTTGAAAAAATTGGCCAATTTTTTCAAGATGCGCCATCCGTGACGTAGCTCCTTTAAATTTCAAATGTAACAAGAATGTCTTCTTTCATTCAGGCAAAAAGATGCGCTGAGGAGTTTGCTAAAGGCGTTCGACTTGAATTTATAGACAGGTAGGCACTACCCACTTCAGTTCCAGCTCAAACTATAAGTTCTCATTACTGATTTTCATACATTTCTCTTAAAGTTAGTTCTGAGAATTTGGTAGTACAAAATATGTAAAATGTTTTTTTTATCCTCGTCTCATGTCTGCTTGACAATCTATTAAAGTGATTTAAGGAGAATTTCGTTGTTGATCGTTTGTGATAGACCCTATTGCTAGACAAGTTACAAGACTGCATGCTTACCCTCTCTATATTCTGGAGCAATGCAAGCGAAGTGGCAAAGAACGAGCGCGCGCGCGTGCAGGGGAGGTCAAGAGGGATTTTTCGCGCGCGCGCGTGCACCCGCGTGCGTGCGTGCGCGCGCGCAGGGTATTGGTTTACGATCTGATCTAGTCGCTACTTCTGTAGTTGTTGGCCGTTTTCACACTTGAGACGGGAAACTCGTCTTGACGGAAAACTAATCTGACGGGTTTCATGTCCTAGTGTGAATTCGAGACGAGTCTAACTACTTGTCAATTTCACTTTGAAGCTGAGGCGCGGTTACCTTTACTTATTTCTAAGACGAGTTATCCGTCACAGACGGGAAACTCGTCTTCGAAATCCGTCTAAAGCGACGGAAAAGTAGACGGATAAAATCAGACGAGTTACCCGTCTAAAATTATAACCGTCCCGTTTTCATGCTAGGACGGGAAACCCGTCAAGCAAGCTAGACAACACTTATATTTTATGAGAAATAAAACCATCCCTTACTCACAGTTAATTTGTAATTAACAGCTGTCTTTAGATTATTCATATCATTTATCATTACAGTGACCACAGCCCTACCATGCTTGCTGGCCTGGGTACCCTGGGCTTAGAGATCCTGGACCAATGTGAATGCAAGTTAGAAGCCGTTGTCGTGCCCAACAGTGACAAAACTCTTCTGAAAGCGCTAAGACATTCTATAAAGAGTATTTTCCCTCATATCAAGATAATGGTAAGCAAGGCTCCTTTACTAATCAGTTTCAGAACTGGAGAATTTTTCTGACCCGGTACTGTGTCTAATATACTTAATATTTCACTAGGGTGCTCAAGTCAAGAACAAAGAACTTACAAGAGGTGAGATACTAATCTGTACCTTACCCTACCTTAGAGCGGTTTTCAATTGACCGTTGAAAGCAATCACTGAATTGCTTTGGTTTTTCTTTACTACGCTCTATGATTGGTTTAAAAAACTCGCGCCACCTGCTCAACCAATCAGATGCAAAAATGTCCAAAACCAATTGCGACTTGGTCGCACGCGTTTTCCCGCGCTTGGCGTCGGTTACGTATATTTGCTCCGAGCTCTCATTGGTTGATTGTTGTTGGGTTTGGTTTTACGCCACTCAATTGAAAACCACTCTATCTTACAGCTTGTCATGATGTTTCCAAATACGATAAGCTACAAAGCGGTTATGATTGTCGGAAAACTCGAACTGAAAGCAAAATCATGTACGCTGGTGCCAAACGCGGGAAAACGTGGGTAAACCGATTTCGCCCGTTTTATCTTCATCCGGCCCCGATTATCTGCCCCTGGGTCTCCGAGGATTCAGCGCCCTAAACCACTTGGCCACGCTACATCCTAAGTTTACAAGCGGCCGTCGACATGGAACTTTTACCGAACATATAACGTTTCTTTAGGAAGGCTTGTCAATTAACCTCACCGCTTATCCTTTCAAAGTACGGTAGGGATTGACCGCTAAATAATAATAAAAAAATATATAGTAAAAAATTGACGATCTTTTATAGTTCGCAGTTTTCCGGATATCGATGTGAGTGATACATCAGACGGAGTGATACAAGTTAGGTGAGTGTCACAGCTGCGCTTTTGAATCCTGAAGATCGCCAATTTTTCCTAAAGGTAGCTCCGCCTTTCATTCGTTCGTTCGTTCGTTCGTTCGTTCGTTCGTTCGTTCGTTCGTTCGTTCGTTCGTTCGTTCGTTCGTTCGTTCGTTCGTTCGTTCTTGTAGCTAGGTAGAATTTATATGGTGGAGAGGGGGGTAGGTGGGAGGGGGGCGATAACGGGGCGTAGATCGAACCCGGAAGTAAAGAGAGCGGGAAGTCTATGGGAGGCGGGACAAGAGAGGGCGCCGGGAAGCGGGATGAACCGGGAGAAATAGGAAAACATTTCGCAAATCGCAATAGAAAAAGCACAAAGAGACAGAACCACAACGGAAGGGGAGGAAACCTGGATTTCAAGGTACGGGACGCGGGAAGTTCAGATTCCCCTATCCCCCCCTCCCCATATGAGCTTGGAGTCCATTACAAACACCGCGGCTCTATTTGAGCGATGTCTCTATTTGAGCGATGTCTGTAATGAATTCCAAAAGCGATTATAAATTGTGTTAAATTCGGCCGTTTACTACAGAACTTATTCCGCGATCTTTAATTATTTTGTATTTCTTTCTTCAGCGATGCGGACCTCTCACGAACAGTTATACGAGTCTTGGAAGAGAAGGGTGTACTTCTAAGCAAAGAGGGTGTGTCAGGATTGGCAGCTGTCATGGCTGGGGATCTTACTCAACTAACAAACACACGGTAAGGATTGGCTGAGTAAAAAAAGTGAAGTTTAATATATCTACAACGAATGATGTGGGGAGGTTGTCTTAACCCTTTCACTCCCAGAGTCAAAGTCGTCAAACCAATGTGGCTGTACCTTTTGAGATATTTTGAGTCTGTGGATGAAACCCTAGTGTGTGACCATTCAAATAAAAGCTATTGAGCAGTACTTTCATGTGGTGCTATTTGTTTTTGACAGTTTTACAAAATGAAATTCAAGTTTTCTTCTTCAGTTTTAAACTTAGCACTCTTGGGAGTGAAAGGGTGTGAACTGGACGGTCTTTGGCCCGGAGTAGATTGGAGGTTCACTGCCTCGTTCCAAGCCGTCGCTCCTTAGTCGGGCGCAACGAGAAGCTGACGCAGAGACGTGGTCGAGTTCGCGAGGCGTTTGTGCGACTTTCTGATTGGTTAATAAGAATCAGAAACTTTGCAGGTGTTTCTACGAGAATTGAACGAAAACGACATTTATAAAGTTGTTAACTGAGCTACATTTCGCCTCCCCCATTGATTTATCGAGATCTAAATGGATAATTCGTAAAGGGCGTGAACCCATCACAGCAAATAACATTCTCGTCCTCAAAGACTTTCCGCGAGAGCTTACTAGTACTGCGCCTTTCAATAACACTCGAACTCTGAAGTTCAAAACTCTGTCGTCAATCATAATTACGACGACAAGCAACGGACCCTGCAAAAAATAAACAAACTCTATCTATCTACCAATCACAACCCACAGACGTGACGTTGTGAACCCCGTTGAATTAGTGAACTTTCTGCTTTCCCTAAGGTGATTGACGGCAGCGAAAAACGAAACCGTTGATTGAGCAGATTTCGCAAGTCATTGCAAGACACAATAAGAGAAAAGGAAGGGTTTTGGGGTCGAGAATGAGCGAACAGCTAGAAAATAAATTGAACATTTTATCAATTTCTGCAGGGTGGTGGTAGTGTTGTCCGAGTGTCTTGTTCCCAGTCTACTTCAACTAGAACAGCTGATAAATGAAGGCCTGGCTGCTCGAGACTGGTGACTGCCTCGACACGATGATGAGTGGCAACTGGCATCTGTAATTGTGGTAAAAAAGTTGTGCATCGTATTCTAACCAACAAGAGCAAATATATATTTTTTGCAACCAATCAAGAGCACAGAAAAAGGCTTACAAGCCCAATAATGCACTTGGCGCTGGTAGGGCACTGGTAACATGTTTTCCCCTGGCTGGCACGTGTACCAGTAACATTGGCACATGCACAGGTTATGTTTTTACCGGGTTGGCACATGCACTGGTTGCATGTTTACATTTTTGCTTTGAGTTCAGCTGATTGGTTCATTGCGTTTGTTGTGATTTTGACCAGTCAGATTTGTTTTTATAGCCAGAAAACACAATTTTTTATATTTTTTGGCATTAAACCTGGTTTATAAAAACATCAACTAGTTTTAGTTTAGTTTCTTTTAAGTATCCAACAGCAGCATTAGGCATTTGTTCAGTTTCAACAATAATTTTATTTTTAATAAAAGTACCATTAATTTTGTGTACAAATATATCTCCTTTTCGAAAATAAATGATAAAACCTTTGAGTTATCATATTGCTACTGATCATGTTTTTTCATTCTAAAAATGAAAACTATTACTTATTTGCAAACTTTTCAGCAGTTCTATGCCCCATTTCACTTTATTTAACTTACATGTACATACTACGAGCAGTCCCTCTTTTCTTTAATCCGCTGAGCGAGAAGCAAAATATTTTACTTGCTTACTGTCCCTAACCTACAATCAGGCTAATTTTACCATGTTCTTATTCTCTTTATGCGCGACCCATGTAAAGAAAATAAGAGTGCGAAAAATTAGCCTGATCGCAGGTAAACAATGCCTGTACTCATTCCTTCACATATGTACATTTGTATCATAGCTCCTTATTAACATTATAGACTTCATAATCATCAACTATGGCCATATTTAAATGCTTCTGAATAAACTTGACAAGACTCAGAGGAGAATTCTGTTGATTCCAAAACTGAATGACTCGGCCAGCTCGGCTTACAAGATACTTGCCAAAGTTCCACTCTGGTTCCATTTTGACGCTCTCATACAGGTACCTGTACATGGGATGGGCACCCTCACCAATGACTTTGATTTTCGAAAAGACAGGGAAGTTCACATTGTAGTTGTTTTTGACAAATCGTGCAATGCCGCTGTTTCTCAAAGGCTCTTGTTTGCCAAACTGGTTGCAAGGGAATGCCAGTACGCTGAAGTCTTGATCATAAAAATTTGATTGTAGCTCAACCAGCTCTTTATAATGCTGATCTGTGTATCCGCATTCACTTGCAACGTTCACAATCAGCAGCACCTACAAGAACAACATACCAACAATGCAATCAGGTACAGATCCAGCATTTTATGAGGACTCAAATATCAAGTGGGGGGGGGGGGGGGGGGGGGGACTGGGGGAAGGGAACCGGAAATAAAGAAGGCGGAAATGTACAGCAGGCTGGAGAAGACTTAGAGAGGGCGGGAAGCCACTTATATTCCTTCATACATGTACCTTTGGGGAGCACCGGGGGAGCTGAACTTCCCGATTTCTGTACTCCAAGTTCTCGCCCCTTCTGTTGTGGTTTCCGCCTCTTTGTGCTTTTTCTATAGAGTACTAAAGTCATGACGTCACAAAAATTAAATTTGCGAAATTATGAAATTTGATCAGCTATTCAGAGAAAGCATGCCAAAAAACGTCCACTTGCCAAAAATTAGCTCTCCATTAGCTCTCCATCGGCTGAGATATGGGCACTTCAGGTTTTAATTTCTCCATACAAACCCTTCTAATTTTGCGTCTGTTCCTTCAGTTTAGAACAGGTGCAAAATTAGAGAGGTTTGTATGGGACGGTACCAAACTTTGAACCTCTATATCTAATGGCCGCAAATTGCAATGGTGAGCTAATTTTTGGCAAGTGGACGTTTTTGGCATGCTTCCTCTGAAATAGAAGCCTGTGGGAGCAGACGTAATTTCTGGCTCGAGTTTCCCCGCCGAAAATTAATGTCTGCGAAACTGAGCTGGGGAGATGATTTCGGCGGGAAACTCGAGCCGGAAATTACATCTGCTCTTACAGGCTATCTGAATAGCTGATCAAATTTCATAATTTCGCAAATTTGAAAATTTGTGAGGTGACACTTTACCACTCTATTGCAAAATATTGTGCAATATATAATTTGAAAACAATTTTTTCCTATTTCTCCCGCTTCCCACCACCTTGGATATCTTCAGTCTCTTCTACTTCCCGCCCCCTGTCCTCCCCACACCCTAGTAGCCTGTAAAACAGGCTCTCCTAAACAGTCTGATCATGCATTTTCATTCAATTCTCGTGAATTCACTGCATCACAGCGTAGCTTCCTACGCAATATTTCCTCCCAAAAATCATTGCGCGATGAATAGTGAAGAAGGTCATGTGCAACGTGGCAAAACATATGGATCAGCTCCCGATAAGGTCACATAACAGAAGTTCCTTGTGTGGTATTTTTGACAACAAACAGACAACCACATAACTTAGGCCGTTTTCCGAGTCTTTTTACTATCAAGTATTTAACGATGATGAGGGAAGCTTGAAATGAACGCCATGCAAAAAAATAATGACTAGCAAACTTATAAAGACTGAACTTTTTAGCTGCAAGCACGGTGGTTCGAAAAACGGAGGGCAGACTGATTTAATACTCGTCACTCAGCGTAAAAAAAAGTTCCACTGACCTTTCCTTTGAAGACACTCATTGGGATATTATTTCCTTGCAAATCGTTAACAGTTAAAGAGTAGAAATCCGTAGATTCGATTAAATCCACTCCAAAGCCGAGAAACAGAATCATCCCGAACTGCCAGACCTCCATTTTGCGGGAATTTTGTCGAATCAGGACAGTTTGAGGGAGACTGGGACCTAATAGCTGTTGTCACGACAACGTTCAGGCGATCAGCTGTTTTTCAGCTGTCAAGACAATAGCCAATCACAATGAGTGTTATCAGAATTGACCAATCAGAAATCGTTTTACAACAAGCAGGAAAAATTAGCGCGTCGTTTCAATCTGTACGAATGCAGAAAAAGCGAATTTCGCACGAGCTCTTGATGAGAAGGAAATTTATTCCACGATTTTAACGAGAAAATGTCACAGTTCAGCTTTCAAACTGAAGTGAATGATCTGCTAAGACTTGATGCTCCGATCAACAAAGGCCCGACGCCTCGATGGAAGAGAAAAGCAGCTGAGCGCCGTTCTTCCACATCCACTCCGCTTCGCAACTCTTCGAGGCTAAACTCGAGCAAGACTCCGTCGAGGACACCGAAATCTCTGAAGAGAACGCCAGGAAAGCCAAAGACACCATCTGAGGACAGATTTATACCCAATCGAAGCGCCATGAACTTTGAAGCGAGCTATCATAAAATGATTACAGCTGGTGCGGAGAACGAAGAAAACGAGTGCACTAGTCCTTCGAAAGTCGAGTATAAGAAGAATATGGCAGAAAAGCTGGGTGGAAACGAACCGAATGCAAGGATTCTTGCGTTCAAGAACAAAGCTCCAACGCCTAGAGAAGGTATTAGACTATCTTAAAATATAAATAGACAGCTAGATGAAACTGATCGTTGTTTAAAGTCTGTCAGCTGTAGCGTTCGCGACCCGTTCGCGACTGCATTTTGTAACCTCCTTATAAAACTTTCACGCTGCAAAACTGCCTGTGCCTTATGAAACAAGAATTGTTGTTTAAAAAAGCTTTGTGGTACTCAGTAGCTAGTAATGTCTAACTGATCGTTTAATATTCTTGCAGGGCATTTGAATGATCTACGTGTGCTGTACAGCCAAAATAAGACTACTTCCACATCGACAAAGAAGAACGCGAGACATATTCCACAAGTTCCTGAAAGAATCTTAGATGCCCCTGATCTGATTGACGATTACTGTAAGTTTGTAACGGAATAAGAAGTCATATTAGTGGTATTTTGTTTTGTTTGATAGTTTTATAAACCGATGGTGTATTGGAATTCAAGGTCAATGTCAAATTGTCAAGGTCGCGTCGTTCTCTTTCAAGGCCAGGGTCACAACACGTGTTTATACACGTTCGAAGATAATAAATTGCTCTTTTGGTTCCCACGCAGGTTGAGAATCAAACAAGTTTGATATAAAATTTCAATACAAATAGGATAATATGCTTTCATCTCTTCGCCGTTGTTAGAAAAACTTTCAGAAACAGCTGAGCAACACACCACATTTATTTATCTTTTTGTTGGTTTCCTAACTTCTCAGCCAATCAGAGAGCAAATAACCTCACGTGAGATTTTATATTGGCACGTAGCTGGTCGATTTCTCCGCCTCCTGGGAAAAACCAACGCAAATCTTTCCTTTTTCCGCGCGAAGCAAGGAAATAGGAGACGTCTTCACACAGGCTAAAATTATACAATACAGTATATTTTTGAAAACACTTTTCCAAGGGCAGATTTATGAAAACAGAGTTTTTGTCCTTGTGTTTTCATAGATTTCTTTTAGACATCACCATATATACAGATGAAAAGCACACCTATTGTCGGTTAAATTTAGTTAATATTTCGGAACCTGATTTTATGAAAATTATTTGACAGTGAATTCCCATACAGTCTTTGTCAAGTCTAGGTAAATACATTTTCAAAAGTCTCAGTTTTCATAAATTCCAATTCGATCTGGAATCCGAGGGCGCCCACAGGTTTTCCAGTCGTTACACTGTTAATTTATTAAGTGTCACCCTCGTTAAAAAAAATCAATTTATTTACTGTGCATGACTCTGTTTTTCAGATCTAAATCTCCTCGACTGGAGCTGTAATAACCACTTAGCAGTAGCACTGGGTGGCTTTGTATACTTATGGAATGCAGCTTCAGGCGACATTGTACAGCTGTGTCAAACTACGACACCCAGCTGTTACGTTGGAGCTGTGTCCTGGATCAAGGAAGGGAATTTTCTTGCTTTAGGAGATAGTGATGGAGTTGTACAGGTAGGTACAATTAATTATTTCTTCCTAGTCCTGGGATCAAGCCCTCCCCAACCTCGTTCCCAGGGTCTCTCTTCTTCCCGCCAAACGCGATGGAAAAGAGAAGAAGAGAGACCCTGGGAACGAGGTTGGCCCTCTCCCCCCTACACTCCCTGTAGTGATTCCCTCCCACGGGACTGTGTGGAGGAGCTCTAGCAGTCAATGTTTCTTTATTACTGGAGGCACGGCTGATTGTACATGTACAGTCAACTGTCTCTAAGGCGGACACCCTCGGGATTAGCTCTAGCTATCTGCCTTGAGGAATTGTCTGCCATATAGAGTTGAAATAAGACAAAATTGATTCTGTCAGAACCAGCCAAGCATGCCTGCCTTTAAGAGGTGTCCGCCTTACAGTGGTGTCTGCTTTGAGAGAGTTGACTGTACTAGTATTTTATTCCAAATGCTTATTAGAGCGCGACAGAGCACAAAGCGGGGAGGTGAGGGTGAGAGCTTATTAGTCAAGAGGAAGGAGTGGGTTTTTATTTCAAATTTTATAAAATTATAATATTTAAGCAGTCATCTCTGTGGACTCAAAATCCTCCAGGCTCTCTAGAATTTTTCTTCAAGCACAACCATGGATAGAAACAGAGGAGACCATAACAAAACAAACATTGATTTCATCTAGCCTGCAAAACAGGCGTATTTTGAGCGAGCGAGCGCTGAATATTCCATCGAGTGTTTATAAGCCGCCATCTTGGATTAGGAAAACATTGGAGGCTTGGGGCATCTAACCCCTCCCCACCTTCAACCCCTTCCTTGCCCTCTTTCACTCGCTCCAACTCTCCACGTTTTGCGAATCCAAGATGGCAGCTAAACGCCTCAAAGGAGATAAACAATCGCAAGCCCACAAACCGCCTGCATTGCAGGCCAGATTTCATCAGAAATGCAGATGGTTTGAATTCAATGAATGGCTCTCTTTATCTCAACAGTTGTGGGATGTAGAGGCGCAGAAGCGTGTACGAAGCATGACAGGGCATGAAGCTAGAGTGGGTTGCCTGTCATGGAACTCCTATGTACTCTCGAGGTGAGTTTACAATAATTACAGGTAATTTGTCAAAAAATGCCCTGCTGGTATGTGAATGTACATTGTATCCAGGGGGGGCTAGCAGCGAGGCCTGGGACCTAGTATATATGATTGCACATTTAAGAAATTTGGCCGAGCGAGACTAAGTACTGGTTTGTTAAAATAAACATGGCGGACATGACGTGCGTTTGTGTTCGTTCAGAATATTTTGGCGATTCCACGTTAAAACATCTATGGGAACGATTCGGTCGCTGTTTAACTGAACTTTGGTCATTGTGGGACACCATGGATGAAATTCCACAGCAAACTCCCGTAGAGGTACGTTTCTCGAATGATTGACAGATTTCTTTACTTGTGCGATCATGTATAGCGGAAAAGCGCAAGATCAAAGGGCGCTGCCTGCCCCCCTGATTGTATCTTTACAGTGAAGAGTGCCCTACCATTGCCACTCAACAAAGTTTTTGATAATTTTTGAAAACTTTCTGACAATAATTTCAAATCTTCATGAATTCAAAAGATTTGTTTACACAATGTACATCAGATAAATTAATAGAAAGCATGAGTCATAACTAGGCAAGTGTTTTCTTCACTTCTCAAGTACATGTAAGGAGAAATTAGCTGTTGATCGGATGAACTGACATGTAACATGACAGTGCTGTCTGGTGGATAAATATATTTTATTAATAATTAATTAATTATTATTTTGTTATTAGTGGAAGCAGAAGTGGCGCCATTCATCATCATGACGTCCGTGTAGCAAACCATCATGTCGCTACCCTTGCCAGACACACACAGGAGGTGTGTGGATTGAAGTGGTCTCCTGATGGCAAATACCTCGCTAGCGGGGGAAACGATAATCTGCTGTTGATATGGGATGCCAGTGTGAACACACTCAATAACACCAATACTCCATTGTTTACCTTCAATCAACACCAGGCGGCTGTCAAGGTATGTAGAACCTTTTTATCATGGAATTTTAAGTTAAGTAAGTTATAACAAGCCAAGTGGCTTATCAGTTGTGGCGCTTTATTGGAAAACAGCAAGAAATGCTCTAAAACAGAAAAAACCCATCTTTTCCTTATGGCTGAATAATCTTTATTAGTAGCCAGTGCATACAGACAGATTTCCCCAGGCTAAAAAATTCTCAATCCATACCAACTTTTTACTGAATAGACACTTCGCTCGACAGTCGAAGCTCTCGTAACCGACCACCTCGGGAATTCGTAAAAGTGGTTGTAACTAGAGCTGGCCGCTTACAAGGATGGGCTCTCGTAAGCAACCACATGTTAAAACAAAGAAAATGTTTATGTATAGCCATGGCAGTGACCTTTAAAAATCACAGAATGGCGTCAAAAACTTTGCATCACCAGGTGCTTCGCTCATCATCATGTGATAAGAAATCAATGCGCAGGGCTGTCATTAGTAGCCGGCAATCGGGTATTGTGACCGGTAACTGCAGTGAAGATGGCTGGCTACTCAGAGTTTGAAAATAAGTGAAAGACAATAGCCATGGGAGGCTGTCTGGAGTATTTGACCACCTATTTTCCTTATGTAGCCGGCTGCTTCAAAGCTTAATGACAGTTGTGAATGTGGGTTCCACGTTAAATTTTTACACAAGCTTTTACCGCTCTAGTGGTTTATATCATATTGATTTCTTTTCTTCATTAATTGGTTGCACTTAAACAGCCAATGATCAAGAATCTTTTCACTTATTAATGAGGTTTTCCCCCCTCATTTCCAGGCACTAGACTGGTGTCCATTTCAACGCAATGTACTTGCCAGTGGTGGTGGAACAGCTGATCGTCACATTAGGTTTTGGAATGTTGGCTCTGGAAATTGTCTCAGCAGTGTTGACACTCATTCACAGGTAAATAATTTATAAATGAAATACAGTGGAACCCCTTTATAACAAAGTCCTCGCTATCACAAACAATATTCTTCCGCGTGGTCAATTAAAATTACATTTTAAATGTATGGAACAGAACCCCCTTAACCCATAGACTACTGGGCTTGTTCCAAAAAACGTCAATCTAACATCCCAGATGCCTATTTCTGGCCATTATCTCAACAGTTTAATGTCAAACTGTCTAAAACTTAGTTTAAAACACGGCAACTAACATCCCCTTCTACGTAGAAGCAACAAATTCAATATTTTCCTCGGGCATGCGCAGAAATCAAAATTTCGACATAGTTTTGGGGTTTGAAAAACCCACCTGACTTTAGGCTTTTCTTTTCCTTTTCTTTTTTTGCCGTTCTCGCTCTCCTTTTTCTCTCATATTATTTTGTGGTTTTGTTGGCCTTTCAGTCGTCTTTGTTCACGTTGAAAAAGTTTTAGCCTAAACGTTGGGAAAAGGAAATTTTTTTGACAAAGAGTGTCAATGGACTAGTGAAGGTCGCGTTTTTTGGTGATTTTGGAGGAAAAAATCCAAGTTGTTTTGTGTATCTCTGGTCCAATTTAACGTTTCGTGCTCGTTTAGGCATGCTTTGTTAGACATTTTCCAACTCTATCCGTTGATTATCAAAGACATCCTCTGGCGTGAACAGTGATGACATCATAAGTGGTACAAGTCTGTGGTCTCTTCTTGGCCGTTTATGGCCGGTTTAGTAGTCAATGTGTTAATAAAGAACACCTTTTCCCAGTCCCTTGGCACTTCATTATATCAGGGTTCCACAGTACCTAGTTCTTGTGACTAGGTTCATTCAGTTTATAAACTAAGACAAGAAGAGTTCTCTGTTGCAACTGACTCTTAACTCCTCTGTAATCCAACCCCCAGGTGTGTTGTATCTTGTGGTCAAAAGAATACAAAGAACTTGTGTCCAGTCATGGATATGCGCAAAACCAACTGACGGTATGGAAGTATCCATCAATGGTGAAAGTGACAGAATTGACAGGCCACTCGTGCCGCGTCCTTCATATGGCTATGAGTCCAGATGGACAGACAGTCGTCTCGGCCGCGGCAGATGAGACGCTAAGAATTTGGAAGTGTTTTGCTAGTGATCCTGTAAAGAAGAAGTCCAAGCCAAATCTAACAAGTAGTTCATTAATACGACTAGGTATTCGTTAATTTTTTTAAGTACCATTAAATATAATTGAGAAGAAATATTAATACATAGTATTATAAGAAATTGTTAGTAGCTTCCTTGTTTCCTCTACAAAAAATTAAATATACAGGAACATTGTTCGAGTTTTTGCATATTACTGTGCGAATCAGAGAAGCGTGAACACTTTGATTTAAGCTTAGATTTTCCTTTGCCAAAAATTGGTCTATTTTTTCCTGTATCTACAATGTATTTTATTGCAGATTTTCGAAAAGCTTTTTTGCAAATTCCGGACTATTCCTCTTGTGGTTTGATCATGTCAAAGTTAAATCAAAGTGTTCACGCTTTTTTGATTCGCACAGTAATTAAAGTTCCTGTGAAAATATCTACAGTCTGTTGTATCATCAGCCTCCAACAGTTGCAGTTAAAAAGAAAATACTGACAGAGAGTAAAATGCTTAGCAAGGGTTTATTAAAAATAAATTTGGTGCAAAGCTACATGTACATGTAGGTAAAGACAGAGCAATTAAATTTGGCAGCGGGGGTTATTTTTGGTACTGTTGTATATGGGGTTTGTACAACTGCAACACCCAACTTTTTTTTAGTATAAATATTTTTTGTTTTGATACTGATCTATCAAAGCCAAATCTACCGAGTAACTACTTTCAATAGTGCGCCTCTAAGCATTTGATAGACTAGGACAAACTATTTGACTTTTACCAAATATAAGTACACTATTGAATTTACAACCCTGAAACTTCTGTTTGTGTTTTAGTAAACTGTAAAATTAATATTTCCTGGACACATTTCTAATGGATTTAATTTTGTGATCCTATTTTTACTACTCACAAAATACATAAAAAAGCCCTTGCAAGTGTGATATGATAAATATAGTTAAGTAGTAGTGATCCAATGTCACAGATTTTCTGTTGTGTTATTGGTTGTCTTTGTTGACAAATAAGAAAAGATATGAAAACATTATATTTGTTGAATAAATATTTTGTACATTTAATACTTAATGGAAGGAATATTATAAAAAGAAGCTATTCTGTCAAATTGTTGATTATTTTTTTGTACAGTTGGTTAAATTTTATATAAAAAAGAAAAGTGTAAATATTTAATAAACACATTGTCTTTACCAGAGTTGTTATAGCTCCTTGTCTTGTGTAATGGAGGGGAAAATTTTTAACAAGTATGTTGTAAAAAAAAGATGACAAAGTCAAAATTATTTGATGCTGCAAATATTCAAATGAAAATCAAATGAAATATATTTCCTTCATGACTTCTCTTGTATGCAGGGGGTGGGGGCATTCTCTTGTGTGACAACACTCACAGAAATAATCGACCATAGTTAGTTACAGAGTAGACTTGAGGAAAAACTGACGAGGAAGTGCAAAGAATTTTGGGGATCAATCTTGCTGCTATCGAGCTACATCATGGCTCTCTCCTCCGCAGAGGCTCAATGGGGGTTTTAGGAGAAATCCGCTGAACGTGGTGTGTGCCGGCGCAAGTAACTGGCGGATCCGCGCCTGCACTCACTTCGTTCAGCTGATTTTCCCATATATGAGCCTCTGCGGAGGAGAGAGACATCATGGATGGCACAACTTGAAAAATTTAGCCTAAATTTTTCAAGTTTGTCTGCATGCAGGCTACAGTTTTGGATCATTGTCACTTTGAATGAAGTTGTTTCTTTATAGCAATGATACCACAAGTTAAAAAAATACCATTTATACTATTTTTTATTCTTTTCAAACTAAGTTTAAATTCTTTACATATAATTTTACTGCTTATTTACACTTATTTTCTCATCTCCCATCCATTGATTTGTCTCTTGTAATCACTGACTCATCAAACTTTATCATCAGAGTTGTTCCTTTGTGCCAATGTGCTGTAACTTTAGCAGGCTACAACAAAAACATTTTATTTGTATTAAATTTCAGTCAATCCAAAAAATCAGTCAACTGAACATTCAATCACATTTCCAGAGCCCTCATCACCCTTATCCAGCAGTAGGAACAGGCAACCAGGACCTCTGAGATCAAGTGTTCCACCATGAAATGCGCAGTAAAACCGGAAGTCCAAGAATCCTGTCATGGCGGAACCCCAGAGTATCTTGTTGCCTGTTCCACCGCTGGATAAGGGTAACGAGGGCTCTGGAACGAGATTACTGAACATTTTGAAGAACTTACAAAGTTGCATCCATGTAACACAGCTTCAACTATCCCAGCAATGAAAGATGCACAGTTTAGACTTCCTGTTGGGGAATTAGAAATAGAGAATTAGAAGAGAGTACCTTACACTGTACAAATAAGTCTGACTACAATCAAATTCTTCATAACTGATTGTCTGCAATCAACTATTTTTAGTTTACATCTATACCACCAACAAGACATTTTCATATTCAACCAGAGAACTGAATTATCTAGGCAAGCAGGGATGGGCATGGTGCAGTGGCGATAGACTATGAGCAGTCCTTCTTTCCCAGCTTAGTCAAGCAAGAAGTGAAAAAAATTGGTGAGCAGAAAATGGCCATGCGAAAACTGGGGGTGGGCGAGGCACACAGGAAAAAAGGGACTACAGACAAAGCCAGGGTCGAGAATGAATCCGCTTCCAGTTTTCTTCCGGCCATTTTCTGCTTGCCAATTTTTTTCCCTTAAATGAGCTGTCCCATAGAGTAAAATTATTTCAATTCCTTGGTAAATATTTATGTTAATATTTTTTACTTGAGATTACAAAATTGATACAAGGAAAACAAAATACTGTACCTTTATCTTTTGGAACGGATATGAATTTATTGACCAGAGGTTCTTTTTCGATTATATAATCTGCAAGTACTGTTAAGGTAAATATCACTTAAAGTGCAATGCGCCTTACCGTAGCCACCCAACAAACGTTTTTACAAGAGCCCTCTCATAACATTATTATTTGTTTGACGGACATGCCTCCTTGCAAATTTTAACACAATCAAATGGAAACTTGTCACATCGTATTTATCAACAAAAGTTAAAATATTATGAGGACACTTGTTTGTTTGTTTGTTTGTTGGGTGGCTACGCTATGGCGCGTCACACTGTAAACATTTCTTTGATGCAAAATGTTTACAGTAACCATGCATTAACCATGAACGAGGCAACAAAGAACATATACTACGATTATCAGTTGAGTAAGGCGCGCGGGAAGTTTGGTGATAATGTTTTCACGTTAAAACTACGTTGTTGCCATGAGAAACTGGCTAGGTTTCTAATGGTAACCCAGATTTTCTATCTGTTACTGATGTCAATGGTAACAAAGCGTCAGCGACACACAGGTTACCATTGGAACCTAAGTCAGTTACTCATGGTAACAACGTAGTTTTAACCTGTAAACTTTGTCACCAAACTTCCATCACACCTTACTCAACTGATAATCGTAGTAGGTAGGAGAAATGTGATGGGCCTTGATTTGTACAACTTGGTAGAAGGTAAGCAGCTGCCTGAGCTTATCCTGGTTTCTGTAGCATGAGCTGTATTATGATCGAAAGGATACATGTTTTGTCATCATCGTTAGCTTGTTCCAGCTTATCAGCTTCCTTGCCAAACAACGACTACAAAGAAACACAAGGTGACTTAGCCAATATATATATGAAAGATAATACAAAATCACATAGTTTGGAGTAAGGCTTGCCAATCATAGAACACAGTCCTTATCATTCTTACAGAATTTGTCCTTCAGATAAACTTACCTTCCACAAAACTGACTTGATGAAAAGGAGAATGTTTAGTACTCTCACTTCCCGTTTCATTCCTTTCTCTCTTAACACCAAGACATCAAGCATTCTGGAGCCAACTTGCTGCCCTAGTTCTGATAACCTGTTCATAAGTTAATAATTAATCCAGTTTTCAATGCCTGGAACTCTGACAGGACAAAATAAATTAAATATTAAATAAATAAATTTACAAGGAAAAAAATCTGTTCTTGCTATTTCTTTAGAGGAATTTATCAACAAAGGTATGCTAGTTGTTGTGTTTTGTTGCAAATCCCTTGAACACTAGTCTCCTACGCAGCCGTTATTTGTGTCGTCACGCAATGCTTCTCCCAACTAACGGCTGCTCAAACCTGGACCACATGCCTTTGCAGATTTAAGCCAATCACAGTTGCAGTGCCATTTTCGGAACTCGTTCGCGCCAAAATTCACCAATCATAGATTGTGTCTTATCATGACCTTAGCGTCGGAAACGTCAAACGCACGCTAGTATTCCACCTTTTGAATTTGATGCACACCAGACATCAAAATAAAACACGGTTTTACTGAAGAAAAATGTATGATATGAAAGAATTATGTTGAAAAAACTTCATTATAATTACAACAGACATCCTAGTTCAAGAATTGGATCGATCTAGCAAGTTTTCGGCAAACGGTAACAGTCACGTTTTTGCCGATAGGTGTCAAAGTTAATGCGGTCAAAACAAAAGGAAGGGAATGTGGTCCAGGTTTGAGCAGCCGTTAGTGGGGAGAAGCGTTGCGTGATGACACAAATAACGGCTGCGTAGGAGACTACTTGAACACTGACAGGACTAAGTCCTTATTTTTACCCCCCCCCCCCCCCCACCAGGGAGATTTGATGGGTTTAATGTGCATTTGGACAAATTCCCTAGGGTCCCCGGGTGGCCCCCAGGGGGAAGCCGTTGATGTGATCTGTATGTAAGCAAATTTATATTTTTTAAGTCACTTGGTCTACTAACTATGGTCTAGCTAAAACATTTATGTCAAAACTCACTTGATCACTTAATTAAGAAAACAGTGATTTTGACAAGATCATAAAGAACACGAAATGGAAACACTCTAGAACAATAATACTCACTTGGTTTGAAGTTCTGGTACAGTGTGCACTCTGTTCTGACAATACTGTACCATCTCCGAGAACAACAGACCGAATGTACTTACATTTATCTACAACAAAGAAGCACAAGATCGGATCATTAACATTTGCAGATTGATTAAAACGATCCTAAATATCATTCTAATCAATCGATTACCTCGTTCCTTCCTTTACTGAGCGGTTTTTCAAGGATATTATTTGCTGATCGACCTCTTCTGACCGACTCCATCTTGTTTCAGGCCTGGCTACTGAGGAAGAAGGCTTGGTGGCTAAGGTAACAAGATGGCGGATGGACCTGCTACAAGACCGTCAGTTGTAGATCGATATTTTACGCGTATCTTTTGGACAGGTTCGTCTTGAATACGGCTTAAAAGTTTATTTTTTATTCGCTATACAGAGGACATTTTATCACTATGTTTTGGGTGCAATTTTCTATTTTTTCATTCTAGACATCAAGGGCAAACTTTGTGAAGATCAATGTGTATTGCAGCATTCAAACAAGTAAGTTTAGAAATATGTTAATTATGAGTCTCCGACTGGAGTCGAACCCATGATCTTCCACACACCGGTCACATACTCTATTATCTATTAAACCACTGAGCTACAGGGAGACTTGCTAGAGTCTCCCTGTAGCTCAGTGACGTGGTTTAGCCTGCGGAACAGGCATTATGCTTTATGTATTTCTTTATGAACGCAAAGCGCAAGGCAAGCCACATAATAGGGGGGGGGGGGGGTGCATATTTTTTTTGCACCCCTCCCCTTGTGTGTGATGTACTTGTGCTCCGCACTCACCTAAAATAAAAAAATATAGAAGCACATAACAGTGTTACCTGTTCTGTAGGCACTGAGTGGTTAGAACATCCCACTGGTGTGCGGAAGGTCATGGGTTTACACCTGCATATCGAGTACTCAGATTTTTTCTTAGTCTCACACTCATGTCAAACTAGGTTGTCATCGTAGTTATGATTGACGGCAGTGAAACATGCTATTGTTAGTTGGGTTTTGAACTTCAGAGTTCACATGTTATTGAAAGGTGAAGTAAACAAAGATCGCCGAATAACATGGTCATTAAGTGACTTGCATACAGCAGTTCAAACACATCACATTTCTGATGAGTTACATCTTAATTGCAGGATATGTGTGATAACCATTGCACCAAGTCATCCTTTACTCAGATGTGAGCAAATAACCAATGTGAATTTCCAAGTGAGTACCAAGGTGAATCGACTGGATAACAAAGTATCAGGGAAAGGAAAGAAAGGCGCACAGCATTTGCAGCCAGACTCGTTACTTTGTGAAGTCACATGCTCCAGTGGTACGAAATATTCACTATACAGGTATGAAGGGTAATTTTCCACTGGCTGAGTAAAACTAGACTGTTCACAGTCCCCTATTTTTCCGTGTGGTTGTAGAGGTCGATCGCCGAGTTCGAGGGCTGCCATCTTGGTTTCTCATGGGGTGCAAAAACTGGGAAGAGTACAAAATGCCCGTGGGGACGGGCGTTGGGGGCTTGCCACCCCCCACATTATTAACCTCCAACGCCCATCCCCACATATATTTTGTGCTCTCCCCAGTTTTCAGTCGCAATGAGAAGCCAAGATGGCGGCCCCTCGAACGATTGACCTCTATACAACCACACAGAAAAATAGGGGACTGTGAACAGTCTGGAGGAAAACGAAATGAGTGGAAAATGTTTTTCTCACACACCACTGAGGCCTGGGTATAGGTCATGTGACCTGTAAGGCGGGCAGCTGTTTTGTTGTGTCTGCCCGTGGCAGTCGGCTTGGCATAACTACCAGTGGTGTGTGAGAAAGGCATGGTCTTGCATCCTCTCTGACCCCTAATTACAGTAACCTGTGGTCTTTTTCACATCCACTCTTATTCTCTTTATGACCCAATATAAAGGTTGGCACACACAAGGGAACTTGTCCCTGGGACACAGTGTTGTTACAAGTCCCTGCAACCTGTCTTCTTGTGTGAATTTTCTGACCCCATATTTTTGGCCATCTAACAATACTTGTCTCAGAATGACTTGTTTCATTATACTCTTTTATTAGTTGTGTTAGAGGGAAGCTGGTTGAAGTCAATGAAGAACTGGTATCCAAGCCACATCTCATGTTGGAAAAGGTTTGGCATAAAATAGTCAATCATAAGGAAGTTGTAGGTTTGATTTACACAAAACAATTTGTGTCGTAAGCATGTCACATGTGCATTTCTGAAAATCTTCATGACTGTATTTTCTGTCAACTGTTGCTTAATGGTGTGTATAATTTGCTTTCACTAGCATGACACCATATTTTATTTTATCTGCAGCCAGAAACTGAAGGCTACCTTGCTGTTGTTCTTCCAAAACTCACTGAGAATATTCTTGATGGACGTCTAACAAAAGAGGAATATGACAAACTCCTAGAAGACAGAAAAGCACCTAATGGTATGTGACACTAGTAAAGTAATTTTAGTTGGTGATATTCAAAGTAAAGCATTAACCCTTTCACTCCAAGAGTGCTAAGTTCAAAACTGAGGGAAAAAATCTAGAATTTCATTTTGCAAAATTGTCAAAAACAAACAGCACCACATGAAAGTACTGCTCAATAGCTTCCATTTGAATGGTCACACACTTTAGGGTTTCATCCACAGACTTGAAAGTTAGAACCACCTTGTACAGCATAACAAACAGCACCACATGAAAGTACCACTCAATAGCTTTCATTTGAATGGTCACACACTAGGGTTTCATCCACAGACTCAAAAGGTAGAGCCATATTTATTGACTCAAGGTTTGACTCTGGGAGTGAAAGGGTTAAAAGACTTACTGTGCCTTTCAATAACATGTGAACTCTGTTCAATCAACGGTTTTGTTTTTCGCTGCCGTCAATCATCTTAGCGGACCTCTCGTGTGCTTGGGCAAGACGCTTCATTTTCACAGTGCCTCTCTTCGCCCAGGAGTATAAATGGGTACCAGCGACAAAATGCTGGGGGGTAACCTGCGATGGACTAGCATCCCATCTAGGGGGAGTAACAATTCTCCTAGTCCCCTTATGCCAACTATGAAACCAGGATAAGCTCTCAATAACAGCGATCAAAGTGAATGTTGCCAAAACTGTGTAATTACCCTGACACCAATTTAAATAATACAATGCATCATTGGAGTTAGATCTGTAAATGATACATAAATTGTATGAAATAAATGTTAGTAATAAATTTCGATTTTTTAAAGATGTAAAACCGTAAAAGGGCTAGAAACTAAGTTAAAAGTTTTAATCATTTTACTCATCGGAATAACTTTGAAGTTCAAAACCCAACTTACGATTGTGTTTTTCACTGCTGTCAATCATAATTATGACGACAACCAACAGACCCTGATAAAAAAGAAACAAACAAAATGGATCGAAGCCTACCAATCACCATCCATGGACGTGACCTTTTGAACCCCTTGAAGTGACTTTCTGTTTTCTGACACAATCACCCCGGCCAGCGCTCGAATCCGGACCGCTCGATCCGGAGTCCAATGCGCTAACCATTAGCGATTTAGGCTACCGCATCTCCCGCAGGATGAGCAGATTCCATGCTGCGTCTGTAGTAATGAGTAGTATGTGACAGTTTTATGTTGTTTGTCGTGACAGGGTGTGCCGAGTCCAACGGATGACAAAAAGCTTAGTATTTTAATATAAACAGTACTGATAGTGAATGGGCACAGACTCATAGAAGAATTCAAATGGAGTACACAGTGAAGGCACAAGATTGTCCTCTGTCTTGGGCAAGTTTGACGCCTCACCCCAGGTGAGGCCCAGTGTTCCCTCCACTTCTGCTTCAACTGATCTTCTCCACACCTTGCTTCCCTCGCATGCTTCTACCCTCCAGGTGCTTTGAACGTCAATTTTAAAAGTTTAGTGAACATTGAAAGATTATCCCAAGACCTTTATGATGCAAGAAAGTTCAAACATTTTTGTAGCTCCGTCTCGGAGAAAGGTCACGTGTTCGACAATTTGACACTTGAGGAAATGAAAGAAAGATCATTGCCTTAAATATCATTTGATTCTTTGCTCCTCCATCCAAGCTAACCAGTTCAGTTGGAAAAGATGGCACTAGCGTCTTTGCACGCATTGCGGGCCTATAGTTGAGCGGCAAAGGTGACACTTTGCTTGCAGAGTAGCGGAAAGTCCTGGAAAACGAGTGATTTTTTTGGCACGTCTTGGAAAGTCCTGGTGTAAATTCAAGGAAAATTCGGTGACATGCAGAAAGAACGGTCACAAAATATATAAACTAAATCTGGTGGAGGAAATATGCGGAAAAGATGTGTTGAAGAACAAATAGCTTGTGCATTTGGACTCTGGAAAATCTACAGGAGTTCTGGAAAAGGCCTGGAAAAGTTCTGACAAACTGTTAGTGATGAAAAAGAGTACGAACCCTGAAAATTAATCTTACACATTCAGAAAAGCGAAAGAGACAATAATATGAAGATTCAGCTTTTGCGAAAAAGACGCTGTAAATGTCAAAAATGTATAAAACAATTCACAATAAGTCTCTAAAGAAACTGCAAGTTCGTTCACTTCGTTGGCAGTTCCCGTACTCCACGATTGCGCTTCGTGCTCCGACTCCTCGCGCTTCGCGCTCGCCGAACTCCCCTCCCTCCCCTTTCTACGCCTGCCACGCAGGCTAGCAGTTCCCAGGGTCTTTCGTATCCCGCCCCCAAGAGCTCTTGAGGACCGTGGAAGAGAGACACTGGGTACCAGGTTGCTTCGTTGGTAGGCAAGCGAAAGCCAAATTAATCGTCGTAGCGAATTCGGAAAGCTGACGTTTGGAGCGTTAGCCCAGACCCGCGACCCGCGACCCGCGACCCGCAATTTCCTAATTAGCTCCGACGAAGGGCTAACGGTCGAAGCATTGTTTTTCAAATTTGCCACGGCGGTGATGGTTAACTTCCAGCCTCGTTTTAATAGTTTAAGGAATAATGTTTTAACAAGTTAGAAATCCGAATGTTTTAGAAATGAAAAATACCGCTGTTTAGTAGCTTTGACATATTAAATTCGCATTTTAAAC
Organism: Desmophyllum pertusum; assembly: GCA_029204205.1. NCBI lineage: Eukaryota > Metazoa > Cnidaria > Anthozoa > Scleractinia > Caryophylliidae > Desmophyllum > Desmophyllum pertusum. The sequence goes on from MU825876.1 coordinate 351,607, forward strand.
TCATAAAACGGCTGTCTCTGTCCACTTTTAGGCCCCGTCCACACTAATGCGTTTTCATTTGAAAACGCATACTTTTTTATGCGTTTTCGCCTATCGTCCACACTACAACGATCGAAAACGCTGATCGTTTATATCGAAAACGCTGTCCAGAGTGGAGATATTTGAAAACGCAGCCCTATCGTATTAGTGTGGACAGTGAAAACGGAGGCTTTCGAAAACGTCTAGCCAGAGATCAGGCTCCTGAAGAAAATTTGCGAGCGAAGTTGGCCGGCCGAGTCGCTGCCTGGGGCGAGAACGTCGCCTTCGTTCCCGCCCCAGGCAGCGCTCGGTGATTTCTCTCGGAGCCTGATCTCAGTAATGGTAATGGTAATGACATTTATATAGCGCATTTTCTATAAAGTATATCCAAATGCGTTAATGGAGCTACGTCACGGTTTGTGCATCTTGAAAAATTTAGCCCAATTTTCTTGAAAAATTTAGCCCAATTTTTTCAAGTTTGTCATTTGCAATCCGTCTTAATCTTCTCCATCCTTAACCATCCTTGTTCCTGTTTGGTTTCGTATTATCTCTTTGATGTTTTTGTACCTTACTAAACAATGATTTTTAGGTTTCTTTCAATTTGAAGGTAATTTTGTACTTCACAACATTGACTTAAAATATCGTGACATAGCTCCTTTAAATCACCGGCGGTTTAGTTTTCAAGCCACCATGTTGTTTTCTCATTAAAATTATCCGTTGCTCGCACCTTCTTTGAGGGTTATATTCTACAGTATCTGTGATTTATTTCCTGTCTTGTTTAAAGCGGAATCATATGGTGATTTCTTTCACGTAACCATCCACAAAGTCGTCCAGCTGCGAGCCACATAGACTCTTCATTTATATGGAGCGTTGAATCGAACCGTTTTCGTCACATACACGTCATATGACAGCACGCGCGAGACCTGACGTCACAAAGGCAGTTATGACATCACAGCGCTTTTCTGGCTAGATGAAAAACAAGAGGAAGTAAAATGGGGTTCAAGAAGGCGCTTAAAACGCTGGAAATCCTTGAAAAGCCGGAAGTGATTTTTAACCGGAGGCTTCACTCAAATCCTTATTATCCATTTGAAATGGTTGGACAAAACAGTAAGTGATTATAATAGTAAAGTAATTCAACCTTAAGCCCGGGCCAAACGAGGATGAGAGTTGGCTCTCATGAGAGTTTTCTTCAACTCTCATCGACTATCATTATCACCTCGGCCTCGACGATTCTCGAGAAAAATTTGAGCAGGTTCAATGAGAGCGCATGAGAGTCGATGAGAGCGCATGAGAGTTTCAGGCCAAACGAGAGCGAGAGAGAGTTTGAACTCTCCGGCAACAACTATCACCCTCGTTTGGTCCGGGTTTTAGATGGGTGAACCAAGTAGAGATGGTTTATTCTACAGAAAATAACACAAAATTCTCTAGATTGTTTCTTTTTTCGTGGTTGTTAAAAAAACGTTTTAATTACGACGACTTGAATTGAGATTTTTGATGGATTGGAAGTGAATTTTATAAGTTCGATTTCAGCGTAGCACGATAGTTGATTAATGCATATGTCGCGTTTCAGTTTTTAAAGGCTTGTTTTTAGCCATCTCTAAACATTTTCGTTGGTAGGAATTTTTAAAATCCCAGTCAACAGAAATGTTTTGAGATGACTAAAAATTCCAATCCATTGAGTTCGATAAAAGTTAGCGGGTCATTTGAAATTATTTGAGTCGGATCGGACGAAAAGCGCGAAGTTTCAAGCCTGCGCTGCCTAAAACGAAAAACACTTTCAGTAAACTTTATACCCACGGTAACAAACAGAACAAAGAATGGTTTTAAAACATGTTATTTCAGTCTCCTTGCAACATCAGCGCATTGGCAAATAGGCAAGGCTTAGATAATAATAAAACTATCAAAATAGCGGCTTTACTTTTAAGGGATGCGCGCGCTAAGGGTAAAATTGCTCGCAAAAATGACGAATTTTTCAAGCGTAAATTACGCGATCTGTAGTTAGCGGTTAATGATTATTTGGGGTTAGCTTTTAAGGGTGTTCTGGCGTGTTGTGCACTTTCATATTGAAATGAGTTTTACAGCACGTTTATTTTCTTTCAAATCACATCATTTCTATTTGAAAGGCTGTGCACTACTGACTCGTTTTGAAACAGAGGCAAAAGGCAACTCGGAGATGGCTTCTTGTTTTTTATTCCTGATCTCGTACCCAGATCTTCTCAACCTCGTAGAGCGAGAACCTCTGGTACGAGATTACTTTATTCCATGAGATTTTCTGACGGATGGAAGGATCCGATCAGCGCTATAAGTAGAATTAATATTTCGAGTTGTCAATTAATTTGCAGAGTTTGTTCTTACTTTGAGTCGGAGACGATTTTACATCGGGACATTCATGGCCGTCGTTTCCATAGTGATACTGGTCACGTGGGGACTTGCGCACAAAGCTAGCGTGAGTAGTTAGTTATTTTTGTTGATGTGGAGTACTAGTACTAGTGCTACTTGCTAACTTTTATTAAGGTGGAATGGTACGCCTAAAACGAACAAAAAAGTCTTAGTTTTGGCGAACTTGCTTCAATTGTACGTTACTACACTCCCCGTGCATGAGAAATTGTTTGGGAGGGTTTTATTTGAAAATGGTGGCTATGGCAACCAGCCACACCCTTCGAACACTGTTTTATAGCATTCACGCCAACAGTCATAGCTCTCTAATAAAACACTTGTGACTTTCAAATTTACGAAGCATATATCTAATGTATTGTCCTGTGATATGAACTAAAACGTTAACATGTCATTATAACTCGGTGAATTTACCCGCCTAAAGGGATAAGGTTGTTGAAGAGCTTGGACTGGTGGGCCCAGCTTGATTGTCTCTCGTACTAATATTCATCTGTCCTCCCCTCCCTAGCAATACATGTTGTTTCTTATCCCGGTTGGTGCCGTGTCAGCCATTATGGCGTGGGAAAACCGTGGACACCGTGAGTGCGTATTGGAAGGAACACGCTCACAGTATAAGTGTGTAATTGGTGATCATTCTGTGGATACTGGTAATTTCCACAATGTTTACATCAGACTTAAAGCACAGAAACACGGTGAGAACTTATTTGAATTTTATTGTTGTCTTAATACAAGTGCCATCATTTGAATAGACTATTTCCGAGCTCCTTTTACCTCTGTTTCAAAACGAGTCCTGGTTTTACTCACAAGTTCATTTTCATTGCAAATCAAATTCATTTTCGACTTCGGCTGATAACTCTTACCTCGACCTTAATTATTAAAGTTTTGCACAAGGGCAAGTTTTGAAACAGAGGCAAAAGGTAACTCGGAAATGGACTATTCTCTTAAAGGAGCTACGACACGGATGGCGCATCTTGAAAAAATTGGCCAATTTTTTCAAGTTCGCCGTTCGCAATCCGTCTTAATCTTGTCCATCCTCAACCATCCTTGTTCCTGTTTGGTTTATTATCACCTCTTTGGTGTTTTTCTACCTCAGGTAAACTATTATTTTGAGGCTTCCTCCAATTTGAAGGTGATTTTTCACTTCGCAAAAATGGCTTAAAATATCGTGGAAGATCTATGTAAAATACAGAGCTCATTGAGTCTTTGATTGTCTGATAACATTCACGCAACGCCCCTCTTCACAATGGGAGAAGCGTTGCGTGACGAACCATATAACGGCTGCGAAGGAGACTATTGGCTTCATGACTGTGATTTCTTCTTTAGGTGCCGGTGAAATGTATTACTACGTTGTATTCAACGGATTCCATGTGACAGAACAAAAGATCACATCTTACTCCAAAAATGAGAAGGTATGTGACTGACACCTGTCAATCAAACATAACGTATCCTTGTTATTAATTCATCGGCTTACAAGTAAGTTCTCTTTTTAAGGTCAACAACTCGTTACAGCAAAACTCCCTTAAAATTCCAACCGCGTTCCCAGGCGGGAAGAAGAGAGACCCTGGGAACGAGGTTGTTAAAATTCGTCAAAAACCATAGTAGTTACTGTCATTACTGGAAGAAAGTTTGTACGTCATCAGTGGCTCTGTGACGTTTATCGGCCACATATTAGAGACGGTATTGACATCTTCATCTAACCACGTGACAATCAATCTAATACAGATGGGACAGCAAAGTCAAGCCGGTTCAAACCTGGAGTCAATGCGATTGTAACTAATCTGTGGTTTATCTTAGTGTGTGACCATTCAAATGAAAGCTATTGAGCAGTACTTTCATGTGATACTGTTTATTATGCTGTACAAGGTGATTCTAACTTTTAAGTCTGTGGATGAAACCCTAGTGTGTGACGATTCAAATGAAAGCTATTGAGCAGTACTTCCAACTGATTCAAACAGGTGCCAGAGCTATTCGCGTATGGTTGTTTGATTTTATTGTTTTCTGAGGATTTGATGTACTTTTTTTACTGTGTTTTAGAAGCTGCGTGTTTTGGCCAAGAGACTAGCGGAAAACCTCAATCTCAACTTTTTTGATGTCAAAGCAAATTCTAAGGATCGTATCCTTTATTTACTATTCAAGTTGTAATATATCAAACACGAGAGACAGTGTTTCATCTGATTTCCAAACACAGAGAAGAGAGTTGAAAATACGACGCGCAGAGGAGTATTTTCGGCGAAATTCCGGAAGCGTTTGGAAATCAGATGAAACACTGTCTCGAGTGTTTGATATATCTTCTCATCGAAATAAAAATTAAGGAGTAAACGGAGAAATAAAATGGTAAAAATTGATGCTGATTATATTAAATGTGGTTATATGAAATTTTAAGCAAAGTTAATCTCGAGGCAATGTGGTCTGCGGTGCTCCCCATTTGCGTACGTGATCTGCGGGGGGATCTCAGGGGCTCATAGCATACCTCGTGGACTGGCAGTGCATTGCCGGCACTTTTAGCTGATCATTGCGGATCATAGACCTGCTCTAGCGAATCTTTGCGGATTCTTGCTCCCAGCCCTCCCTCCCCTTTGGTTTGTGGGTTTTGGTAAGTATCGGGTTAGGTAAGTATGTCCACTGAATTCCTTTCAGTGTGACGGTGCCAGGTGGCAGTCGCTCGTAGGGGTGGTTCCCGCTTGCAGGGTTGCCATGGATACCTCCCTGCTCTGCCTGAATGGCTCAGGCCCCTGTCAACCTTTAAGGCACCAGTTCCCAAGCTCATCTATTGGCGATGAGTTTAAGACTGGTTATAAGACCGGTTATGAGGTCTTAATACTTCCTTAAAGGAGTTACGTCACGGATGACGTATCTTGAAAAAAATGGCTAATTTTTTCAAGTTCGCCGTTCGCAATCCGTCTTAGTCTTCTCCATCCTCAACCATCCTTGCTCCTGTTTGGTTTATTATCACCTCTTTGGTGTTTTTCTACCATTGTAAATTATTATTTTGAGGCTTTCTTCAATTTGAAGGCGATTTCGCACTTCGCAAAAAATGACTTAAATTAGCTACTTTAATGAAATATTTTACAAAAACATATATAAAGAAACTGATAAATATATATCCTGAATATTTCAACAACAAAATTCAGCACTATTCACCTTCCCTTATCATCCTTAACTTGTATTAGATGTTATCCGTCACCGCCCTGTGGTCGAAGTTCCAAGTCTTAATAACAGTGAAGTGAATGTTGCCCAGCCTGTGTAATTACCCCCAATGTGAAGAACGTAATGCATCGTGGGAGTTAGATCTGAAAGATTTGTTCAAAACGTTAAACCTGTGATCGATACGTAAATTGTATGAAATAAATGTAATAAATTTCTACTTTTTTTTTTCAGATGTAAAACAGTAAAAGGGCTCAAAAACTAAGTTAAAAGTTTTACGCCTTTTAATGTTTTACAAATGTTATGCTTGGTGTTTATTTCCTCCTGCCATACTATACCGTTTAATATTAGCCTCCCTTTTTCACAGCTTTCCATGTTTACATTAAAGTAAACAGTAAAGCTCGGGCCAAACTGGCTCACACCGCCAGAGCTTATCCCAGTTTCTGTAGCATGAAGCAACTAGGAGTATTGCTACTCCCCTGGATGGAATGCTAGGCCATCGCAGGTTTACCCCCCAACATTTTGTCAGGTTGCCCTAACAGTTCTCCGTTACCCCTTTTTACTCCAGGGAAGAGAGGCATACAGAAAACTGCAACAGTAGGGAAGTTAATGATCTCAGGAACGATGAGGAACGTCGGCAAGCGACGGTTAATTTTAGCTAGAAACGAAGGCAGACACTCCTAAACTCAGCTCAATTTAGTTCAATTTAAAAGTTCTATTCTTATTAATTCAAATGGCATGGAAATGTCTTTGGTATTCCGATTTATTGCAAGTTTCGTTTATTGTGCTCCACTCCTTGAACTTATTAATATTCCCAAAGCAGTTTCCTATCCTTTTTAAGCGGTCTAGGGTATTATCTCATTCAATAGCCCTTTTCACGGTTAACTTGCGATATTTGCATAACAATACACTTGAACACAGAAGCGAGGCAATTTCGGGCACAAGCTGCAAAACATCGTGTTTTTCTTGAACTCCTTCAACTCTTTTAGTATAAAAACAGTTTTAAAATGTAGAAGAACTACAATTCTTTTAGTTTACGTTGTTTTTGGAAAAAAATGTAAAACGTTTTTTCTCTATTAATAAAGAGTAGACTCGCATAAGCAACAGGGAGATCGGATTACGATCTTTACGGCAAACTTTAACTAAAATAGTTGCATATTTAGTTCTTCTCCGTTTTTAAAACTATTTTTATGCTAACATAGTTTAAGGAGCTCAAGAAAATCACGATGTTTTACAGCTTGTGCCCGAAATTGCCTCGCTTCTATGTTTAGCTGTATTGTTATGCAAATATTTCAGGTTAACCGTGAAAAGGGCTATTTCCTTCATTTAAATTTTAACGCTGTACACTGGCTCGTTTGAGCATCTGAAGTGACGTCGGCCATCTTATTAACATGAGTCATGGAGTGTACAACAACAACAACAACAACAACAACAACTTTATTCAATTTTTAAATATAAGATTTACAAGAGTGCTTGCTCCCGCTACTAGTTACAAAACTAACCGAGGCGGGAGCAAGAGTTAAAATAAAAACAAGGTTAATACAATTTAAATGTGTATTTTGAATGAATGAGAATGACCATTAATATATTTCTTTTTTCTGACTTTATTGCAAGAGCTACCAAATTAAAATGGTTATTTATTTAATACATGCTGAGCTTTAATTACGACGGCGTGCGCAAGTTCTTGCGCAGAATAGAACGTTGTCCTTTTCACACGTGCGAAAAGCATTTCGTCCAATCAGAAAGCACCTGTCACAATGTGCCACTATTTGCAAATGCAGTCAACACTTTCATTCCCTCGCTTTTGACAAACAAGTTGAAGAAATATTCCGTTTTACAATATGTTATCGGAATAATGTGAATGGAACTAAACAAGATAATTCAAGTGGAAGTATTTACCGGAATTTAACACGAAGAACAGTGAAGGAAAAGGTATGAAATTTAATAGTAATCATCTCGGTGAATATTAACGTTGGAAATATGTCGAAGCGAAAACAAATTTATTCACGATTAAGTTTCTCATATTCTTCAGCAAAGAACTCAGTTAAACTTTAGTTACTTGAAATGAAACATATTCTTGATTTGTGTTTATTTTTTTCGGGATTTAAAGCTAAGGAACAAACCATGATTTGTAAAGTTTTCAAATGCAGGACAACAATACTGTGGACAGATGAATTCATAATTTTGCGAATAGCTTTAATATGTTCTTCTTTTAAAAGATGTTCTAGTTTTCAAAGTTGATCATCTAAATTGGTTCAGTGTATCTTTGCGACAATTAAGCAATTTAAGATATCGTAATTAAATTAGCGGCAATCTTGAGGCAAATAGACCTTTTTGCGGTATTAAATATCCGCCATATTGAACTTGGGGCACGTGTAGAGTTTGTATGGGAATTTCACTGGGGATTTCGATGTCAAATGATTTACGTAAAATTCAATTTATGCTCTATCTGTGAATTAAAAACTAAAGATACCAAGTAAAAGATTCTACTGCTGAAATGTGAGGGATTAAGTCAAGGTAGGAAACCTGTAATCGTATTTTTAGTTTTCCATATATTTGTCTGCAAGACGGCAACAATATCTACGGGAAATTTTTACAGACGAACGTATGAGAAAATGAAAACTCAAGTACACGTTCCTCATCACGCCCACGATTCTCAAATTTGATCAGGAAAATCATCTACATAATATCTTAAGTTTACAATTAATAAATAAGGCAGAAATTCAATTTCACGTTAGTAATGATCCCTGAACCTGAATATTGGTCGAGCCGAAGGCGAGGTCCATAAACTTGCAAAAAGAGAACGAGACCCAAATTCCCCAATATGGCCCGAACAAGCTAGTTCAATATTAAAAGTTTTTATTACAGAATGGCTTCAGTTACACAACTTTGCTGATAAATTAATACACCATTCTCGGCTAACGCGCGCGCCAAAGTTAAGCCATAAACTTGCATTTTTCAGACCACTTTTCGAAAAGTTTATAATAACCGAAATTGCCCGCCAGACAAGACATGAAGCCATCTTTACATTAATTACTACACATGACGCATCCTAGCAGTATGCAGGACGCGTGTCACATATGAACCTAGTATACAGCTGTTTCGAGAAAGGTTGTCGTAAAAAGCGCACGCGACAATCCAGAAAGGTATTGTGGGTAGTTTTAAGTTCACGGTTCCTTGACTTCAGCATGTCAGGGAAATCTGAGAAAATGGCACGAGACGCCATGAACGTATGTTTGCGAGTGCTAAAAGAAAGCAACAAAAGTAGGTTCAACAGCTACAGTGTCAGGAACGTACCTTGCTGATCATTTCCCAGATTACCTTTCGGGATTGTCGCGTGTCGCGTGCGCTTTTTTCCGACAAACCTTTCTCGAAACAGCTGTATGACCGCTCACCACATGAGATACTCCGTAGCTCAGTGGTAAGAGCATCCGACCGGTGCACGGAAGGTTATGGGCTCGAATCCAGTCGGGGACTTTTCTTTGTCCCACGCTCGTGACAAACTGAATACAGTTACTTACTACAGCCTGACCGAGCTTAACATTTACCATCTTTACATTTATTACTATGAAGGAAAATGTTTCTACTTAAAATAGAAAACAGTTTTTTTTTTTCAATGTTTCATAAAAGGAAGTCGGAAAATTAGTTCGTGAGCGGTTCTTGTATGTTAGCGGTCACTATTGCAAAATTCAGACGGCTCAGGGAACCAATCAGAATGCTCCTTTTCGGTAATCTCTGTTACGTGATTCTGTCAAGTACAAGCTGGTGGTAAAATCAAACCAAACCTCTAAATCAGGGTTTATAAAACCGCAGGAAAAATATCCAAATACTAGGAAGCCAAAAATTAGGAGTAAAAGATACACCGTCGGAGCGCCTTCCGTTTACGCAGCGACGATGGGAAACCACATCGTTTTTAAAACCCTGTCAACAGTGGAGCGTTTTCAAAACGATACGGTTACGAGTGCCATGTAAACGGGGTAACCTTTGAAAACGATTGGTCTTTGGCGCGAAAAAAGCCGGCCGGGTGAAATCCCCACTGCTCAAAATGGTGAACATTTTTATTTTTCATTTAAAGATTTTTTATTTTTTTCATTTTCAGCATGTTACAAAGCGGTATACAAACAAGCATACAAAATACAAATCACACACATGCACATGCACATGTACATGTACACACTCACACAGGCTCAGCCTACCAAAATGGTGAACATGCGGAGAGGTGCAGCGCTTGCTTTTGCCGTAACTACTTTAGCGGTGTAGCTATAGCTATTATCGTGCCCAGATCCCAGCTAACAAAATATGTCACGGCCATGACGCAAAACGGAAAAATTGTTTTCGTGTAAACGCTTTGAAGCCGTGTATACTTTTGGACGTACAAGGAGTTTCGTAATCATTTAACCGTGTCGGTTTTGAAACCACGTCCGCGTGTAAACGCAACCTTACTTAGTGTATTGCTATTTCGTCTGGATGGGATGCTAGTCCATCCATCACAGGTTAGGAGGTCTGGGGGTCTTAAAGTCGGAATATTTCTGATGGGCTTACAACTGGAATTTTACGGCAGGAGTCATTGTTATTTTCACGTTCGAAGCCATTAGAGAGCTTCCCCGCGCGCCCCGTTCTAAATTATCCCCGCGAGCGACTGGGGACGAGGCAGCCACAGACGTCTGTCTTTGATCCACACGCGGACGACAACCGGAAGGGAAATGTTCTTGTTTTTGGCGCGCTTCCACCCCCACCAATGAGTTGACAAGCTCTCGTTTTAGCGTTTACAGCTTGACGTTATTACGGACGAAAAGTAGATAATACGCGCCAAAGAAGAAAACATTCAACTTCCGGTTGCCTTCCGTGGCACAAAAACGTCTGGACAAGACAAGAAGAATCACCCAAAATAGTGTGACCTAAGCTTAACCTTAATCACAATCTTGACCACAATCTGACCAGCAATCTTAGTAGGCGCGGCAATTAGCGCGACTTCCTGCGGAATAAAGGCAAACAAAAAGTGGCAAATGCCAAGAGAAACCTGAACCTACCGGCCGGAATAAACTTAGTGGAGGCGTTCTATCCGGAAAGCACGCTTATCTTGCTATGATACACGAAATAATAGCCAATTTCCCCGCTAAATTTAACAAGGAATTCATGTCTGGTTAAGCACCGCGTCTACGGCAAACGGCAAACGTCAGCTTGCAGTAGCCTGCGTGTAGACGTCTCCTATTTCCTTGCTTCACGCGCAAAAGGGTGAAGCAAGGAAATAGGAGTCGTCTGCACGCAGGCTAGCTTGCAGTTGGTTATCTTTAATTTTCCTCCAATCGTTAAATAAACCCATCAGAAAAAAATCGAAAATAATTCTCACGTTCAGGACCGCTACTCACTTCCACGTACAAACGGCAGAAGTTGGATTTTTGCCGTTCGCTGGAAAAACAAACGTGTAGACTGCAAAACAGACCAACGCAAAAAATACGACTGTTTTGCAGTCTAACAAACGTGATGCTTTATAACACTGAATACATATTAAAGTGAAATCAATTACTGTAATCAGGTAGTCACGTTTTGATGCGGTTTATTGTTGTCGTTTTTCAGCTTTGCATGCAAACCTAGTGCGAAGATTATTGAGAAGTAAATCATACTTCATGTAAGGATCACCAAAATATATGAGGTACGTTGAAGCTTTTTTTCTTCTTCTAGATTGATATATTTTCAACAGTTTGGAGCGTGAAAAAGTTACGGACTTGTCAATAACTTTCAACCTCTCAGGG